>VXBJ01001148.1:339800-392590 GCA_013400055.1 Nycticryphes semicollaris | reverse complement strand
AAAAAAAACAAAAAAAACCAACTTTTATTTATCCCTTTTAGATGTATTTTAGGCTAGAGAAGACAAACAAGGATGCTTTAGCTGATGACTTCCAGTATGGGTTTTTGAAAACTTACTCTTTACTTAAAAATTACTGACATTGCATGGAATCTGGAAATATCTTTATTTCTTCCTGTATTATCAAGAATCTGTGTGGTTTTTTTTTTTCCTTCCACTGCCTAAAATGCGTTAGTACATTAATATTGCATCTTTTCATTCTTATGTAAAGTATCTGTTTGGCTTCAAGGCTTGAACATTATCTGTTGAGGTAGTTTGAGAGGTTTGGGTTGGGGTTTGGTTGGTTTGTTGTGGTGGTTTACTTGTTTTTGAGCGCTTCCACTGTCTGAAAGAAAGTTTAGGGTTTTGGGTCATGGCCATGTGGTCTAATAGTATATTATACAGGATTTGGTACTAAAGACTTAATTTCCAACTAAGTTTTCGTGGATTTTTGTGTAAGAAGTTTTTCTGAATGATTTTAAGGTGCTAGGAATTAGTCTTTAGAGCATCTGTAAGTATCATGGGTGTGTCAATGCTTTCTATATGAATAAATGCACTTCATTTTGAACTGGGCAAATTATTCTAGCAATATAGTGATGGCTGATGCCATTAACTGGTTAACATTACTGTGAGGAACACAGAATAAGAAAATTTTGTGAAGTAAACTCTTCACACTTTCTAGATAATTCAAGTTTGAGCTATTGCTGTTGAAGGGTCACTGTACACTCAATTATGTACATTTACGTTTAATTGTATTAGTTTTAAGAGCTTTTTTCTTTTTGCCTTTTTTTTTTTTTTATTGTCAGATTAAAGAGTGTGCTGAGAAGGTAGAACTGGTTTATGGTAAAAAGACAGGAGGATCTGCTGAGAAAAAAGAAGGCAAGCCTATTACTGGGAAGACCCCTGCTCTTTCAGGGCCTGGTGGAGATAAAGAAACAAAAGACGCAGCAACCAAACCTGCAGCACTGAAAAAAGCACCCACTGCGAAGGTAAGATATTGCCAAGAGTTGTCTGTGATTGCATTGAATAGTTCCTTACTGGCCTGTTGGATGTCTCTTTCCACTGAGGAATTGCTGTCCATCTGTAGCAGTGGGTGAGCCCACAACAAAAAGAATCTGGGATTTTCCAAGCATGGTCTTGTTGAAATACCAGTTTTTAATGATACAAGCTGCCTTGTCACTTACATCTTAATAACAGAGTTTGATATTGAAATAGTGATAGATCAGTGAAGGCATTCAGAAGAGCCTCAGGTATTGTAACATGAATGTGCAAAGTAATACTATAGTAATACTTGGCTGAAGCCAATGACTCTTGTTATAACTAGCAAGGTTACTATGTAAGTGTTGAGTATTCCGTGCTGGTTTTAGTTTGTTACTATAAATTATTTGAATGATTAGCCTGTATATACTACCTTTCAGAGCCCTAATCCATGGCATTTCTCCAAGCAGTTTCTTGAAGAGGTCAAAATTAGCCCTCCTAAAGTCCAAGGTTGCAATCCTACTTGTTGTTTTGCATATACTATCCATGATCCTGATCTCTGTCTTTTCATGGTCACTACAGTCGAGGCTGCTCCCAGCCTTAATGCCTTTCACCGTTCCCGCTTTGTTTGTCAGAACGAGGTCCAGTAGTACACCTCTCCTTGTTGGCTTCTCCACCACCTGGGTCAAAGTTATCGTCAGTACACTGGAGGAACTTCTTGGACTGTATATGCTGCACAGCTGAAGGCTGTGTAGCCTTCCCAGCAGATGTGAGGATGATTGAAGTCCCACATGAGAGCCAAGGCCTGTGATGTGAGGCTACTTATGGCTGTCTTTAGAAAGCCTCATCAGCTTCCTTATCAGGTGGCCTGTAGTAAACACCCACAGAAAGTGTCTCTCATATCGTCCTGCCCCTTAATCTTCACCCACAAGCTCTCAACTCTCTTTTCATCTGCCTCCAGGGAGGGCTTGATACATTCCAGTAGCTCTCTCACATAAAGAGTAACTCCACCACCTTGCCTTGATGGCCCCATTTTTCCTAAAGAGGACATAGCCATCCGTGACAGTGTTGCAATCATGCAAGCTATCCCTCTGTATCTTAGTAATTGCAATGAGATCATGGCCCTGCAACAACACAGGGAGATCTTCAGTTCTTCCTGTTTATTCCCCATGCTGTGTGCATAGGTGTTATAAACATCTCAGCAGGGGAGTTGAGTGTGTAGCTTTCATACTTGACTGTAATAGGTCTTCTGGTTCTCAAACGTACTAGCCCACTGTCCCACTGGTGCTGAGCTACTACACCCAGACATCTCTCTAGCTAGCCCAGTTACATTCCTGTGCTCCTTTGAATCTAGTTTAAAGCTCTCTAAATGAGCCCTGTAAGTCTTGTCCTTGAACCTTTTTCCCTAGAATCCCTTCCCTCCCACCTTATCTTTCATTGCTTTGTGTGTCCTTATTACTATAAACGTTTTATAAAACCTGGTAGTCCAAAAGCAACATATGAATTAAGCTCTGATAGAAAACTATTTCGTTGCCCACAGCTGTTACAGTACTAGAGAGATAGGTATTTTTTGACATTAGAATGTACACGTGTGGAAAAAAAAACAGTGGTTTTGGTCTCTGATGAAGTAGAGACCTGTTTGATCTTGGCTAACTTGTCCATTTCCTTTCTAGTCTGGAGGCCCACCCAAGAAAGGCAAACCAGCGTCAGCTACAGGAGTGGGAGGTGCTGGGGCTAAAGGCAAGAAGGGTCCAGAGACCAAAGAAATATTTGAATCGGAGCTCTCTGTGAGTATTCTGTATTTTTCTGAAATATGAAATCCTTTAGGTTTGGTTAATCAGCTGTTCAGCTGCTACAGAATTTTTCACTGAGGTTGTTTGGTTTCTCTTGTTAGGGCAAGGAAAGCAAAATAGATGTTCAGTGTATTCTGGTCAATGAACCTGTTCTTCAGGCTGTTGTTGGTACCAGGCTGTATGTGACAGTAAAGAGTAAATCATGCTAATATAATAGGTTATATCATTTGTCCCTCAAGTAGGAACAGGTGAAAAAAAAGCAAACAGTAGGACTACTTGATATGTGTGATTTTTTGATGCATGATTTGCTGAAGGAGTCTGGTCTTAAAAGCTTGAGAAGACGATATTCTGGAGTTTGCATTGAAATCTGAAGGAGAATAGAGTAAGAATAAAATGAACTAATGAAAGTTTTTTCCACGCTGTTCATATTAAACTACGCTTCAAGAAAATGATTGACTTAACTGAGCATCTGTCTACCCTCTTGGTAGGGAATCGGGTAAACTAAGCTGTCTGTAGTCGAACAGTAACAAAAAGCTATTAAAGCTTTGCTTAATGTATTGGCCAGTTTTTTGGACTGTCACTTATCTTGAGTGTGTTGCTTAGAATGAATACTTTCCATATTGCTAGTTATACAGTGGAAAATGAGTATACGCTTCCTGAAGGGTATACAAACACCAGTGAACCAAGGGAAGCTTTTATCCTTTTTCATATACTAAATATTTTTAATTCATCGCTTCCCCCAAATGGATGCTCCAGAGATCTTCTCTCATCCAGCCTTATCAACCACTGATTAATTTTGCTGAATGTTTACTCAGACTTCATACAAAATTATCTTGCAAACTTTCAGTTACTTCTGTCTGATTCTGTAAGTGGATAGTGGCTACTCAAGATTATTTTTGACTGTCTCTACAATTTATCATACTTTTCAGGGATTGTTTTTCTGTTGCAGTACAACTTAGCAGATTCCTAAATTTATAAGGCCACTAAACTGTAATCCTTCAGGCTACAATAGAAAACTTCTCATGTTTTGTAAATGCACTGAAGTAGAAGGGTAAATTCCAGTATATTACCTGTCCTTTAGGCTGCTCCCCCCACTCTGAAGGGGTACAGCGGGTGTTAACCTTGTTCTGATCTGTCTGCAGATAGAAGTATGTGAAGAGAAGGCTGCTGCGGTCCTTCCAGCTTCGTGTATCCAGCAGCTGGACAGTGGTAACTGGAAAGAGAGGCTTGCCAGCATGGAGGAGTTTCAGAAGGTAAGCTGTAGCACTTGATAAGAAGAGAGGCAGGTAGGGAAAGAGAAAGAAGGCAATAATTTCTTCAACTTTCTAGGCTTCTAAGACAACTACTACACCAGTGTCGTATGTCAGTACTTCTGATAGATTAAACAATACTTGCAAAAGACCAAATGGTTTGTGGTTTAAATTGTCTCTTATTCCATACCAATAGTGGAGTAAGTCTTTCAGTTCAGTGTAGATAGTTATGCCGTTGTCAAAAATAATGGTATTTGCATTGAGGATACATAGAGGTTTTTTTAAAACATTAAGTAATTCTAAAGCTTAATCTCAAAGATAACTAGGCTTAAACAAAAAGTTTTGCAATGATTGGGCAAAACCAGTCATGAGTAAATCCCTGTTGATTATGTTGTGATTGTAACACTACAATTTCAGTTGGCAAATAACAGATGTTTGAAGCCTTACACAGTAACAGCAGTCTTCACAGCTGGTGGTGAGTGCTTCATGTAGTCACAAATAAAAAAGTATCACCTGCCACTCAAATGTGAAGTTTGGGTTTCTTTCCATGGTATCTGTTACAAGAGCTCTGAGAGTTCACACTCAGAAAGGCATCAACTGTAGATGTACAAATAGTTCATACTGCTACACCATTACTGTTGTGATAGAGTTTTAATATTTTAACGGAGAATGTGACAGATAATGAAACGGTGACTGGCTGCACTGACGTGCTGCTGCAGAAGCCACCTTTAATCAAGGCAAAGATGTCAAGAGTTTTAGTGGAATGAATAAGCCTACCAGGTGATTTAGGTTACATTCAGGCTTAATTTCCACTGTATAGTCAGTGTTCTAGTGTGAAAGGTGCACACTATACTTCATCAAAGGGGTGTTTTTGTGTGGGTATTTTTTGTCGTTTGGTTGGGTTTTTTTTAGTAAAGTGTTATATTTCCAGGGCTGGAATGGCTGCCAACAGAATTTAATTAGAGAACATATAAAATGTAGCAACATTTAATGCTGTAGTTTAAATTTTGTGTCAGTCCCTGTAAAATGGGCTTCTTGTAAAAACGGATCTTGTAGTAAATCCTTACACTGAGAATTTCTGCAACTTAGTTCAGCATTAGGAAAATATTTTTAGGTCAGTGGAGGTAACTTCTGTTTGGGTTTTTTATCACTTGCAACCCCCTGGCTGACTTAATGTTTTGTCTTTTAGGCTGTTGAGCTTATGGAGAGAAGTGAAATGCCTTGCCAAGCTCTAGTTAGAATGCTGGCCAAGAAACCTGGTTGGAAGGAAACAAATTTTCAGGTAATACATTATCTTTTACCAGCCCGTTTTTTCCACCTAATGTAAGTTTTGTTTCCAACTACAAGGCTGTAGGTGCATGTATGTCATTGATGACACCGTGACAGCAGCTGTACTTGTAGTCAATGAGCAGATAAACTCTAAAATTAGATTTTATTTCCTCTGATGGTTGATACTCGGAGACAATACTTGGAGATAGCCAGATGCATATATTTGTGTGTACGTGTGTAGATATGCTTATAGATAAGGTCTGAAAGTTAAATAATGGCTGCCCAGTTTATTGATTGCGTATGCATACATAGATAAAAAAATGTGTATTTCTGTGTAGATACACAAAACCATATATAAACAAGTATGTGTATATAGAATATGTTTGTGTACATAAATGTCTTTGCTAACACAAAACACATATATTCAAATGTGTGTATATATTTGTATACCCCACGCAAATGTGTATTTTATGTTTAGATTTGTGTTTACTCACAAATACATACAGNTTTGGTCTGAAATACCTAAGGACAAGAGTAACTTCCTTGCTGTTACGGACATTCCAGGTGATGCAGATGAAACTGCATATTGTTGCACTGATTGCACAGAAAGGAAACTTCTCTAAAACTTCAGCCCAGGTTGTGCTGGATGGTCTTGTAGACAAGGTTGGTGACGTGAAATGTGGGAGTAACGCAAAAGAAGCCATGACAGCAATAGCAGAGGCGTGTCAGTTGCCTTGGACTGCCGAGCAGGTGAGTGAGTGGCGAAAGTAATTCTTCCAATAAATCAAATCAGAAATTCTTTGTGGGGTATCCAGTCTTTGATTTTTCTGTCGCCTCAAAGTGATTTGTTTGCTCTCAAACTAAGGCAGAAGTTAAATGCAAGTTCCTCCAAAAGAGGAAAGAAGTAGTAAGATAATATTTGGCTGAAATACTGCCAAAGCAGGTGCGTGTCCATAATAACAGTATCTCTGGCTGACTTCAAGTACTTCAGGAACTTCTGGTTCAGTTTGGTTGCAATTGTATGGTGCTTTGGTGACACAACAAATCTTTCCTGTTATGTTACCCCAGCTGTTTCTGTTTACTTGCAATGCTCTGTGGTTTTTGCAGGTGTCTTCACTCCTTTATTACATTGCTTTGTCACCTGATTTACCAGTGAAAATTTATGCTTAACTTTCTTGTGTTCCAGGTTGTGGCTATGGCTTTCTCTCAAAAGAATCCTAAAAATCAGTCTGAAACGTTGAACTGGCTTTCAAATGCAATTAAAGAGTTTGGCTTTTCTGGGTATGTCTTTTAAGTAAATTGCTACGAGAATCTTGAATGCAAATGTTTTTAATCTAGGACTAAGAAGCTGCGATCAGATTGGTCTGAAGAGAGTGGCTGCAACTGCATCTGAACTCTTTTTCCTTAAACTCTGATGGTAGCTCTGTCAGGTGCTCTTCTAGCTCTAAATGTGTAAATAAAAGTATCTGACATCACTAATAGACAGGATACTGTTACACTACTAAATGCTTTATTCATCACTTGGCCTTCTCTGAAGAGCATTTTTCTTAGACTTTGTACACAATAGAAGTGGATTGGACAAGGAGCTCTGTTATTGCAAGCCTTTGTTCCTGTTCTACTTTACACCTGCACCCGGGCGCGTCACTATATTTTACAGTTTTAAAAAAGCCCCAAACCTGGCAGCCTACAGAAGAGTACATACCTGCATGCTTACTGCTCTCTTTGGGGTGAGGTATTGAGGCTGATAACAGGTTGAAGTTTTAGCCCACAAAATAGCCATTATTGTATCTGGTGCCCTAAGGGTAAAAAATGGATTCTCCGTCGGAAGCTGGGGTAGCATTCCTTAGTTTTTACTCACCTTTCTCTTAACCAAGTGTGGTCAAGTGCAAGTAATATATTTTGTCAAGCAGTCAGGCACAAGTATGCAGTTTACTCCTGAGAACAACATTTCTAAGCAGTGAAGACTTCAAATGCTAATTTATTGAATGGGTAGTTACTATGCCTATGCTCGTTGTTAAATATTAAATGGACAGTAACATTGTTTAAGTCTGGAAAATAAACTCTCTTCCGTAAATTCCCTTTAAAGTATGTATTTCCAGTAGGGTGGTCTGACACACTAGAATGGCAGTGTTTGAGACTGCACAAAGGAAGCTTCTGTGATTGCCTGTTTTCTCTGCTATTGAAGTCAGTGGTGATATAGCAGATTGAGTAGTCTTCTAAATCTTCTAAATCTTCTTTTCTTTCCCTTGTTTTTTGTTGTTTTTTGACGTTTGTACCTTTTTCTGGAAGATCCTGAGACAGACAAAAAAAAAACGAACCCCCTCCTCATCTTTATTATGTAGCTGTGCATCAGGTGCTTAAAATTATTATAGAGTCATCCCTCAGGATTTCAGTCCTAGCAATCATGTGGGTGATGTAGTTTAAGAAGGTTTCCAGCTGTAATAATAGCAGTCTTTGATATAAATTATCTTATGTGGACTTTGTTGATTTTTCATGTAGGCTGTTCCCCAAGCTGATCTGTTCCAGTAGTAATTTAATGGGTACCGTCTGCACTGTACCTGTGAGTGCACTTTACAAATGCAAATATCTTGTTTGTAAGTTAGCTGTAAAAATCTCTTCTTGGCACACTTCTTTTTCTGTAGCGTACTGTGATGATTTAGTTTCTTGGTGGTGCTTCCTGTGTTGTGTTTTACTTACAGAGGATATGTTTTTCCAACAGACTGAATGTCAAAGCTTTTATCAGCAACGTGAAGACAGCTCTTGCTGCAACTAACCCAGTGAGTAAATTCAGAATTTTAATCTGAATTGTTACCAATCCTTAATTTGAAGATTGAGTGCTTTTATTTTCTTTCTGACAGGCTGTAAGGACTTCTGCCATTACCTTGCTGGGAGTCATGTATCTTTACGTGGGACCTTCTTTGCGAATGTTTTTTGAGGATGAGAAGCCAGCCCTTCTCTCCCAGATAGATGCAGAATTTGAAAAGGTATGAAGTACAGCTCTGTTAGTACCAACTGTCATTAAACTACTTGGAAACTTCAGTAGCTGTATTCTGCAGTAGCATTGTGGTCTAACCAGTGTTTTTGTAATCAAAACAAATTTTTTAAGCCAAAGCTGCTGCAAACTCAGTATGTCTAGCTGTGTCAGTAGTATGTCTAGCTGTGTCAGTAGTATGTCTAGCTGTGTCAGTAGTATGTCTAGCTGTGTCAGTAGTCACCCTTTTCATGAACTTCTACAGTTCCTGGTTTTGTTTGAACAGCCTAATGTTTTAGAAGTCTGTTGCCCTGAAACAGCGCGTTTGCATCATGCAAGTGGTTGTGGTTTTAATGTCAAATGAAAAACTGTAAAATAACTGTTTCTGATGTTTGTGTTGCTTGTAGATGCAAGGGCAGACAGCACCAGCCCCAACTCGTGGCATTTCCAGGCACAGTGCGGGAAATGGGGATGATGGTGAGGAAGAAGAACAGGAGGATGTCGTAAACGATGTTGTGGATCTCTTGCCAAGAACAGATATTGGGTAGGTTTAGATTCTACAACTTGAAGACAATTCCACTGTGATTAAAAACGTACTGTTTGTAAACACTTTCTAAGCAGAAATCTGTGGTGTTACAGTACTTGAACACAGAGACACGCAACTAAGAAAATTAACTCTTGTACCTTTTTTCTGTTACAGTGATAAAATCACAGCTGAACTAGTGTCTAAGATTGGGGACAAAAACTGGAAGATCAGAAAGGAAGGTCTAGATGAAGTCACAAGTATAATAAATGATGCTAAATTCATACAGCCAAACATAGGAGAACTTCCAGCTGCTCTGAAGAGTCGTCTCAATGACTCCAATAAAATCTTGGTATGTTTTTCAAAATTCTTTCAGCTGTTTCCAGCTTAGAACTTAAGACAAATTATTTCTGAACCTTGCTTATTGCTCAAGTGTTACAATATCATGAAATTAACAGTTGGAAAACAGTGAACCTTGTATTTCTACATAATTTGTTTGTCTGGTTTTATAAATATTTGCTTTTGCTTTGTAATAAAACCTTCAAGAAAGGGAAAATCTACTGCTCTGAATGTAATGTAAGCAAATCTGAAACAAACAAATCCTAAAAATTAAATTTGAATAATTATGCTGCTGCTGATGGTGAAGTGTCCCTTGTTTGAACATAGTTTCAGTTGAACTGTAATTTACTCAGAATATAGAAATAATTTTTATCTGTGGGATGAATTTGAAGTCTGGAATAGATATCACTGAGCAGTAAAGTCTAGAAGTACAGCAGTGTTGTTTTTCCCCATATGACTTGGATTTTTGTGCACATGATTGTAACAGTATTTTATTCAAAGACTTTTTGTTTATGTGTAGGTGCAACAAACACTGAGCATCCTTCAGCAGCTAGCAACAGCGATGGGCCCCAATATCAAACAGCATGTGAAAAATTTGGGCATTCCTGTCATTACAGTCCTAGGAGACAGTAAGGTAGGACACTCATCAAGATCTTTCCTTTTTGCCACTTGATATCGGAGCTATGCTGAGAATAACTATTGCTGTTTCTTTGGACTTGCTTTCCAGAGGGTGAATGGTAGTTAAAACTTCTTCAGAAGCTTACATATTTATTGGAAAAGTTCTTGCCTAAGTGAATACTTGTCATCCAAATATGAATTTGTGCCTGAATTTATATTCTGCCTGAGATGTAGTCTCCTACTTGTAAATAAACCCAGTCAGTACGATAATTCAGCTTTCAGATGAAATGTGGTGACTCTATCATGAAATCATAGAATTAGACCTTAATAGACCTTAAAGATCATCTTGTTCCAACCCCCATGCCTTGGGCAGGGACAGCTCCCAACAGGTTGCTCAAAGCCTCATTGAACCTGGTCTTGAACACTTCCAGGGATGGGGCATCCACAGGTTCTCTGGGCAACCTGTTCCAGTGTCTCACCACCCTCATAGTGAAAAATTTCTTCCTAATATCTAATCTAAATATCTGCTCTTCCAGTTTAAAACTCTTACCCCTCATCCTGTTGCTTCACTTACTGATGAAGAGTCCCTCCCCATCTCTCATGGAGCCCCCTTCAGGTACTGGAAGGCTGCTGTAAGGTCTCCCCGGAGCTTTCTCTTATCCAGGCTGAACAGCTGCCAATTCTCTCAGCCTGTCCTCATAGGAGAGGTGCTCCAGCCCTCTGATCATCTTCATGACCCTCCTCTGAACTCACTGCAACAGATCTATGTCCCCCTCATACTGGGGGCCCCAGAGCTGGAGGCAGTACTCCAGGTGGGGTCTCATCAGAGCAGAGTAGATGGGCAGAATTGCCTCCCTCGCGCTGCTGGCCATGCTTCTGATGCAGCCCAGGATGCGTTTGGCTTTCTGGGCTGCCAGCATGCACTGCTAGCTCATGTTGAGCTTCTCGTCCACCAACACTTCCAAGTCCTTCTCCTCAGGGTGCTTCTCAGTCCATTCTCTGCCCAAACTGTATTTGTGTCTGTGATTTGCTGTTACCCAGGTGCAGGACCTTGCACTTGGCTTGGTTGAACTTCATGAAGTTTGCACAGGCCCTTCCTTCCAGCCTGTCCAGATCGCTCTGGATGACATCCCTTCCCTCTAGTGTATTGACTGCACAGCTTGGTGTTATCTGCAAACTTGCTAAGTGTGCACTCAATCACACTGTCCATGTCACTGACAGGGATGTTAAATAGCATCAGTCCCAGTACCAACCCCTGAAGAGCACCACTCATCACTGGTTTCCATTTGGACATTGAGCCATTGACCACAAGTATGGCCATCCATCTAGTTCCCTATCCACTGAGTGGTCTATCTGTCAAATCTGTGCCTTTCCAATTCAGAGACAAGGATGTCGTGTGGGACAATGTTGAATGCTTAGCACAAGTCCAGGTAGATGAGAGCAGTTGCTCTTCCATAATCCACCAATGCCCCATCATAAAAGGCCACCAAATTTGTCAGATGTGATTATATGCATACTTCTCATCCTGAAATTGCACTGTGTTAGACGCTGATCAGGTTTGCTTGCTCAAGTGGCTTGCAAAAATTTAGTTCTTTTAGCATATCACTGTGGACACAGTGGACGTTGCTGTCTTTGTGTCACTGTGTAGGAGACCTCTGAAGTTTGTATAATGTCAGTGTCAAGCTTGTCAAGATGCTATGTCAAAACCAAAGCTAGGACCATGGGAAATAGCTATTTGAAGCAGTGGGGGAAGGAGGCTTAGAAAGATGCCAATGTTTTGTTCCAAAAGTCACAGGCTATTATCAAAGGTGATATGCTTTAGGTGTCTCCACTCTGAATGTGAGTAGGAACGAAAACAGAAAACTGCATCTATCTGTCCCAGCCAATGGAAGGAATAGGACTGGTCCTAAGACTAGATAAAACCTCTTAGTTAGAATTGTTTTCACATTAAGATTGTTAGAGAACAGAGATTTTTACATTATTCAGTTGGATTCTTTTATTCACCAATTATCTGGAGGAACAACAAGTTCCCTTCAGTTCCAAGAACACGGTTTAAGGATAAGACCAACTGGGATTAACATGTACTGTTATGAAAATGCATAATATCCATGTTAGTTGTAAGCACTCTAATGGTGATAGAGGATTGTATGCTTGTTCAAACATTGTTACAGTAGCAGCTTGATGTACTGCAAGATTTACCCAATTTATCCAATTACTAGAGGTTTTGAAGATGAAGAGGATCCTTTTTGGGCCCTACTTTGAAATGTTGATAGTGAACCTCCTGAATAGTTGAAAAAAAAAATCAACTTCTAGGATGAGTGAAGACAAATTAAGTTTGGGTGGTGGTAGCCAAGGCCTTGTCATGCCATTGAGAGTCTTATTTACCAGCAGCACATGATTTGTTTCTCTTTCTCAATAGATTAGAGATGGGACAAGTTGTTTGCAAGGATGCTCACTTTTTGTTTAGATACATACCTGGATGTTATGTGTGCATTCAAAATTGATTCGTACTAAAGCTAAATGAATCTGTTACGTTATCAGCTCACCTTAGAAATTTGGCCTGTAGGAGAGGGAATACTTAACAGCCTGGTTCTTCAAAATGCTATCAGTATAGACATGACTCCATACGTATGGCCATCTGACTACTCTTAATTTCACATAGCTGCTTCAAAAAAGGGCGCTGTTCTACGTTTTGCTTGAAAAAAAGCAGTGAAGATGGAAATTGGTAGGAGTTAGAGGGCTCCCCCGTTCCTGACTTGATTTGTGTGTCCTAAATAAAAGTGCCCTAATAACAGGCTCCATAACCCACTTGCCTTGATTTATGAATGTGCTAAGTCTATTTTAAGTATTACATAAATTGCTAACGTTATTCTTTAGCTTGTTTGAGAGTTAGGAGACTCCCAAAATTGTCATCAATGAATGGTAGCAGGTACACAGTGCTTTTAAAGATGCCCACTGCTCCTTTTTATTAAATGCTTTTTTTAATGATGGTGGATAAGTATAGTGTCTGGTTTTGTGATTTCTGCAGCTGATAAATCACTAAAATTAAATTCTTCTGAATCATAACCTTCACAAACAGTGAATAAAAATAGAGATTTTGAAGCCTGTGATGTAGAAGCTTTTTCCTTTCATGGAAAGGAAGAATTGCTGTAATCTTCTGACCCCTGTTTAGGATTACTATTCTTAAATCTTGTTCTTACTACAGAATAATGTTCGTGCTGCTGCACTAGCAACTGTGAATGCCTGGGCTGAACAAACTGGCATGAAAGAGTGGTTGGAAGGGGAAGACCTGTCTGCAGAGCTCAAAAAAGAAAATCCTTTCCTAAGACAAGAGGTGGGCTTCTGCTAAATAAACTTTTCCATATGTGTGTCTAATAAAAATAATCTGATTTGCTGTGGACTCTGTTTATTGATGCAGACTGAAATGGCACAGTGCTGCTATTACATGAACAAACATACTGTACTTAATGTAAAAAAAAAAAAAAAAAAAGCTTTGATTACTGACAGGCAAAGGGGTGTTGGTTAAGAACACTAGTCTGGACCAAGGCTGGGGTGGGGTGTTTTCCTACTTGCGTAGAACTATACGAAGGACTACTGTCCAGGCTCTTGTGGCCTGACAGAGCATTGTGAATGCTTCTTCAAAAACTTCTATTTTAATACTTTTTCAGCTTCTTGGTTGGCTGGCTGAGAAGTTGCCTACCCTCCGTTCTGTTCCTTCTGACCTATTCTTGTGTGTGCCTCACCTGTACTCCTGCCTTGAGGATCGAAATGGGGATGTGCGTAAAAAGGCGCAGGATGCCCTCCCATTCTTTATGATGCATCTTGGCTTTGAGAAGATGGCAAAAGCCACTGGCAAGCTGAAGGTATTTCTGTCACTAAAAATAGATAATGTGACCTTGGAAGAGGGGATATTAAGTAGTCACAGTCACAATCTTATGATAGGCTGTCTTGAGTCACATAAGCTTGTCTATTATTTTCAGAGGGGCTGAAAATAATAGGAGGCGGCTGTGTAAAGCTTTCTCTATTTCAGGAAGACTATAGCCATGACAGCTTCATCGCTTCAGGATCCTGACATTTATTTACTCTGCTGTTCTTCTGAACAAATCTGCCTGCAGATAGCTTCTGTACCAATTGCTGTCCAACTGTATGCCTCTGAACATGTGCTTTGAGATATCTTTTAGCTCTCTGTGGACCCTTGAGTGCTGAATTACTGTTGGGACACTCCAATAACATCATAGGACTGCTCACCTAGAACAGATTGCTGCTTTACATGTTTCCTATAGGTTTTGCAGAAGAAACTTTATGGAAGGGGTTTTTATCTCTGAACAGAAATGCCTGAAAACCTTGATGTTTTAAGAGTTTCCTGGAACATGCGAAACAGTGAATAGTTTTTCAAACTACTGTTATTTTCCTTGTCTGTGGCATGTATTAGTAATCAATATTGCTAATATTTCCAGTCTTTCCATTCCTTTTCACTTCTGTTTCCCCACTCTGTTCTCTAGCCAACTTCCAAAGACCAGGTACTGGCCATGCTTGAGAAAGCCAAAGCCAATATGCCAGCCAAACCAGCCCCTCCTGCTAAGGCATCTTCCAGACCAGTAGGGGGAGCAGCTCCAGCCAAATTCCAGCCTGTGTCAGGTAACCTGTCTTGTGTTCTATGGAATGACTGAGAAAAGGGTGGGTTTGGAAGCTCTTTAACATGCTAGAGGAAGAAACATAACTTAGCAGGAGGAGAATTCAGCATAGCTAGAGTTACCCACAGCCGTGTGATCTAGTGAGTCGTTCTGTGGTTCTGGTCTTACTTGCACTTGAGTCAACTTCCAATGTAGAAGGCTTTTTCTTTTCCACACAACTATCTGTCCGCTGCTTTTTGAAAATACCTACTTGGTATTGAAGCTAAAGCCCATGTACTAGAGAGGGGGCAGGTTTGGTAATACTAATCTAGTTTTAACATGACACTTTTAAAAACATTTTCAAATTAATTTTTTATCTGGACTGCTTCCTCAGTGCAGTTCACTGTGGGGCTACAGTCACTGTCAGGCTGATGCAAAAGTGGGGAGTGGGATTAGGGGACAGTTGAAGTGATTTGAAGAAGTAGTCTTGACTTATCTCTCTGCTGAGGCCAGTTTGCCTGCTCAAACTGGGTGCAACTGCAGCTCTAGAGATTAGCCTGCACAGTATACATGTATGTGCATTTTTAAATTGTTTTGATAATGACAAATTTGCTAACATATGATCTTAATTATGAAAAATTTGTATGCTACATGAATTTTAAGGAACTAAAAACCTAAAATCCTTGGACCTCTGTGTGATAAGCATATTGCATTCATGAGCAGTTTTTCTTCTGTCTTAAGAATGGAAAACTGCTGACCTAAAATGGGCTTGTTGGTAGTTTGAAATGGTCTATTATTTCTCCAGCAATTGCTGAAGATTCAGGGTCCAATACTGTGGAATCAAAGCCTGATGCTAAAAAAGCCAAAGCAGGAGGACCCTCCTCTAAAGCTAAGGTATGTTGATTTCATGTTGCATAAAATTAGTTCCATGAAGTTAATAGCTGTAGTTAGTTTAAAGTATTATGCATAGCAGAGTATAGTTCTTGCTACTAAGGACTGCTTTTACTGAGAATCTTTAAGCTTGAGTTCTGAAATTACATGTGTTCCTCTATCACTTAACTTTTGTCATTACCTACTTAATTCTAAAAGTCTGTTTTGTCAAAAATGCAGTCTTGCGAGAGGCCCAGTCTGCATTCTAAATCTGCTTGGCTTCCTTGATTTTTTTTTTTGTGCTCTTGAGAATTCATTCTTACCATTGCAGTTCAAACGTTATAGTTTGAACAGTAATTTTGAACCCATGTGTCAGAAGAAATTAATCTCTCCTTTACAGTAGAAAAGGTAGAAAGTTCTCAATCACAAGTGCAAAGAAGGAAGGAAGATGCTTAAATGTGCAATAATGATCTGACCTGATTACATTTGGATTTGTGGTTAGATTTTTGTTTTGTTACAGTAATTTTCTTGCTATTAACTTAAAAGTTTGTCCTATGTGTATAATTAAAAAGAAAAATAAATCCACAATATATTCTACAGTCCTTTTGCCTCCATTGTCTAAAGTAGTGCTCTAACAACAACTGTTGATGTAGGTCCAGATTCATTGCAGGAATGAACAGAAGAAACCCTGAGGGATGTTGTAGACTTGCTGAAGTCGATACATTCTGTGAAAACTGATGCTAGAGTTAATGATTTTGCTGTGAATGCACTAAAAGGTTTGGAATGGTATCTCTTAAAGAGTTAATAACAACAAAGCCTTTTCTGTGGCTTATTTACAGCAGTCAGACGTTAATAGCAGTATGTCCAAAGGCCATACCAGCCTGTCCAAAGCCAATAAGGCCCTCAGTAAAGGCAGTACCAGTCTGACAAAAAGCAGATCTATCAAACAGGTACCACACTGGGTGGTAGGGATGTGTGTGGGTGACTAGCACACTGGTTGAGAGTGTGTCCTATTTCACAGGGTACTACTGTGCACACTGTCATGGATATTGCTTCCACAGCAGCAGAGCACATACTTCTAAAATTCTAATCAACATTATTTTTCCAGCTTCTCTGGCTCTCAATCACATAGGCAGCATGAGGTTGGCTGGTATCTAATGCTTGCAACTGCTGGGGCTGCGGCATAGGTGTGTCTTGTGTTACCTGTTAATACCTGGCTTTTTTCAGGGTGTACAGGGGAAGAAAGTGGTAAGCAAGCCTAATTTGAAGGAAGACGATGATAAATCGGGTCCTATTTTTATCATAGTCCCAAATGGGAAAGAACAGAGGATGAAAGATGAGAAAGGTCTGAAGGTGAGAAAAATCTGAATGTATTCACAAGTTTTGAAGCAGTGTAACTTGAATTCATTCTTTTGGTTTTTAATTTAGAACTGTACATGCTATGGCATGAAAGTACTGGATTCCATCTGTCCCTTGGATTTATTATCTAGTAGTTCAGTTGCCTTTCACCAATATCTGGTTTAATAGGGTATTTCTCTTCTGATTTCCACATTTTGTGCATTTATACTCTCAATGAAAGCTGAAGGCCTTTTTATGACTTCCAAGAGATGGTTTTCATTTGCAAAGTATCACCAAGTTTTTACCTGAAAAGAGTCAGCTAATTTCAGAGTTCTAGGATACATTGTAATTGCTACAATATAATTATTTTGAACAGCTAGTAAATAGGCCTGTCTGTAGCTCAGAAATGACCACTTTGAGTAAGACCTAAAGAAAATCACTCCACATAGAGAAAACTTCCATCTAGGTCAAGGTGAGCAATCACCACTGACTTTTTCCCATTACTTGTTAATAATGAGAAGACTTTGAAAACTAATTCTAAATTGGAACTAAAAGGAACGTGATTTGAAGATTCTTCCAGGAATTAAAGGTATGGCTTGGTTTGAGTTACAAATGCTGCCTTTTACAGGTGTTGAAGTGGAATTTCACTACTCCACGTGATGAATATATTGAGCAGCTAAAAACTCAGATGTCCACTTGTGTGGCCAAATGGCTACAGGATGAGATGTTTCATGCAGACTTTCAGCACCACAACAAAGCACTGGCTGTTATGATTGAGGTAATTTTGGATCTGTGGTAGTAGATGAAAATTGTATAGAACTATTCTCTGCTATGAAAGATTCCGCTTGAATTAAAATCAAATGGTAATTCTCTGAGGAGCCAGGGGGTCATTGTTCTGTGCCATTGAAACCGTAACATCCATAGAAATAATTTTCAGAGGAATGATGAAGTTGGTATTAATATTTCCTTGGAGAAGGAAGAATTTCCATACTTCTCTTACCATCTCAGAAAGCTTTGTAAGTTAAAAGTTGGTGCTTATGATTCTAGGAATCAACCAATAAATATTGACCATTTTATTGCATATAGATTTTTCTCATTCTTTCTTTGTTCTTGAACAGTGTGTTTCAGTTTGCACAACCTCCTTTTTTTTTTTTTTTCTTTCATTTCAAGCACTTGGAGAGTGAAAAAGACGGAGTCATCAGCTGCCTGGATCTGATCTTAAAATGGCTTACCTTGAGGTTCTTTGATACCAACACAAGTGTTTTGATGAAAGCACTTGAATACCTTAAATTGCTTTTCAATTTTCTGAGTCAAGAAGAGTATCACCTTACTGAAAACGAAGCATCCTCTTTCATCCCATACCTTATCCTAAAGGTAGAGTTCACTGTACAGAAACTCACCTTATTTTTCATGAGGAATATAGCAGGACACCATCAAACACTGTATTGTTCATTCCGAGTACATTGTGAATGGTGTTAAATCTCTTTTCCTAAGTAACAAGTTAATAGGACTAGAGGAAGTGGCCTTGCATTATGGCAGGGGAAGTTTAGATTGGATATTAGGATAAATATTTTAACTGAAAGGGTTGTCAAGCATTGGAACAGGCTGCCGAGGGAAGTGATGGAGTTGCCATCCCTGGAGGTATTTAAAAGATGTGTAGACATGGCTCTTAGGGACATGGTTTAGTGGTGGACTTATAATGTTAGGGTAACAGTTGGACTTGATGATCTTAAGGACCTTTTCTGACTTAAGTGATTCTATGATTCTTTATTGCATATATGCCTTCAAAGGCTATTTACCAAAAAGGATTTTTGCATTGAGAATAATTCTGCCTTTCCTAACTTTAGAGTAATCAACAGTATCGTGAGATCATTTGAAATATTCTTTCTTCTCTTTGTTCTTGACTTCTCCCCTAGGTAGGAGAACCGAAAGATGTCATCCGCAAGGATGTACGTGCCATTCTGAACAGAATGTGTCTCATCTATCCAGCCAGCAAGATGTTCACTTTCATCATGGAGGGGACAAAATCCAAAAACTCTAAACAGCGGGCAGGTGGGAAATGGCATGATGAACTGAGTGATTGCAAAGTACTTAAAATTGCTTTTGTTTTTGATGTTGAAAACCCCAGCATCATAACATTTGGTGGAGTGTGAAATTTGCTTACATATAGCGTTTTATACAAATGCTTTTAAGTGTTTAAAGAATCAGATTTTAAAGTAGTATCAACTTGCTTTTTATTTTTGGTGTCCTTGTATCTTCCAAAGATGAGCAATCTGTTAAATTGGTATCAGCATTAAGATCCTGAGTCTCCCTTGAGTAGGCTTGCTGTCTTAATGAGACAATACTAAGGAGAGCAGTAACGATACTGTTGTGCAAGTGACTAATGGAAGCAGTTAATCTGATCAAGACTTTGGAAAGACATGTCTCTACGCTGTACGCAAATATCAAATTTATTATAGAAATTATTTGAGGTGTGGTGTTCATAGTTCAAACAACTCCATAGTCACCTTGAGAATATCTCATCCTGCTAGAACCAGAAAATTAAATTATATATATAATACAGCATTGCAAGTTCACAACTGTCTAAACTGCCTAGATATGAAATTAACTTTAACATTGCTTGTATGTGGTAGTGGGAAATACTTGAAGGGTATAGGGATGGCTGACAGCTTTTTTGCATGCTGTTTGAAGCAGTCTGAATCCTTGTTTACTAAACCTGGAGTATATCGATCATCAGTATTGTGATCGACACTCATCTACAGTGAATGTTCAAGTTGTGCAAGTGACTCAAATTGAATATGCCTGTGTCGTTGTTTTCTTCCTTTAGAATGCTTGGAAGAGCTTGGATGTCTGGTTGAATCTTACGGCATGAACGTGTGTCAGCCAACTCCAGGGAAAGCCTTAAAAGAAATGGCGACTCATATCGGTGACAGGGACAACACTGTGCGCAATGCTGCACTGAACACCATTGTCACTGTCTATAATGTTTATGGTGACCAAGTGTTCAAACTGATTGGAAATGTGAGTGAAACTGGAAATAAGCTTTTCTCAACCCTCCACCCCCCCCAAATCCTTACACTTTTGTAGGGTTTTCTACAGTGATTTTTTTACCAATTATTTTTTGACAGGATTTTATCAGTCACTGTTTTGTTTGTGATTGTCATGGTACATTTTGCAATTAGTGTCAAGAGCATCTTGTAATGTTGAAAATAACTTTCTACACCACAGATATTCTAAAAGTTAGTTGGTTAATTCCTGACTGTGGGATATATAACCTGTGTGTTCATGAATGCTCATTTCTTCTAGTTTAGTTTTTCAAAGTGCTGGCTTCCATGGGAATTAGATTATAATTAGATTAACTTGAATTATAGTAAACTCTAAGTAACACACTTATAATGATATTTAGGTAAGTTTCTTGACCAAAAAAAGGCTAGTTGTTGGGATTCCAAGTACTCTCAGCTTTTTTGGTTTTTTAATGCTTGTCTCCAACTGCTTTGCAGTTGTAGTCTGGTAAGTTCAGTTTGTTTGCTTTGTTACTGCACTCTACTGCTTAAGGTCTATGTCAGTACTCTGTTGCTTTCGTATTGATGCTGGTTTGTTCTCTGGAAATAATACTTAGCCATGTCATCTAAAATGCAGTAAATGTTAAAAGTGGCAAAACTGAGATTCCAGTCTTTAGCAGTGGAAAGCTACTTCACTGTGTTGTCTACAATTACAGATTAAATATACTGAATTCTAACCTGAAGCAAGAGCTGTTAGACCATTTTCTCCTATTCTATTCTCTTGTGGTCCTGGTAGTGTTTCTAGCAGTGCTTAAACTGATGAGAGTATGATAGATATGTTAATGCCTGTACTAAATTTTTACATTGTGTTTATGTGCTGAAGTGCATACAGGCTATTGGAGGGATATTTTGTGGAGTACAGTGAGCAGCGAAGGGAGATTCTGTTGGATTTTTTTTTTTCTTTTAAACTTCCTGAAATGTGGAAGTTTAATTCTCATGTGATGGTTACCACAGAAAATAAGAGTCCAATTATCATTGCATTTTCATTAACATTTCCATGTTAACTATTGTTCAGAGTGCAGTCTGCCACCTCAGTGTTGCATAGTCTATTTGCTTTTAGATTTTCAAGGTTAAGAAAAGAAGTGTAACGCCTGAACCATTCCGCCCCTTCCAACCATGGCTTTCTGAACTTCAGTATGGTCTATCTAGTCTCAAAATGTATGGCTTTTCAGGAAGGTTTCCAAATCATAGGGATGCTGGAGAGTACTTCCCATAAAATTGTCATAGCTACTTGTGTTCACATGTAGTTATTGGTAACCTTCCGTCCTGTAGGTAAGCGCATTAACATGTTTATTTTCCCTGCATGAGTTGGAGTTTTCAGTTGGCTTACCTTGTGCTCAGGGCAAGTTACGGGTCAACTGTTAGAAGGACCTTGGCTTCTGTGGCAGGGTCCTTAGTGTTAAAGCAGTGCCTGGACTCTGACTTGAGGGGTATAGAATGCTAGGTGGGGTACTCTTGTTTGTGGTTTTGCAGCAATGCAAACAACGGTTCCAAACATATGAATAGTACTATAGTTCAAATTCCAGATTACTCGTTTCTTGGAAATTATGTAGGCTAGAGATAGCTGTATTCAGTACTACAGTTTCAGTATGGATTAATTAGTTCCTGAAGTAGCACCTGGCAGTTCAGAGTGGCCCTATTAGGTGGCTGCTAGATGGTAGTATTGACAGTCCCTAGCCTTGGTATTAGAGAACTTCAATCAGCAGTAATAAGTGACCTACCTCCTGCGGGTGAACCAAGATTTCTAAAATCCATACAACTCAAACTGAGTAGAAGTGTTGTGCATTACAGCTTTCTGATAAAGACATGAGCATGCTGGAGGAAAGAATAAAACGGTCAGCGAAGAGACCATCTGCTGCTCCGGTGAGACAGGTGGAGGAGAAACCTCAGCGTGCTCAAAACATCAGCTCTAACACTAGCATGCTGCGGAAGGGACCAGCTGAGGACATGTCCTCCAAACTCAAGTATGTAATGATACATTATGGTCTGAAACCTGCATAGTTTATGTGCTAATATCATGTGTGGCGATGTTATTTTAGTTCTTCTATCATCATCTTTGCATGTTGTGGAAATTGGCCAAATAATATAAAACAAAATGTCTGAAACTTTTTTTTTTGTCTTGTCTGTCTTGAAATCTTTCTAAATGGTCTTGTGCCTTTTTTCACTGCTTCTCCATGGACAGAATTATGTATCGCACTTATAGGATGTAAGTACTGCCCACTAACTCCTTGGTAGCAAGGCTCTTGTACTTCTCAGTTTCTATCCTAGTCAGCCCTTCTGGAGGATGACAGGTTTGCTGTGGCCAGTTCTAGGTTATTTACAGGCCTCCGACTTAAGGAAAAGACACCAAACATACATGTGCCTGCCAAGGTGACTACAGATCAAATGGCAGGCAGGTGTGGCACTTCCACATTAGGCAGCTGTTAAAAATGTGGGGAGAACTTCCTAAGGCATGGTGTTGATTGGACCCTGTTACTTGCTTGTTAGGGCAGACATACAGCACAGAAGTGTGACTTGTAGAGCTTGGGGCAACAGTATCAGAAACGAAAAGCTCGGAAGCCGTATTCCTTGCCACCTGCTCATTATCATGGAATAAAAGTCCCTATTGATAATTATGTATTAGAACATTTCCTTGAAAAAGCTAATATACAGCACGAGTCATGTGAGATGCTGGGAGTCCTAGGTTCAGATGAGCTTGCAGAGTTGCTGTGTACATACACATCCTAGCCATCATTTGAAAAAAAAAAAAGCCACTCATGAACTTTTAAGGCTGTATTCCATTAATGCTACTTTAAACTGTGCTAAATAGCTCTCAAAAGGAAGCGGTGCGTACCAATCAATGCTGGGGATCTCGTGGTGGGTTATAAGAAGCTAGGAAGGCAAGTAACTAGCGGTTACTTCTGGCCTATAAAAGCTTGCTTTACTAACAGCTAGGGGAGAGGCAAAGGGGGTTGTTAGGGGGCTTGAATAAAATCAGAACTTCAAAATCGGTGCTATTCTGTGGTGAGAGCCTTAGGGCTACTAGCGGATGGTAGTGCTAGTACTTTTGCCTCTTGTGAGTATATAATAAACACCTCTCTCCTGGTTTCTGTAGCCAAAATCGCAACATGGGCAGTCACTCTGAGACCACACATGCGGTTCCACGGGAATTTCAGCTGGATCTTGATGAAATTGAAAATGACAATGGTGCTGTCAGATGTGAGATGCCAGCACTTGTACAGCACAAACTGGATGACATCTTTGAGCCAGTCTTGATTCCTGAGCCCAAGTGAGTTTAATTTTAACTCCTAAGGAAAATCAATAGGGCTGCTTAAAAAGTAATTTGGGAAGCTGAATTGATGATGCTGTTTTGTATGTTCAAGCTTGTTTACTACAAGAAGGTAGTGTCAGCTAATTTAAAGAGGGATGTCGAAGAGACAGGCTGTTATACTAGTCTGGAGGGCAGTTGTTTCCAAAGAAAAACCTGAGTTCTGATTGTGGTTTTTTTAAAGATTAAAAGGATCTTGAGTTTATAAATGCATCAGTGTCTTTACAAGTACTACAATAGCTATGTTAAAAGGAATGATTACTTTTTTAGTATTCCCCATGAAGAATGAAAGAAGAACAAAGAATTCATTTTCCTCGTCTCTAAATAGTCATTGAAATATAGCAGTCCAGTGTAAATTTGAGCTAGCTATCTAAAGAGTAATGAATCCCCTTTTCTTCAAATGTTTAGAATCCGATCTGTGTCCCCACACTTTGATGACATGCACAGCAGCATAGCCTCTACTATCAACTTTGTCATTTCCCAAGTAGCCAGTGGTGATATAAATACAAGCATCAAGGGTCTGGCACAGGTAAGAGAATTAAGGTAGCAACTAATCGCTATACTAAGCTATTTGTCTGCGAGGGTGATGAGTTGCACTGCAGTGGAGTAATCATGTCGGGTGACATGGACTCCTCAGAATCTCCCTGATGACAAAATTAAGTGCACAGGGGCCATCTGACTCGCAATAGCAATAGAAATTCCACGTGGATGATGTAGAATAGACTCTTAACACAGAAGCACTAAAGAAAAAAAACTGTGTGCCTGTTTTTGTCAACTGTCTGTTCTACAAGTCTGAAAAAGCCAGTTAAGCCATTGAGGATTAACTCATAAACGTACACAGTTTTAGAGATCCTCAGCAAAAGATTGTCTTGCCTTACAGCTTTTATGTGTTTCTAGTATGGCTTGAACTACTTAGAAGTATTTTATCTAGAAGATTTCATAAGGCTATTAATTCCGTAATCCACAATGTAGCATTTCATGTTTTCATTTGTGTACAGGATAGGATTGCAGCTCTAAAAGATCAATTGGTTGCATTGGGATTAGGAATAGATGTCTGTGGCTACTGATTTCAGGTGAAAGCTTAGAGTACAAGTGCTTTCGCAAATAGCTTGGTTTAGGGCAAGACCTTTCATATAGAAAAGTTTTTAAATTGTAATTATTTTGCACTGTTTGCATTATGTTTACTTGTGTGTTTTGTTTTTAAATCTTAGATTGATGAGGTCCTCAGACAGGAATACAAAGTAGAAGTTATGTCTGGCCACATTGACCAGTTCCTAATAGCTACCTTCATGCAGCTTCGGCTCATCTACAATACCCACATGGCAGATGAGAAGCTGGACAAAGATGAGATAGTCAGACTTTACAGCTGTATCATTGGGAGCATGATCACGGTAAGGCTTTAACCTAAAAGTTAAGGTGAAGAGCAAATAATTTCTTTGCAAAAGTTGAAAGAGAAAGGAATGTCTGTCCATACCTGACCTGTACCTAAGCTACATTCCTGTTGAGTCTTATTTATGAAGGTTTGTTGCTAATTGAGGGAGTGGGGAAACGAGAAATTGGAGAAGGGAAGATGGTCCGTTTATTCTTTCTACAAAATGCAGCCATTCTAATGTATTTATTAAGCTCTGTTTTAATATTCCTTACCTTTTGAGTGCTTAGTTGGTAGTGTAAGTATTTTCAGAAGTCACAGGAAGAAAGTTATTTCACTTCACATTTTTATTTTTTGGGGATGGGGATGTCAAATGGTTTGACAGTGTAGTCTAGAGAAATGGCTGTGTTAAAGCACTTTGTGCAGGGAAAGCTTATAATATTTTCAATTTGTAGTTGTTTCAGGTAGAGAGTCTGGCTCGAGAGGCCTCCACTGGTGTGCTGAAGGATCTAATGCATGGTCTTATTACATTACTGCTGGATTCTCGGCTTGAAGACCTTGACAAGGGTGTGCAGGTCATTCGATCAGTGAACCTCCTGGTACTGAAAGTGCTGGAAAAGTCTGACCAGACCAATGTGTTGAGGTATACAATGAAAATTGCACAATTGCTGCTTCTCTTCAGCTGTTCGGTGTGTTCCTTGCGTGGCTAAGATCTGTTTCTTAGTCATTCTATAAGCGAGGAATGCTGTCTGTAGGATCGTTCAGCTGGCTAATGAAGAATTATTACTGATTGTCAGTGGTGATCAGAATTTGATGGGAGGCAGGCTGAAAGAGCCAGCTTAGTAAGATTCTGTATGCTTTGTAGTTTGGCAGATTGCCTCCAAAACTCTTGTAGTATACTGAAAAGAAAGAGCTATTACACCACGTGACATGAACTGCTGGACTAACTCCAGTCTCTGGTGTGGTGTCTTGGGGAAGTTATCTTTTTTGTGTGTGTATATAGCACTTTTCCTGTGTAACTATTATAAACTTACTCCTTCTAGTGCTCTGCTTGTTTTACTTCAAGACAGTCTTCTAGCAACAGCCAGCTCTCCTAAGTTTTCAGAACTTGTCATGAAGGTGAGCCTGTAATAGAGGTTTTGATCTTACTTGGTTTATCTGAATCAGGTTAGCTGAAAGAACAGATAAATTTATTTTTTTAAAAAAAAGTAATTGGTGACCGTAACTTGATATATTTCTTATAACTCTTAAAAATTATATTCTTCTAATTATATGCTACGTATAATGGCTTCATGTTTGTTGAGAAGGAGCTTAACACTGGCTAATAGTTTACAGAAGCTTGTGTGTACTAATACAAACACCCTACAGAGTGTGCAGTTACCTGCTGGGCTTACTTGCTCAGGCACAGCACTGGACAATCCATCAATTGGTCCTAGGGTGGAGCTGGCTTGTATTTTGTCATATCTAAGGACATGCAGAGCGAACATGCAAATATCTGCTTTTAAAGCATTAATATAAACTTTTTTATAATACAACACTGTTTTGTAACTGGCATGATTTAGAGACAACTTAGGCATTCTTGATGAGGTTAAACCTAAAGACCTTGTGCTGTGTGTGAGCGTACATAGCATATATGCCTTAGCTGCTGGAACTCCTTCACACAAAGGATTCGGTTTCCTGTTATTGGTAGAGAAGTCAGCACTGTTTTTCTGCATCAGCTCTGAAGAAGGACTTGGATACAGCACAGCTAGTTACAAGGAGAAAGCATGTACCAGTGCAGGTATAACTTGAGCAGACAAACATGAGGTGTGTCTGTATGTGGCAGCAGAGTGAAATGGCTAAATGATAGTTTTGTGTCTTCTCTCCTTATATAATCCAATGCTTGTTCCTTGAGTTGTCTTGCTTTAAGCCAGCCTTTCATTCCAGTGTCTGTGGAGAATGGTGCGTGTTCTTCCGGAAACCATTAATAGCATCAATCTGGATCGGATTCTACTGGATGTCCACATTTTCTTGAAGGCCTTTCCTAAAGAGAAGCTGAAGCAATGTAAGAGTTGGTTTCCTATAAGGACACTGAAGACTCTGCTTCATGCCCTGTGCAAGCTGAAGGGGCCCAAGGTTAGAGCAGTCACTGATCACGTACTTTGAAATTGAATGTTCACATAATTCCTAAAGCTTTTCTGCCATTTTTTTCCTTTTAGATCTTGGATCATTTAACAATGATAGAGAACAAAAATGAGTCAGATCTGGAAGCTTATCTGTGTAGGGTACTGAAATACTCCATGGACCAGACTGGAAGCAAAGCTGATAAGGATACAGAAAAAGGGGCTTCTTCAATAGTAAGTAATGCAAGTATGCTGGTTTGCGTGTTAATTTTGTGACTGTGGAACATGAAGTAGTAATTGCCTTTCCAATATGCAGCTAGCATTTTTGAAATGCTCTTCTAGTTTCACCTTTATGACTGTTTTGGGACCTTGGAGTGTGTTGTTACCTGAATATTCCCTGTGTATCCCAGGAAGAAGTGCTCTGCAGGACATTCAGGTGTGCAGCATAAGTTTTATGCTGCCTGCTACTGCATTTGATCTACTAAATGTTAACCATACTCAAAAGAGGTTTTAAACACTGGCTTCTCAGAAGACCTACCGCTCAATGTTGTCCTTACTCTCATTCTATGTAAACAAGTGGCTGTGTAAAAACCCTAACTGCTGCAAGATTTTTCTTCATCTTGGAAGATCTGTCTTGCTAGAAGGCCTGAAGGCACCCTGCATTTGCCTAACTTCCTTCATTTATATTCACTTTGTTTTAGAAATCTCCCTTTATTTGTTTATTAATTTAGGAGGAAAAGGCTTCGAAGGCCAAAGTTAATGATATTTTGGCAGAAATATTTAAGAAAATTGGCTCCAAGGAGAACACTAAGGAGGTAAGTGCTCCCCCCCGCAAGGAGGAAGGGATGATACATTAGAACAGTGTAGGCAGCAGTTCTAGTAACACATAGGAAATCTTTCCCTCCCAGGGTCTGGCAGAGCTGTATGAATACAAAAAGAAATATTCCGATGCAGACATTGAGCCCTTCCTGAAAAACTCCTCTCAGTTCTTCCAGAGCTATGTGGAAAGAGGCCTCCGGCTGATAGAAACAGAACGGGAGGGGAAAGGAAGCATTGCTGGTTCTACAGGTAAGCATTATAGCAAAGCTCTTTGATTTGTGAGAAGCAGAAATACAAGGAGAGCGGTATATGCCTTGGTAGAAACTAATAGGTGCAGATGTTTATGGATTTCTCAAGTGAGTCATGTATTTTCTTGGCACTTGTGTTGCTTTGTGAAGCACCACTTGCAGGGGCTGTGGGTTCTTTGTTTACAAAAAAGATGTTATAGCTATTGTCACTATTGTAGTGTGAACATTAGTCTATGCTTCATGTCTCTAGTATTAAGAATTTTTTCTGCAAATTATCAGCTGGTTTATAACTGCAGCAGTGGCCAGGTTTTTGTTTTACCTTTTGGTTACTAAAACGGTACAGCAGGATTTTTTGATAATATTGCTTACTGTGGAACTGAAAAGTTAGTTTCAAATAACTTGATCTGTTTCTGTAGTAGCCTTTGTGATAAATCACAATTTCCAGCAAGCTTTTTAATTGAATAAATTATTGTAAAACACTTTGTTAGGAAGTAATTTCATTACAGGTAAGCACAAATGAGTGCTTTAATGCAGTATTGGGGGAGGAGGGGAATGTGACAAATGGTTAGACAACAGTAAAAACTGATTCACAGTCTATCAAAATTACCTTTTAACTTTCATTTACTTCATATTTCACAATATCCTGTGAGACTTAGCCTTTTACTCTACTACTGTTCCTTCTCCTATCCCTGTATTGTAAATTACTTTGATAAGGTGATGTAAGCTTGTTTCAGAACCTTCTAAATGACTAGGTAGAACAGAAAATTCTACCTTTCATCTTAAAAGTCTTCACAACCAGGAGATGTTAGTTCAACGGTTAAAGATTTCAAAACAGAATTTGTGTGCCCCAAATCTTTTTTTTTTTTAGTTTTTTTCCCCTCCTTGACTGTAATAGCTTCATAGAATAAGGGATATTGTTTCATCTTGCACCTCTGCTTTATTTAGGCTGAAGTAGAAACACTTAACCTTATTTCCTCTTATCTATTTTAAATGCCCTTGCAGTATACTAGTGAAAACAAATCCCTGTACCCGCTAAGTCTTGGAGCTTGCCATTCATTTCAGAATGGAAAGGGTTTTTTTCATAATGCAAAATCCTTTCCCAGCCTTTTACTCGGGAAGCTTTAAAAACCTTATGTGCCTTCCAGAAATCACTATTTCAAATTGAATTGGAAGAAGCACCAGCTTTAACCTGAAGAAGAGGGGGGAAAAGGGTTAAAATCAGTGGTGATGTCTGCTCAGTAGTACTACTGAACTTAAAAGGCAGAAGATTCCAAATATTTCCTGTCCTTCCAATTGCTGTGCTCTCTTTATTGGACGTCATGTTTATTGCTGATGCGCATCAGCATCTTCCTCTCTCTCCAACAGTTTTATCCAGCTCTCAGCCCCAACACCAATTCTGGACTTGCTCTGTTGCCACTTCTTAAATCACAGAATCACAGAATCTTGGTGGTTGGAAGGGACCTTTGAGATCATTGAGTCCAACCACATGAAAAAACAAAACAAACAAACAAAAAATACAACAAAAAAAACCCACACAAAAACAAACAAACAAAAAAGCCACCCACCAACTAAACCCCACACCCACAACCCCACGCACAACACCCCACCACAAACCAATAATCTTGGCCACTAGAGCATGCCATGTCTCAATTTCTTTTCTTGGTTTTCAGCTGTCACTTTTGTAAGGATGTTAAAGGACTGATAAAGCCATACTAACAAATGCAAGTAGCTTGTGCATTTATAGGTTGGTTGATGCTTCATCCATCGCATTTTTTTCAAGTAACTGACTAGACTTACACTCTTTAAATGCTTTTTCTTTTTTTCCCTCCACTCTTTGCCCCTTCCCCTTATCCACCAGGAATTTCTCCTCAGATAGAAGGAACGTGTGTTCCTGCTTCTACCCACACTGTGTCCTCGTCTATAGGAAATACAAATGGGGAGGAAGTGGGTCCTTCGGTTTACTTGGAAAGATTAAAAATTCTCAGGCAACGTTGTGGCCTTGACAACGCAAAGGTATTGTACTTGACAATGTTTGTAAATTGCCAGGGGAGGCATTTCTTTTAGACTTTGTTCTTCAGTGCCAAAAGCAGATTCCAGTCAGAGTTGATGAGCTTTCATAATCCTGCATGTCCTAGTTATTCACTGCATGTTACCATACCTGGTATAAATGCCTTTAAATTCACTGCTTGGCTCAATAGACTTATGTTTCAAGTCTGCTTTGTTTGCAGCACTGTGGTACATGCAGCTTGTTTCTACAGCCCTGCAGTTTTGTATCTTCTTTTGCTATGTAGTTGAATCTCAGAAAGGTTCAAATACCTTAACTACTGTTCTCTAAAGAGTAGTAAAAGAACAGTGAATTGATACTGTAAGTCTTAGGCAAGGCGAATCTTGCCAATCAATACAGGTTTCTACATAAAATTCATTGGCATGGACTTTCCACTTGTGGTGTTAGAGTTCAGGCTGTTAAAGACTGCAGGAGGCCATCTCAGTAAAGCACGGGTTGGCTGTGAATTTTATGATCTTTAAAGACCGTAGTTCCTTTGTGTCCCTACTGACAACAAGCTACATGAACTACTTCAATGGTAGGAATTGAAAATTGTAGTTAGCTTTGCATGGTTCTGACTTTGGTGTCAGACTTTATTGCTCCAGATCGCTTGTGTTGTATTGCTCCTTCCCTTTTCCTCTGCTTTTAGTGCTTCTTGTGAAGGTGAAAATCCATTGATTGTGGTATGTACTTCTTCCATGGTTTTTACCACTATCTGTCTTAACGCTGTGCTTTCCTCCACCGTAGCAGGAAGACAGACCACCTGTGACTTCTCTGCTCTCTAAACCAGCAGTCCCTACAGTTGCATCCTCTACAGATATGCTTCACAGTAAGCTCTCCCAGCTGCGTGAGTCACGGGAGCAGTACCAACATCTGGACCTGGACTCCAATCAGACTCATTCCTCTGGCCTTGGAACTACTCTGGCTTCACCGTCTTCTGCAGCAGCTAATATTGATGACTTGAAAAAAAGATTGGAGAGAATAAAAAGCAGTCGCAAATAAGAATGCAAGAGCACCACTGCTTGAGCTGTCTTCAGCTTAGTTTACTAAACTAGAAGTCTTCATAGTTAAATGGCCTCATTTAGGCCTAATGTATACAAACTGGTTTATGTATAATACAGTGGATTTTGGGGGGTTGAGTCATTGTGGCACAAGTATTTGTACATACTCTGCTTCTCAGTGAGCGTCTCTTTGACAATAGAAGGCTGTCTGTGTATTAGTTTTAGTGTACAGACCTGTAAACAACCATCCTCTTGCTCAGACTAGTTTCTCATTACTTGTTTTTTAATTTGTAAAATTGTCTTTAAGATCTTTTCCTAGTTCTTAAGTCTTAGAAGATCTTTAGTGATTTCACTTTTAATTTTGTGAATTCTTCTCCATGTAATCCTTGAACTGTTGATTCTGTATGGACACATGGCATGAAGTAACTAATTTAAGTGTCTTTTGTAAATAAAGTTTGCATTAACTATACCAGCCTCTGTAGGAACAGCAGTGACTGCTGGTTAGAGAAGTCACTCTCTATTTCCGAATGTTAGTGACTGGGCATCTAGAAACAAAACTAAGCTATTCTTGACCTGAGCCTTGGGGTTTGGCTATATTACAAGGAAGATGAGTGCACGGATGCTGTCTGTTGGTGCAGTCCTGAGACTTTGCACTCATACTTCTATGAGCAGTAGTGTATTTTTCCTGTAGCTGCTTTTTTTGGTTTTGGCATATGTTTCCATAACTTGAGAATAAGTTGAGATTCAATTTGCTGAAATGCTTATTTTAAATTATCTAGTCCTTTTGGTGCCTCTCCCCGGATTAAGCATAGTCCCGTCTGTGTACAGATGCTTTCTTTGGAGGCAGCTGCTGCTATTGATAAGGAGTAGATTACCAGTGATGTACAGTCAGTGGACTCATTTGTCCTGAACTTATTTGGTTAAATGGTCGTCTTCATGCAGTTTTCAAGCGCAGTGGGCTTCACCGCCACATTCTTTTTGCTTTTAAACAACTGATGTCAGCAAACTCCACTGTTTTGTATAACTAAGATGCCTGGTAGAGCTAGTCTGAGAAGGCTGTAGCCACTGCTTTTGGGTTTGTTTTTTTTTTTTTTGTTTTGCAAGAGTGTCTTTTGATCAGCCTTTTCCAGAAGCTACAAGTATGAAGATTAAGATGTGTTCTGTGTGCCCTTTCTAGCCTTTTTATCTCTGGGGAGGTGAAGTGTGTTCACCTTACTACTGCACTTCCATGTGAGAGCTGGTTGTGAGGCACAATTTGCACATGTGTTCCATAGCTGGAAGAGAGTTACTGAAAAGTTGGACAGGCAGGCTTAAAATAGCACACTTCTGCTCTAGATTTCAATCTGTTTGATGTAACTGCTGCTTTTATTGTCTGTGGACCAGCAGTCTCTGCATTAGGGCTGTTACTGAAACTGTCTTGCCTGGTTACAGTAAAAATGTGGCTTTAAATTAGTACTTGTACATCAGATCTCTGCCAGAGCTTCCACAAATGGCTGAAATCTTCCCTTCACAGGGCCCCCAGGCTGGGGTTGCAATTGACATAATGCTGCTTGGTGCTTACGGTGTGTCTCTATACTCTGACAGCAGGTGACTTGCGAGCGTTCTCCATCCTGTGTTAATTGACATGATGCGATGTGTTGCTCCACCACCTCAGTTTCGTAGTCGCAGTCTCTCCTCACCTGAAGCGGGCATGTGCTTCCTTGGGGGACAGAGCTGTAGGACAGGCGGAAGTTTCACCCTTATTGGTAAGTGCTGAGGTTTTACGCACTTAATGTGGGGCTGTCTGTGAATGGTTTGTGCTGAGTGCAACTAGGTTTACTGCCACTACCTCTCAATTGCTAGCTGCTTTTTGAAACTTGCTGGCATTTACATTAATCCACGTGTTCCTTTACCATGTCCAGCAGATGTTCTGAAAAGCTATTTGTTAATTAGCTCAGGATGCTAGAACAGCAATGCCTGCAAACTTGCATACAACTATTTTAAATGTGAAGCTGAATTGGAAGTGAAGTACAGGAATAATTGAGTAACAGAAGATCTAGTTGCTTACTATGAATGAGTTTTTGCCCTGTGTCTCTGTAGTGTTTGGTTGGACTCGATATCCTGGGAGTTCTGAACTAAAACTTGTGCACATAAATTAATAAAGCCTAATCTTTAGCCCAGACAATATTTAAATAACATTAAACTGAATTTTAAAAATGATTCCTCTGTATTGTTTGTAACAAGTCAGTATTAACAGTGACTTACTCCAGAAACTGTTTGGTCCTGGTTACCCTCTTAGAGATGCAATTTCTCGCTGATTATTAGATAGCAGTGAAAGACTGAGGCAAAAAATTCAAAGGGCTAAACACTTTTAGTGTTCAATGCCTGTGGTTATCAATTAATTTAAACAGCTGCAGAACTTGAGCTCCTGAGGTCTCGTTCTTCAGATCTCTTTGAGATGTTGTTTTTATGCTTTCAGTGGGCAGTCAAATTTTGGGCTGTTTTCAAGTTGGTTCCCAAATACGCCGTCTTCAAGGATGGCCAGATAGTAATAGAGTAATAAGTTTGTTTGTATCTAACTTCAGATAGTTACCTCTACTGTGACTTTTTTTCAACACAGTAACTCTGCTTCTTATTACTCTATATAGAGCACAACAAAATTTCACTGTTATCTGTTTCTGTGACTTAATGGCACTGTGAGGATTTTGAGAATATGGTGTCATAGGGAACAAGGACAGTTTCCAAATCTCATGATTGCTTTAAGAGAAAATTGGGCTGCACAAATTGCTTAGTCAAGAATGTGCATTTACTGCTGGCTCCTTGGTGGTCCACAACTTTCTCTAAAGAGGAGTTTATAAATGAACTGAAGCTTCTTTTGGTAGTGATCCCTAAGCAGGTTTTGTAAGACAAGAACACAGGTGTAGTGGAGGATGCTTCCATTGGAACCCCTTTGACAATGACTGTGTGTGAATTGCTTCCTTCTGCAATCTTGCCATGCAGGTGGAAAATACACTTTGAGGACCCAGCATTATCTGTGATGTAGAAAGTTACTGCCATACAGTAATGGAAGTACTACTTAATGTATTCAAGCCCATATTCCTCTGTAGGATGAACTGCGTGCAGCTGGCATCTGTAACTTCTTAGGAGGCTAACCTTGTAAATAGCAGTGCTGGTATTTGTTGTCTGCTCTTGTAACTGAGAACAGTGTCTGTCTTATCAAAACAGGTTATAGTTGGTTGACTTTTGACATTGATGTTTTGTGTAATGCCACAGTTACTGGAGGGCGGTTATTTCCAGTACATTCTTGGGTCAATTTCTGGAACAGAAAATTAGTTGATTTGAAGGGGGAAAAGGCAGTGCCTGAGGTCACAGTCATTCTTATTGTGACTGACTTAAGGCTATCATCTGAGATCCAAAATCCATTGATGATTATAGCTGATAGAAGGGAGGAAAATTTGTTTGAAGCAGGTAATTAGTAAAACTAGTGCAATTCTGTGGATATTCCTGGCTACTGTGATGGCTTAGATTCAAGTGCAACTAAATTCAGCATGAACAAAAGGAAGAAGAATGGGTTTGAGAACTTTTATTTTCAAGGGAGAACACTTTTCTTTTGTTGAGTTGTAAGGGTATAACTGGTTTACTTCAGGATCTGCTATGCTTATGTTCTTAAGACATGGAGCATTGTAGCAAAACTGAGAGCAAGCAACGTAAACGCGTCCTCTATTGCCCGTGTTTTTCAATGACTTTTCTCATCCACTTCTTCAGACGGAACACGTGGGTATAAAATCCATATTTGCCGTCTCGGTCACAGCCTTCTCCCCATGACACTATTCCCACTTGATACCAACGGTTGTCGTCCGGGTTCTAAAGCAAACAAAAATGGGATTAGCACAAGGAGCTTTCATATCTAAGCTCTGTATGTACCCTGGCCTGTTCAGTGATGGATACTGCTTTGGAATTCAGACTGGCATCTACTGGATAGTGTAGCATGTTGGAGTAGTGGTTTTCTCTACTCTTAAACCTTAAAGTGAGAACTGGCCTCACTTGTGTTCTGACGCTGAGCACTCAGTACAGGAATGGGGCTGGATGGCTGCAGGATTAATCTCTGTTGCTTAATTTGGGCATGAGATGGGTTTGGTCCAGCCTCTCAGCAGTCTCCATCTCTGCTGCTGTTTTTTAGACTACTATGAAAGTTCAGCATAGCACAAACCTAGTTCCATACAGTTTATGAGCTTGAACATGTTGAGTGTACCTTCATTACAAAAGGTCCCCCACTGTCCCCTTCACAAGCATCTCCTCTCTTTGAGTCTTCAGGGCTGTAACCTATAGGCAAGAAGAAAGTCAGACGTTTTACTGAAGGGGGAGTGGCTGGTGTTTGCCCTCTCTTCTTGAAGTATTGCTGTGTAAACTTTGAGAGCCGTGAGATTGCTTACTGCTTCTGCCAACTCTTGGGCTTAAATTTAGAAAGCTGCTTTGTTTTGCATTACATGGAAAACACACTAACTTTGCCTCTGTCTTTGCAACATTCCTGAATCCACCATGTTATTCCACCATCTGTGCTCTTATCCCTGTTTTCTTTCATCAGAATCCCTGTTGGTGTCAGCTGCCACTGTGTTCACAGCTATTGCTTGAGCATCTGTGCCTTTCTGTTTTCTTAAAAACTTGTTGGTGTGTAATATTCCACGTACCCCGTTCTTTCATTCTATTTACTAGAGGTGCATTGCTGTCCTGACTTTCACCTTCCTGTTGTTCTGCAGGCTCTGCTTTTTCTCTGCCCCAATTGTCTGTCTTCCTATAGTCTCACTATGAAGAGCAAAGGGATTTTGCTTTAATTCCTGACAAACTAGACAGTATCTTTACATTTTCCCATCATCTGTGTCTCCCCTCTTCTGCTGTATGTCTGCATCTCAGCTATTTTTCAAAACTGTCTAGAAAAATGAACTGTAAGAACAGTGTTGTCAGTATACTTGTGAAATTGGTTTCCTTCCTAACTCAAGCAATCGCATACATAATTAGATACCAGTAGCACAGACTCAGTCAAAAGTCATTGGAGATTTGATAAGTGCTTCTCAGAAGAGAAATGACAGAGCTTTAAAGGGTCCGTAAAACAGCATGTGGCATGGAGAAGAATTATTTCTTTCTTAAGCTATAAGTATAGATGTGTACCTCTTCAAATTTTTAGCCGGTGAACTTAACAGAACATGAGGAATTACGTTTTTCACATGTGCGGAACTAATCTATGTTCTCACAGAAGTTGTGGGTGAAAGTATGAATAGGTTCCAAAAGGTAAAAAAGTAACTTTGCTGTTGGGAGACCCACTGGGAGCTCAGAGCCCTTGTCTTCTGTGGTAAGTTTGGCACGTGTCCCCTGTACTACTTACCTGCACAGAACATGTTGTCAGTAACTTTAACTTTAGTGGATGCCTTGCAGATATCCTGGTCTACGATTGGCACGTTGAGCTGTTGCAGAACTGTGGGGAGGTTGCTTGGGTTAGTGGCCCATGTTTCCTTTAAGTTTCCCCAACCAGTTACGCGCCCTTTGAAACCTGCCAGCATCAGCCTGTGGATAGAAGTGTGAGTATGATCAAATGGATTGTAACAGCTTTCTCCTGCCTGGCTCTGGCTGAGAGTAGCCTAAATGAGGTGTTTGTTTGGTTTTGGGGGGGGTTTATTTGCCTTTTTTAAGGCCAAAAGGAAGCTTTTATTAGCCTGTATTTTTAGGGCTGTGGGACAGTCTGCTCACCTCTGCACAACCTCTTTGGTAGGCAGGCAGACAGGATGGATGTAGTCACTGAAGATGATGGGTCTCTTCAAGTGCATGAGTGCAATGTCTCGGTCCATATTCTCTTTCCAGTTGTACTTGGGATGGATGATGATTTTATCCAGCAGAGCAATCTTCTCTTTATTCTTTTCATATCTGAAATAATCATGAAGGAAAGAACTCACTGTACAGTAGCAGCTGGGAGTTTGGGGTTCATGATACTCTCTGAGGTAATACTGTCTTTATACTGGGGGGGCCCTTTAGACTTTACGTATTTCTGTTCTCCCTTTCACTTTAACCTTCAGAATCAGTAAAAGCAGCAATTTGATAGCCCCAGTAGATCCCACTATTGAGAGGCACGTAACATTGGCTGTGGCCTTGGGCACTGGATGATAGCCTAGTCTCCTTGTATTTCATTAAGAGCAAAGCCATTCTACTGTGCTTTGTCCAGGCTCTTACTTTGCCCTTACGTGCTTGCCAATCCGCACCAAGATATCATTTGTAGTTAAGTTCTTGTCCCAGGGTGGATAATAAAGACAATGAGCAGCAGTCAAGACCCATCTGTCGCTGATGAGGCTGGCACCACACAATAGCTCTTGAGGGCTCTTTTTGTAGAGCATCACCTGCCTGAAAGAAGAGGAGGGAGGAAGATTTAGCAGGACTAAAGACTTGGTTGGCTGAATGTGTCCTGGTATCATGCAGAAGAGCAGAATTTGCAGGAAGAAGGGAAAAGCGTTTTGCTATACAAAACTGAACAGGTGGTTTGCAAAAGTCTTCCCTGGGCATGTATGCTCTAAGTAGTAGACCATTTACCCTGTTTCCTTCACCTGGAGTGGTTTCTCATCCTCTGCTCCAGCAAAGCTGGAAAGAGGAAGAGGCAAAGACTCTTGCTTTCCCAGACAGTTGTGTGCTTGGCTGAAGAGGAGAGTTTCTTTCCAGCTATTTTGTTACTTTAGTATTTCCCTGTTGACCGCTTGGAGAAGCTTTAACTGGAAGCCATGGTGCACGCACGCTGCCTGAGGTGGAGTAGCCCTTTTACTTCCCCCTGTCTGAACTCAGGAGAAGGAAGACACAATTCCCCATGAAGGACTATGCAAATGAAACACTTACCAGGGAGAACTGCCAATTTCTGCATCATCCCCGTGCACAACTCTGCCTCCCATGTAGGACTCCAGCAGCTCCTTCTCACTTTTGTCTGTTACCTTTTTCTTCTCAAATAAGGGACGAGTGCCACAGTCTGAAAAAACAGGCAATCTGGCTTTGTTACTCCACCTGCTTCACAGAGGAGACGTGTCTGCAGTCAGCATGCAAAGCTGGAAGAACCTGGGAAGGAAGTGCTTACTAGCTCCGTGATCATAATTGATTGAATTCTGAGGGAATTTTAATAGCTCTCCCTGCTTTTTGCCTCCCATTATTTGGCAAGCTGGTGTTTCTGAGGAACAGTGAGTGCCCTGTGGGAAGAAGCTGCAGCTTTTCTACAAAGTGTGATGATGTATCTACAGTTGTTGCTCACCTGCTTCGCCTGCACCAAAAGTTGTGTCATCAAAGAAGGCTTTGAACTCTTGAGGAAGGGTAGTACGTCCTGATATTCCCTCTGCCCATTCATACTCATGCAGTAGCGAGCTGTCTGAGAGAGACAGAAAGACAAATGTGGTAAAAGGCTCAGCTGCAGTGTTTCCATAATTACCAGCAACATACATGTTCTTTTCCATACACAGCGGGTCTGATGGAGTAATGTTTTAAAACTGGTACTTTTTAATGCTCCTTCTCCATTATTGGGAGTTTTCCAGGAGAAAAGAGCACTGGAGAGATATAGCAGCTCTATACACGTATGGCAGGTGCTATTTGGGCAAACAGGACTTCTGCATAGACAGTGCATGTATTTCCTTGCCTACGCCTCCCAGGCCAAGCCCTTCACTCTAGCCACACGCACTGCTTTGGTTTGCCACTGCCTCACCAGTGTGCCTACCCAAACCAATGCAGGCTTCTCACCGCAGTAGCGCAGGTCACAGTATTCAAAGTTGGGTGATTCTTCTGTGACACACCAGACACCCTCATCATCTCCGTCGGGATTCCGACAGTAATTCTCCAGCAGCTCCACCTCTGGGTTGATGTGTTTTCTGTTGAGCACCTCTTTTGCTTTCTCAGAGTTCCATGGCAGGCACTTGGCTCCAGACACAGTGACTGAGAGGGTCCCAGTGTAAAACATGCCTTTCCCTTGTTCACAAGGCTCTGCTGCGGCTGGTGGTGTGACTCGTGGAGTAAATTCAACCGTTGTCCTTTCTTCACCTAGAAAGACAGAGCTGTGATTTAAGCCGTAGCTTTGCACTCAGAAGTACTGTTAGCAAATAGCACTGGAACCCCTTTACTAAATCCCAAAATGCCATGGGGCACCCCATTATCTTTGGGAGCTTCCACCATGCTCCCATGCCTTTGGTGGCCCTCTATGATATTGCAGTGTCAGAGGTGGTTCTTTACAGGAGGTAAGGTGAAGCTGTCACTACTCATCACGCTTCTCTTGACCACTTGGATGTGGGGGACAGTATTGTGTTCCTTTCCGGGGTATCTTTGAGAAGGAACTCAAGGGCTGGGTGTGATTATATGCCTCAGGTATCATAATGCTGCTGTGTTAGAGCCTCTGCTGCCTTTCTCTAAAATGTGTAATGACCGTATTTGGGGGAGCCTTTTACCATGATATGCTAGTTAAAATAGCAAATTTAACTTTTGCCAATGTTTCTATATCTAATGAGAAGAGAAAATCATGCCAGACTCTCCACACTCGTTCTTGCAAGTGTCCTAATCTCTGCAAGCTTTAAGCAGCCTTTCCTGATGGAGTGAGCTGCTTGCCCTGGGTCCCAACAGCCACTGAGCAAGTAACGTTCACCTTAATTGGTGAAGTTGCTTCTGTGTGACATTCACTCAGGTCCACATTGATTGCAGAGGAACTGTGCCCAAAAAGCAAGGCTTTTCCAGCCCTGCCATGTGTATGCATGAGTAAGTCTAAGAGTAGGCTACCATCAGTCAGAAACTAGTGAACAGAGGTGGAACAGCAGAGCAATAGCGATCTCTCCAGTTTGCTGTATTGCAAACCAGGACAATATTAATGCTTTTGAAAACTTGAGACAACACCCCATGGTCAAAATGGTTGCTGATCCCTCTGACTTTCATTTGTAGGAGTCATTGTCTCTAGTCCCTGCTTTTGGAAGAGAAACTTCTGCTGTGGGAAGGTTCTCCACTTTCTACCAGTTCTTCTGAGATGGAGACCAAGCTCCAGATGGTGAAGCTCTGAGTTAGGGAGAAGTGGAAAGTTATAAGTGCAGGGGGATGGCTCTCCATCCTGTCAAGTGCAATGATAAGAGAAGAGCATCTTCTCTTCCATGAGACTGTGGGTATTAAACTGCACCCTCCTATATGAGTGAAGGTTAAGGCAGGCATTCAAGCACAAGCTGTAGTGGTTTTATCAGAAGCGTGGGAACTAGGTAAAATAAACCTTAGCATTGTGACTCATTGCTGTCACAAACTAGCAGCAGCTGAGTCAGGATTTTTTGGGGTGCTCCTGACTGGCAGAACTGTAGTAGATTCCAGGGGACTGCTGATACCAGATTTAATCTGGATGGTGATTAGTATAGTCTAGAGAAAACAGCATCTCAAAGGAATTTAGCTAAGGTAGATGTTTGGGGAACTTAATGACATTTCCTCCTCCAGCAGACCTCTGTGCATGTATGGTCCTTCCCTCCTAACGCTCTCCCCTTCCTTGACCCATTTAGTATGGGTCTCAGTGCAGTGTTCCCAGCCACCGAAGGGCTTGCTGGGGTGTAGCACTGAGGCATACCGCATACTGGGATGGGACACTCCTCCCGTTCCACTGTTGGGTCTCGGGTGTAGCACCATGGGCCTTCTGGGTTGTTGTCTGGGTTCCTGCAGTAGTTCTCCATGAGGTTGGGATAAATGGTGGCATTAAATCTATGAGGAAAAAGCTGGTTAGGCTAGAAAGGAAGGAAGGACATGCTGGAATACTCCACAGGGGTGCATGGCAGATGAACTTACTTAGGTATATGTGGATATTTGCTTGTCCACACTTGACATTCAATCCCTGATTTTGTGTGGCTAATTGTCCCCCGATAGTTCTGGCCCAGCCCAAGAGAGCAGTTACCTGTCAAAATCCCAATATGGTGTAAGCCAGGACCAGGGGAAATGGATGTTGCATTTTTTTTTAAGGTCAGAGTTACCATCCCACAAGTCCCTTTAACTTTCACTGCATATATGAGCCCACACAGGCTCCACCAGGTTGGAGGAGCACACAGATTAAGCTGAGAGAGCTTGCCCTGAGGTTCTCTGCATGGCTTAGCTGTAGGTGCAGGTCCAGCACTTTGGAGAGACTGGGCTCAGGGGACACCTGACTGTGTCACAAGGATATCTATGCCATAGTTACTGGGAAAATAAGAAAGAAATTTCAAGCTTCCCATGTGCTATTTTTCTTTAATCAGATTCCTTCACCCTCCTCATTTTTTTTTCCTTGCAAACTCTTCAGAAAGCAAGTTCTTGGTACTCACTGTATCTGGGAGATTGAGGTGAATGTTAATTTCTTACCTTCTAAACAAGCATCCAGAACTGTCCTGGACTCTCTCAGGCCCTGACATACTAGCAAAATAAGAAGAAAGAAGCACATTATATGAAAGGAATCTAAACGAGCATCATAGTTTGAACCAGTTTATCACCGAAGGACAAAAAATACAAGTGCAGCCTTGTAAAAGGGTAAGGAGCAATCTCTCCATAATGGGACAGTTGCATCCAACAGGATAGCAGAGCACCTGCAGGACTTGAAGTGACTTACCTTGATATTTTGACCAAAATACCTCCTGTAAAAAAAAAAAAAAAAAATATTAAACATTACATGTTTAAAAGTAGAGACAAAGAACATCAGACCTTTCTTAGCTGCTGTGATTCAAACCAGTAGGAGAATGTCCTATCACAACAAACGGAACAAACTAACCCATCTCTGTCGATACCAATTACTGTGGAGTCTAACAAAGCAAAAAAGTCTGGTATAAAACCACATTCCCACTTATCACTCTCAGGAATCAAGAGAGTACTGTTGTTTCTAAAACAACCAGAAATGCTCACAACCTTCATCAACCTCCAGGGGAAGCAGAGCCTGTGCTGCAGTGCAGAAGTCCAAGGAACTTGAATACAGAACTTTTATGGTCACAGGCCACATGTAGGTATTGCTCAGCCATTTGGATCTACAGCTCTGCTGTGCAGCCTGGGGGTGATGGCTTTAGAAATACTCCATGGAGGTGGTATCTTGCTGGCTTAGACTCCTAACTGTTCATCTGTTTACTGTTGCATTCTTGGGTGCGGAATTCAGCATGGACATTGGCCTTGGGGCTAGGAGCAAATCCCAAAAGGATGCGGATCAAATTTAGCAGAGTGAGCACGTGTGGAAGCCAGAAGAGGGGATGGGGTGTGCAAAAGCTTGCTCAAAGGGGCTTGAGGCCCCTGCACTCAGTGTTTGGATGCTCTGTGGGTGTCTGGGACTGGCAGTTCCACGCGTGTGGCACCATGCTGAACTAGCAGAAGATACAATTCAGGATTGAAGGGAAGAGTGTCCTTGCGATTCATGCTTAAAATGGAGGCAGGGAGAAGAGGCTGAGCTTTGAGCTGCATTCCCTAGAGTGGCTGCAGGAGGGAGACTCCCCAAGAAAGCCTGAGCTCTCCCTGGGGTGCATGTGCATCAGCCTCATCTTTGGCTCACAGAAATGAGCCTTACAACCCTGGACCCTGGCTGCACATGTAACCTGCTGGCCTTTCAATACAGGGGCTGGCTGCAGGGATGATTCCTGGGAACATCCATACGTACCGTCTGAGAGGTTGATTCAAGGGCTTCAAAAGCCTCCTCGTAACTGCATGTCTCCTCCAGGCACTCTCGCTCCAGGTTTCCCTTAAGCATCTCTTCCAGAAATCCCTTGTTGGCACGTCGTGGGCGCTTGAGCAGTGACAGTGCCTGCCCCTTTTCCAGGAAAACTACCGGGTCAGAATACTGCCAGTCAAAGGGCTGCTCGCAGTGGGAGGGCCCCTTTGTCTCCCCTTGCAGTTTCCAAAAATCACAGGCAGCTGCGTGATGATCCCACAGCCCAGCCTCCCCCAGGGTACCATACAGAGAGGACAAGCCCTGTCAAGTCTACATCTGATGAGCAGAGCAAGCTCTATAATTCACCCGTCAGGGCTCCCATCACTTATGTAACAGAGGGGATGGGAATCCTCCGCTCTCCTCAATAGAACTGCTCTGCTCATTTGCAATGAGGTAGAGGCTTGTTTACTTGGAGCCTGCTACTGTTCCCTGCCAGCCACTGCATTTCTCTCTTGCCAAGTTCAGACCACTGCAATTGACACAGCTTGGTTCCATCTTCACGTTCAGAGACCCTGATGTAAGACCTGTAGACAGGTCTTCACCCACACAGCAGTGGGTAAGAGAGGACCTAACCTCATGTTAAGAAGAGACAGGTGAATTAGAGGTTCAAATAAGAGAAAAGGAGTAGGAAGGTCACATACTGTGTATGACATAAAATTTAGATTAGGGGCAGCTGGGGAGGCAGTGGAGAATTGCAGCCACCCATGTCAGCTGAGGAACTGTAGCCCACAAAGGCTCACAATTGTGTCACGCATGGTCTTTGACTGAACCACCTTCCCAACCATCTCCCAGGTGACCCACAGAATCCACTGAGCTCTTGTCACAGCTGCTGCATGCTGCTGCATCCTCCCATGCAGGAAAGCCCTATGTTCACTCCACTCTCAGCACCCTTTTGCTCCCAACTTTAAGCTTTTAGAAGCTCCTCCTGCCTTACCAAGAAAAGCTGGCAGCGGCTTTACCCCTGGAAAGAAATAACCCCATCTTTCTTCCTCCTGTCACCCACAAAAAATAATGCTGTCCTCCCTCTGCTGTTGGGTCTTACCTTCTGCATGGCTCAGTGTGAGGTTCAGAAGGCTGGAAAAGAGCAGGCCCCTCAGTACACTGGTTCTGTTGTGCGCCATGCTGTACAGCCCTGGCTGCAGGGGAAATGCAAAGGGAGCAGAATAAGCAGAGTCACAGCCCCACTGGGTTAATGTTGAACCAGAATGAAGAAACAGGACTCCAGAGGTCGTGGTGTGTCAGGGACAGTGGGACTGAGGCTCCTCTTATCCCTTCTCTCTTGGCATCTCTCCCTCCCCTCCAGGCATCTTCATTTTCTTATTTGCTGGAAAACAAGCAAAATGTCTCTAGATCCCCACAGGACTAAAATTAGCATCCCATTTCTTAAGAGGGGAGATGGCATGAGGAGCAAGAGGACAGGCTTGTCCCAGGGCACAGAGACAACTTCAGCTGCCACACAGAGGTCTCTGCCAGCTTACGGCCACCCTCAGCTAGAGCAGCTCACTCCTTTTTCCCTCAGTGCCTCCCTGTTCCTGTGCAGCTCTTGGCACCATCACTCTTGGCCACTGTCTCTTCTTGGAGGCTGTACTCCAGTAGCCTTGCATGCACCAAGACTCTGAGAGCTTCTTAACCATTCCCAGGGCTCTTTTGAGCTCCAAGCCCTTATTGCTTTTTCACCATAAATTCCAGTTGTCTTTTCTCCCCACAGTTATCTGCAAGTTCAGCCCATGTGGAATTTAAATTGTTCTCCCAGTTTGGTCAGCAATGCCACTGGCAGTGCATACTTCCCACTGCCTTAGTTCCTGGTGGAGTGGAGGAAGGTGAAGTGACATGATATTTGTGCTACCCTTTTTATTCCCACACCAGTGGAACATATCAAAGTACAGCCAAAAGGAAAGAGAAGCTCTGACAAGCAAGGAGCTAGCACACCCCAAAACAGCCAGGAAAACAAGAGCTTCCAGGAACAGGAAGGCAAAAATAAGCTAATAAACTAATAAGTCGAGAACTGGGCGACCGGAGTTGGGCAAGCTTTAATGTTCCTACAGCAAGCGGGAAGTTGGCACAACGAGAGAGAAACCAGCAGAAAGCAGGGCAGGGTGGGGGAACCCTGCCACATAGCAGGAACGCGTTCTCAGGAACCACCACATAGCATAAAAGTTCTTGCTGCCAGCAGGGAGCATGGTTTGTGCTGTGCCTCCGTGCGGCAGATACATCTGTAATGTTTATCTCCATAGAAGGAGTGCAAATATTAGCATTAGGGTGGCTGAGGAATGACTCTGTGGCCACTGGTACAAAGAGCAGTTGCACAGGCTCCCTTCCTCATCCCGTTCTCACCCACACCCCGGATTTTGGAGAGACACCAAAGGGTCTTTCCTGCATGGGAGGTCTGGCTGGGGTGACCTGAGTGGAGATGACCCGGGTGGAGAAGTTTGTGTCCCCAGGATTAGGCAGGACCCTAGAAACACCCTGTGCTACTTAGCAGGAAGAAGCAGCGCTTGGGAGGAGTGCGCAGGCAGGGACAGGAAGGAGGCGTCAGGGCGCAAACAGGTTTTGTCAGAACAGTGAAATCAGAACCACTGCTGTCCCACGCAGCAGCCAACCACCACAGCTCCTCACAGCCGTGGGAGGAGGAGGCATAGACAGTCCCACATGTACAGCAAGCCCAGGTGGCCTCACTTGGCTGACAGGCAGAAGAGGACAGCAGCAAGGACAGTTCCTTTGCTCTCTATGTGATAAATTGGTGTTGGTCTCACCTTGCAGGTAGAACAAGTGACCTCAGAGCTGCTTTCACTAGGCGTAATTGAGCAAGCCTGTGTGGATGTGAATGCAGGGAAGAAATATCACCAAAGGAAGTTCACTCCCACCACCCCCAACTTATCATGATGAGAAAGACAGATGTTGCTGTGTTTTATGGAGTCGTAATGCCCCTGTGCAAGTGTTCACTCTGGATCCCAATAAGAAAAGCACCCAGGCTCTGTAATGTATTGATTAAAATACTATTTTTTTGGGGGATAACATGAGAAGGCAAATGGGAATAGCACTAGATAATCTTACATCCTTTCAAATGCTGGGAACACCAAGTAGTACAGCATCACCCCATGCCATGCTGCACCGATAGTGTTTGTGCTGAGGTTCATTAGCATCGTAGTCTTCAGAGTTTTTATAGGATTTTTCTCAGAAGTAAACAACTCTGGTATTTCTGCTGTAAATCAAAAGGATGTCCACATAAGAATATGCTGCTTCACTCTAAGATCAAGGAGACAAGGAAATGGTGGTGGCATCATGACCATGTGCCAAGCGGAAGCAACCTGAGGATCCCCAGTTAGCTTTAGCTGGGAAAGTTTATCTGGCCAAGTGGTATGTGCACCTTCTCATGTCAACTTCTTACATGGCTCACCAGAGTATTTCACTTTATAACAGCTTCCAATATTCTCAAGTCGCGCTTTCTTTTCTTTTATTTTTTTTTCATTCCTGTATCCCTCTCTGCCTTGTCTTTATAACAACCAGGCAGCCTTTACACTGCAGTTTAAGTCAATATTCGTACGCATAGAGTTTTACTGCCTTCTTATCTTTCCTTTAAAGGAGGGGTGTTCGTTAGCATCTCTCATAGTATTGTGCATTATATAGGGTTAACTTTAAGCAACAACAGAATACAGCAGTCAAGCTTGGTCAATACCTGCCTTATAAGGCAGGTATGGATATCCTCTAATACTTACCTATGCCATCTTCTTTTAATGATACTTCTGTTCTGGATCCTTCATTCATTCTGTTACTTAACCATTTGCTTAAAAAAAACCCTTTACTGAAACCAGCCATTCTGTCACAATGTCCTGCTGCTTCTTGTCCAGTCGCCGGTCTTCTTTCCCTCTGTGAAACAGCACAGACACACCTACCAGAGCCATTAGGTTGTTAACTGTAACTGCTGAAACTGTCCATCTCGAGACAACTCGAGGTTACATCCATCACTTAAGTTTCAACTATTTCTTTACGCTGGTTTTGCTTTATATTTGGAGGTTTTCACTACATCCTGGGATATTTTCCAGCCCTTTGTGGTATCTTACAACACCATTAGTAATTAAAGGTGCTGGCTCTTCACATTATAGCCTTTTCTTACTCTGTTATGTGCTTCAAGGGCTCTTCTGCTTCTCCATTTCTTGTGGTTAGCCTGTGCTGCAGGACAGCATCCACCTGTTGTCACCTCTCCAGGGGCTTTGACTTCCACCTCTCAAACGTTTAACTCTTACATCTGTTCACCATTCCTGTAAGCAACTTTTGGTCATTTCATTTTCTTTCTGCCTTCACCCACCCATGAGTAACAGGTGCCATTTTCTTTCTTAGGGTAAAAGAATTAGGATTCATACTTTTATCCTTTCAGAGTTATGGCTTTCAACACAGGTGGGAGTTTTGATGTGTTTCCCACTTTGGTCATGTTTAAGCCAGTTTACAACTTGGCCAAGTGTCGAACCCTGGCTGTGGTTATGAGGTTTAAGTGTAACACTCAAGTTTATATGCATGCCTGATATCTGGTGAGGCCCTGACATCAAGAAGGAGCCCAACCATCCAACAGGCCCATGCGCTTGTCACCCTGGAGCTTTGCAGCAGCACCCTGAAGCCCTTGTGTAGGCCTGCCAGCATGGTGGAGCTCCACCAGCCAGGAGATCTGTGTGCTTGCTCCTCGATGCTGTAAGGACCACAGGTGCACCAGACACCCATTCACCAGGTGATCCCTGTGTCTGCTGTCCTGAAGCATGATGATGATCAGCTTTATAATGCAGGACACAGCATGTTCCCTGTGCCAGCCTATGGGTCCAGGCAGACGCTCTTCCTTTTCCTTGCTATCCTTCTTGCAGTAAGGTGTCTCTCACCAGGATCCTGCCAACTACACTGAATGTAATGCACTGGGACAAGTGTTTGTTAGGGATCTCAGTAAGAAAGGCACTCCGAGACTATAATGTGCTAATTAAAATACTGTTTATTAGATGTAACATAAGAAAGGGTATAGCATTAGGTAATCCTACACCCCTTCAAGTGGCTGCAAACACCAAGTTGTGTGGCATCGTACAGCTCTCTAGGCAGGCCCTGGCACGCTGTACAGCCCCCATCCGTGTTGACATTCACGACCATCATGATGTTCAGGGCCTTTGTAAGATGTTCTTAGGGGTAAACAATTTTCTCATCATTTTGCTGTCGAGCAAAAGGTTGTTTGCGTAAGAACACACTGCTTGTAAGATAAAGACAGGGTAGTGTCATCATCACCACGTGCCCAGTGGGAGCCACCTCTGGGCTCCTCAGTCATGATTAGCCAGATAAATTTATCCTGGAGCCAAGTGATACGTGCAGCACAGCACAGATGTGCCTCTGCCTCCTCAGATCAATTGCTGAGTGAGTAATGGTTCTGTGAGGACCTGCTAATTCATTATTGCTCCCACGTTTTCTGTCCTGTTACCTCAGAATAAAGAAGGTAGTTACAGATCAGCAGATTAAGCAATAGGGACCTGGATTCTCCCCTTCTCTCCCCTCCCCCGAGATTGCTCCCCCTTCTCTCCTGCTTCTGCTGTGACAGAGGGAACATGCTTCAAACACAGCACACGCACCCAGCTCCAGCGAGAACACTCCGCAGCTGTGTCAATATTTGAAAACTGCAAGAGTCAGGATGGGCACCAAAGGGAGCACAGCAGGAAGAACTGCAGCTTCACATTCCCCTCCCGCGCCTGTGCTCCTGTTAGTCCCTCTCCAAGTACCCAGGGCAAGGACTGAGCCCATCTGCCTCCTGACTTTGAAGAAAATAGCTAAAAATCAGGTAAGAAACCTTGGTGTGTCCTTAATTCTCCTTCCAACCTCACTTCATATCAAAATGTCACTGCTCTGACTCTAGCCCTTTGTCTACAAACTGGTTGTAAAAGTTTATGGCAAAAGTTGAATGTAGAAACTACGAAGAGCAGCTTTTCAGATCGTCACTGTTACGGCGTTCACAGCACCTCAAAAAGGAACTTTGCTACTGATGATTCCCTGGTGACACTATACCCTCCTCTTGTGCAGTGGGCATAGTGCCCAAAGAATTTAGGCCCTTAGACACAGCTTTTTTTGGGGAAACAGACATTAGAGAGGGGCAAGGTCAAGACCAAGAACAGCTTGGTTGAGAATGCGGCAAATGAAAGCAGTGTTTGTAGAACACGTGAAAAAGGAGTGCAAGGGGGGCAAGTCTGAAAGACCTCTGTGTGGGCTGGGGTCTTTGGTCTCCTGCTATACGGCCACATACATGTGGCATTGGGAACTGCACATTTCCTTCCTGAAACAGGACCGGTTTCCTTCAGCACACCTCAGTCAGCAAACAAGCACTAAAGATGGAGCAGTGGAACTACTGAGGTTTAGCTGTGGTGCTTCTGTCTTTTACCTGCCGGGAACAGGAAAGAAGTGGAAAAGGGGAAACAAGAATGTGAGAAAAAGAACCAGATTAATGAACCCATTGAACCATTCAACTGAACGTGGAGGGACAGGCAGAATCTTCCAAGCATACTGAGGTGAAGTGTTGGTGCCTTACCTGGAGAGGTAAGGAGACTCTTGGCTGAGGACAGTGAAAACTGCACTGTACAACGCAATTCGTGCAGTGAGACAGGAAACTATCCTAATCCTTTCACATCCTTAGACAGACCATCCACTCACTGTAAGGCCAGGAAGCTGACAGCAAGAAGAGGTTGACAGTGAAGAACGAAACCTCAGCCCTAGCTCCAAGGGAGTACTTTGCTTCTGCTCATTGTGACAAATGCTCTTAAAATAAAATAACCCATCACAGAGTCACCTTGTGAACACTTGGGATGCTGCTTCCCAGCAGAGTCTAGCATCAGCACCACTTTCAAATGATCAGAATTGCTGGTGAGCTCTGTGTAAAAGCCCAGGGAAGTGCTTGAATAGCAACTATTAATTAGTAAAAGGAAAATTTGAAAGGAAGGCGTTGTTCAAAGCCACTGCTTTTGAGACTTTTCCTGCCTTCCCCACAGTGCAGTCACCCACTGACAGCGGAACAGAGGCAGAACAGAAGCACTGCTCATTAATAACACAGTGGGTGTCCTCTCCAAGAAGTTATTCCCATCAACAGCCAATGCCTTCCCTGAACCAAGCCCAGCATGAACATGTGTAGGCTTGTACCTCCAAAAGACAGCTTCCAAAAAGACCCAGGCCTACATAGCCAGTTACCTCCAAGACTGCTAATTCTGCCTAAGGCTGAGCCACAGGGCCTTGATGCTACAGAGAGACAAGAGAGCTAGGTTTCTGTTGTTTTTTTATCCCATTTTAATACATACAGAAGATCAAACAGGGCAGGCTGGGATAGTCACGTCCCAGACTCGACCTCCACCACTTCTGCCACTGCTCCGAAGCCCACCCCCTCCTGGATGATGACCACATTGCTTGGTGAGCCCTCGTCCTGCACTATAATGCACTTGTCCTCATGCTCACAGACAGCAATTTCAATGATGTCCTTTGCCAATGGCAAATGCCCAGCCGGCCTCCCGTGTGCCCCAGGATCCAGGGGGCTGCCTCGAGACTGGTAAGTAGCAATGCAGGGACTGCTGGCTGTGATCAGCAGCTCAGCCTCATTTGCTGGCCCTGGCACCTCCATCATGAGCAAGGTGGGCTCTGCCACAACCTCCTCCTGGTGGCCTTTCCTCTCAGGCCTGTTCCTTGCTGCCTGGGGGAGGTCCACAGCAAGCGAGGCCACCGCAGCAGTGAGTGCCCGGGGGTCCTTTTCCGCCTTGTGGGTGAGCACATGGCGTGCAAGGCTCTGGGGAAGGGTGTAGCCCATGCCACAGAGTTCACATTTGTAGGGCTTGTCAGTCAGGTGGGATTTCTGGTGGCGTCGCAGCTTTGTGGCCAGGGTATAGGACTTGCCACACTGCTCGCAGTGGAAAGGGCGCTCGCCGGTGTGCAAGCGCTCGTGGGCACGCAGCGTGTGGGGGTCCCGCAGCGCCTTGCCACAGATGGTGCAGAGGTGGGCCTCTCCGGTGTGGGAGATGAGATGTCGCCGCAGCTCTGGCAGCTTGGGGAAGGCGTCACCGCAGAAGCGGCACTTGTGGGGCTTCTCTCCCGTGTGCAGCCGGAGATGCTCCCGCAGGCTGCTCTGCTGTCGGAAGTCCTTGCCGCAGTAAGGACAGGCGTAAGGGCGCTCCCCCGTGTGCAGGCGCATGTGGTTGCGCAAGGAGCCAGGGCTGGCCAGGTGGCGTCCACATATGGCACACTGGCAGCCCTTGGGACCAGCTGGGCCAGTCACGGTGGCCAGGTGGATCTTCCTGTGAATGCGGAGAGAGGGACGGCGTGCAAAGGCCTTGCCGCACTGCTCACAGGAGAAGGGGCGCTGGCCAGTGTGCAGGACCTGGTGCTCCTGTAAGTCTCGCTTGGTACAGTAAGACTTGTCGCACTGGGTACACTGGAAAGGCCGCATACCCCGGTGGGCCAACAGATGGGCCTTAAAGCTCTCCTCTGAACTATAGCTCTTGCCACACTCTGTGCACAGGAAGGGCTTGTGTCCAGTATGGACAAAGTAGTGCTTCTTGAGGTGGCAGAGCTGCAGGAAGGCTTTGCCACACTCCCCGCAGCAGTACCTGCGCTTGATCATCTCTTTCTGGGAGAGAGCTTTTGGTGGGGGGAATGGGCTGCTGGAATGACCCTCCACCAGTTCTGTATACTTCTCCTGCTCCTCAGGCCCCTGCAGTGGGCCCTTTTCCCCATGTCCTGAGGATGGCAGTTTGACGTCTTTGGAAGCTTTGATCTCTGTCTCACAAGTCTCTACACTCTCTCCTTCAGAAGTACTGGGCTGATGGGGTTCCTGCCCAGCTGTCCTGCCACCACAGTCCTGCAGGCATTTGTGGAGCTGGCTGGCCACAGCATGCACCTTGCACGGTTTGCCAACCAAGCAAGCACTGAGTTGAACCCTGTTTGAGGGTGACAACAGATCCAGGTCTTCTGGATATACCTCTTTATGCCCCATCTCAACTTTTTCTGCTGCAGATCCGGGATCCACACCCTCAGCCAATTCTTGTTTGCACCTGCCATTGACCTTAATGGTTGAGGTGGCCTCAAGGTGCTGATTCTCAGTCCTTAGTACCTTAGCTTGCCATGGCTGATGTTTGGAAGTTGTGCTTTCCTCTTCTTGCAGCCCGTGGAAATACTTGGTGACCGGCCTTCTAACCTCGGTAGGGACATCATGGACTGTGGTTTCATCAGCTACCACCTTGGAGACACTGGGATCCCCTGCACAAACACAAAAGCATCATCATTGAAGTAAAAGTTGGCTACTGCTATATGACACGATTGCTGCAGCATCAGAGAATCATGAACCTCAGAGACGGATAATCTGCTATCCAGTAATTCTATGGCATGAAAACCATTACTTCTATAACCTTTTTTCTTTTAACCCAGGGGAGGTAGGGGAAGTCTCAGTTCTCTAACCACAGACAGTATCACAGCTGTATTTCTAGCATGTCACAGGCAGTATTTCTAAGAGACATCACAACTGGCACAGATCGTGGTTACAAGCTCCTTTCTCGGCTGCTCGCTCTTCAAAAGCAACGCCAGGTCAGGACAGCAACCCCGGCAGGGCTGCGGGGCGGACTCGAACGAGCACAGATACCAGGGGGACATCACCGTCCTGAGTGCCAAAGCACCTGAGGCCCGGGAAGGCCTCGTTTCACCGCCGGCGCGGCACCTACCTGTGCGGGTCTCAGCCGCCGTCCCGCCAGGAGAGGCCCCGTCCCCCCGCACCACCGGCCGCCCCCTCGGCCCGGCCTCCCGCGGCGCCGCTATCCCCTCGCCTCCGTCCGGCCGCCGCTCTTCCGCCGCCGCCCCGCGGGCCTCCTCCGGCCAGTAGAGCAGCTCCGCGCCCGCCGCGATGGGCCGCCGCGCCCGCAGCTGCAGCCGGCCGCCCGCCCGGCCCAGCGACACGTTGGCCTCCGCCTCCTTCGGGCTCCGCTGCACCAGGCTGCAATGCACCGCCACAGCGTCGGCCGCGGGCACGGCCGCTAGTCCAGCCCGCACCCACACCGACACCGCCCCCGGTACTCACCTCCTCCAGCCCGGCCCCGCCGGCTCCTCCCGGGCCCCTCCGGGCGGCTCCAGGAGCGCCCCGGCCTGCAGGGCCCGGCCCACGCACCACACACCCATAGCCCGCTCCCGGGATAGCGACGGCCCCAGCGCCAGCCCAGGCGGCAGGCTCCGCAGTGCCGAGCAGCTGGCACCGGGTGGCACCTGGGGACCCGGCCCGCCTGGGCCCTCCATGCCGGCGGAACGCTGCGAGGGGGCGGCAGGCGCGGCCGGACGGCGCCCGGCGGAGGAGCGGGGTGGGGCGGCGTTCCCTCGGCGACGGGCCGCGCTTCCGGCGGGCGGCGGATGCCGACGGGGGGGTTGACAGACTGGGCGGGCCGGGCGGCGTCCGGTGGTGGCAGCGGCAGGTACCGGCTGGCGGCGGGCGGGACGCGGTGCCTGGGGAGCGCGGGCGGACCCTTGGTGCGGGCCGCCGGGGCGCGGCGGCCTGTCCTGGCCCCGCCGGGGCGGGGCGGGGCGGAGAAGGGGCCTGGCGGCGCCGCTGAGGCAGAACGG
>VXBJ01001148.1:229520-339706 GCA_013400055.1 Nycticryphes semicollaris | reverse complement strand
GGCGGGCGTTGCGGCCCCAGCTCGGAGGCCGGTGGGTTTTGGGGCGTTTTGGTGGCTTCTTTGGCATTGTGGGTGTAGCTGAGCGCCGGGGCACGGGGCGAGGGGCACGGATCGGGGTGCGGCCCTTGCTGCCGGCCCGTCCCGTTCCCGGCGGCTGCAGGAGACGGTACGGGAGTGGTGGGGGAGTAACTTCGCCTTCCCGTTTGGCCCCTGACAGGGGAGGGGGTGTGAAATGTCCCTGCAGGTGGCGTGTACTGCTGGGACTTGGGCTTTTCCTTTAATCTTTGAGCCTTTTATTTGAGTCTGGCAGTTGGCTCTGGTTTGTCACAGGAGCTCGGTCAGGGAACGGGCGAGAATGAGACATGGGGAGGAGGAGGAGGAGGAGAGGTGCAGCCCCTCTAGGGTTGTGTCCCCGTTTCCTCACAAGCTCGGTGTCTGCCGGGCAGACCCTGCAGGGCACCGACAGCAGTCTCTGGACTTTGTGCTATAGCTTCCCGAGAGGAAGTGGAGCTCTGCGCTTTTGCTGTCGGACCCCGCAGAGAACCACTAAGAGGGGGCTAATTGCCGGCTGGGATGGATTTCCAGCAGGCACAGAGGTGGTCTTCAGCAAAGGGTGTGAGATGGTGGGGGAAGGAAGGCTGCTCATTTAAAAAGCTGTTACGAGAATGAAGGATCAAAGAGTTTCCCCGAGCAATAGTATGTCTGGATGGTCCTGGTGAGCCAGACAAAGCCCGTCTGGCTCTTGGCCCTTCGATTCTTTCAGGGAGGTAATGGGCTAGTGATGCTCTCGGTGGTATCGTCAGTCTTGGTTTGATGGAAGACTTGGGCTGGACTCGCTCACTGAGTCTCCATCCTGGAGAGGACTCTGAAGGTCTACTGCTGAGGTTTTTTTGGTTTGGTTCGGTTTGGGTTTTTTGTTTGTTTGTTTTTGTGTTTGTTTTTTCTAGTGTTCTTGATATTAAGACTGTGGCAAAGTGCATGGACTTGCTTGATGTGTATAGAAAAACAGCCACTTGTGCAGATGGCATGAAATGAAACTGGGAGGAGGTGCAGATGGCAGCAGAGTCAGAACAATACTAGTCACTCCAGAATTGGGATTCCTTTGGATCTGAGTATTGCTTGTTAATCGGGCTGGGAAGAAGAGGCCACTTGGCTTTTGTAATTCTTTATTGTATGTAAGTACAGATCCAGGGTGTGGCAATACATGCATGGACATATTTTGATATGTAGATTTACTCCAGGATTAATAGTACATCCGAAAGAAAAACAGGAAAAGGAAACTGCTGAGTAGGTGCAGCTTAGAAATAAATGATGTCAAAGTAGTGAAACTGCAATTGCTGAAAAAAATAGTCTGTGTGAACAGCAGCTGCCAAGACTTCATAGATACAAGTGACCTGTCTTTCCCGGGTAACTTCTGGTGGGATCTTGTATAAAGAGTCTCCAGCTCAGAATTTGTGTGAAAATTGTATTTTAAAGGGCTGAGGTTTCTCTCCTTCCACAGAACGTGCTGTTCTACAGCACATTCCTCTGTTATCAAGAAAGTGAATTTTTATTAGACAGCAAGTGTTCAGGTGTTCAAGTGTTCTGCACCAGTGTAGGTACAGAAAACATACTTAAATGCTTGGAAAAATGGAAACAGTTGGCTCTTTATAGTCTGGCAGTAAGTAAATACTTCTGAATTCAGTTGTGATTCTTTAGTTTTTAAATGTTTGACTAGGCTTTTTACTTTTTAAATTTAGATACTTCTGTTTTCTTACGTTACGATTTGCTATACAGGGTGCATCACATGTGTCTTGTCATGACATTTATTTAAAACAAACGAGGTTCTTAAATTGTGTTAGCTCTGGTGAAATGCTGATTTTTGACAACCATTTCACCCTTGTACTGATAAAGGATCGACTCTCTGCCCAGTGGCAGATTGTGCTTATGGGTCAATTTTGAGCACACAGGGAAAAATCTCATGTAGCTGCACTGTCAGGAAGTAAAAGCTATGCCCTTATACTGAAATCCCCAAGTAGTTGGTTACATCCTAGCTCCAGATTTCTTCTTCTCTTCCTTCTTCCTAGCCTGCTAGTTCTCAGGCATTTAGAGGATTGTATTTCCCTAAACCATTCTAGGGTTACCTGATGTGAGACCCTGTGCTTTTGTCTTTTGCACTGTTGTGAAAGGGCTGGGAAAAATCCTGCAAAAGCCTTCTAGGGCTCTCAGGGAGCTACAGTCTGATTCACAAGAGGGACCTGAAATCTAAGAGGTCTTCTGCTTCCATTAACATTTCTGCCGTGGAGCACTAACCTAGAGCCAAGGAATGGAGCTGCCTGCCTGGCTGTGAAAAGCACATGAGGTATCTGGAGGGTCTGGTCTGCTTTTCCAGGGGGTGAGGAAGGTTTGGGCAAGAGCACTATTCACTGGACTCTTTTTCTAGTGTGGAACTGTAAGGATCCTACTAACAACTTCCTTCTTCCGCATGGTGCCACACTAGGATTAATTTTATGCCTAAGGGGTAATACCCACAGTGCTGTGTTATAACCAGCTTTTCTGCAGCTGATCAAGCACTGCAGGTTGGCTGTGAAGCCAGGATGTGATCTCTGAAGGTACAAGTGAGGACACTTGGTATCTTGCTGGTCCTGTGGCAGTACCATCACCGCTTTGTGGGAAGATTTGGATTTGGTCCCTGTGTGCTTCAGGACCTCACTTTGGGGACACTGTTACTACTGGGCATGCCCAAGAATCTCCCAGAACAGGCATCTCAGTGGATGGCAGCAGTTGGATGTAGGTCCTGTGTCCACACCAGGACAGGGAAGTCCCTGGGAGCTCGGAATGCTCAGGGGCTCCCCAGGGGGCTGCCGATGCGATCCTTCGTGGGGAGCTGGGTTGTGGGGCTGCTGGGCTGCAGCAGGGAATGCTTTAAGCACATTGAGTCATAGGAGTAGGTGCCTGGTGTTACCATAGAAATTGGATCAGCTGCTAGGGGTGGGGAGTCCTCATCTGTCCCTTTGCTCCGCTGCTGCATGGTTCCACCATGAGCTCACAGTACAAGGGAACCTGATTTCTTGCTTCTTGTCCCTTTGATATCAGATGAGCTCAGGCAACTCTTGCCAGAGGGCAGGGAATAATTTTGCTTGGGTCTCTGCTTGGCTGCGATGATCAGACCCTGTGTGTTTGCTGTGCTGTCTGGCTCTTTCATATTTCAGGAATCTAATTTAATTTGCTTAGCCACAGGTCCCAGCCCTTTGGTAGCTCCAGAGAAGTGAAAACTGGTTGTAAACTGGTAACAGATAAGGGAGGACAGGAAGCAGTAAGCATGGAGTGATCCACAGGGAGAGAACAGACACCGATATTTCCTGTACTCTCAAAATGCATCCCCAAGTTTGGTCACGAGTGTTGCCCTGAGCACGGACATGGTGCCTTCCAGCGCACAACCTCACACAGTTTTTGGTTTTGTGCTCACATCCCAGTAGCTGTTTCATCATCTCTGGATAAATAGAGACATGCCAGTTCTAGGGATGGAAGATGGAAAATATCGTTGCCCCCCTCCATTCTGCTAAAGGAAATAGCTTTACTGTGAATATAGTATTTCTGCACAAAGACCTTGTGCCTTCTCATATCATCTTTGAACCCTTTGCTCTCTTTGTAATGTAAAACAAGCACAAGCCTGTCTGAGAAACAGTGTTACGGAGTCTTGCTCCTGATGCAAGGTGTCATTTTGTTTTCCCACGTTTCCTCTTGGCTTGCTGCCTGTCGGCCACTGAATTACTGTCCCTGTGGTCTAGTGTGGCAATCCAGATCTATGTACTTGTCCTTTCTAGTGTTTCCTTGCTTATTTCCAGGATGCTGACTCTAAGGCCTAACAGCTGTTTCCTATGGGTTGTCCCTAAGAACTGGTACCCTTGGAATGTGCTGTATCCTGTGCTAGCTCAGTCCTGGGTTTAGCATCTTCTGCTCCAGGTGAGAGCAAGAAATGTTTGCAAGCAACAGCAAACACACTGAGCTGTCTGTTGCTTTGACCCTCTTAATTCCTTGGTCTCCTCGGTATTATGGCATGCATGGTGAAAAATACTCATCCTGGCAATATAACTTTAAATGAAAGATATGATTCCTTGCTGATAATTAGGAGAAAGGATTTTCTGGGTGACGCTGAAAAGACATGAGGATCGTATGTGTATTGTTCTCCGCATCTTACTAGCTCAGCCTACCAAAACCTGTTCTAGGAAGCTGTTTGTTCATTTCTGCGTTCAGATCCCAGCACGGTGAAGCACCCACTTCAGTGCTGTTGAGAGCTCTGGCCCTCCCGTACAGGGAGAAGGGGGGGTGATTCCTGGGAAAGCTTCCAGCACTGGGCTGACTATGGAAAGAGCTGGGCTTGGTGCCAGCCCTTGGGAGGGAAAGGAAGCTCAGAGCTGGTACCATGAGTGTATCAGGCAGGGGTTGGTATAGCCTGTTGTCTCCCTCAGCGTCTCGCTGCTGCTCCTCTTTTGGGAGAGAAACTAGTCTGGATAGAGCTGTGGTCAAGCAGTGACTCACTGGGAGAGTTGGTACAGGCTCCTCGTGGTCTTTTGATAGTATTTGGTAGGAAAGAATCTGACATATGTCAGTGCTCCTTGCTTGGAAGAGGAGTTCCTGCCTGTGTCAAGGGGCAGGGGAAGTGTGATCTCTGGATAAGTGAAGATAAGGGAGCATTTGGGAAAAATCAGTGAGAAGAGGAAGAGTCTTGATGGGCAGGTAAACTTGTGATCTCTGTGTCTCACCTAGCAGACTTCAGTCCACGTTCTAGACACTGCAAAATAAACTGCACTGTGTGGTGACTATGGCTACAGACCCACTCTCGGAGCTTCAGGATGACCTGCACTTGGATGATACCAGCCAGTCCCTCAGCCAGCTAAAACTGGCCTCCATAGATGATAAGAGCTGGCCAGCAGATGAAGCCCCTGCTTTTCCCAAAACAGGTAAGTACTCTGATTGTTTGAGATATGGGTTTTGGCCAAAAAGAAATTGTTTGTCCTGCAGCATTGTGGTCATATCTACATATACAGAGAGCCTCAGCTCCGTTTGAAAGCTTTATAGACTCATTAAGTCTTGCACCACACCCAAGTGAATTAGCCCTGCCATTGTACAGCAGTAAAAAGCTCAGAGCCCGCTGATGTAAATAGAGTCTTCTCAGTCCTGTGGCCTGGCTGGCTGCACTTTGGTGCTGACAGTACAGACATGCTGGAAGTCCTTGAGTGTCCTCTATTATGGTCTTCTGAAGGATAGTTTGGTCTTCCTGTGTGGAAGGGTCTTAAACTTCCATGTGGGAGGTGAGCTGGAGGTCTGAGTTGTTGCTCTGAAATCCTGTGCTGTGGAACTGCTGCCCAAAGCGGTTAAGAAAATTAGTTCCAGGGCATATAGGATGGCCATCAATCAATTGGATTTTACGATCCTCCTGCTCCAAAAAGCTGTGATAGTGCCATTGGCACTTGGTTTTGGTCTTTGTCAACGTTTGTGACACATCTTGTTTATGTCACATCTGAACAGTTATTTTTGAGAGGTTGTACAGTCTGAGGGACATGTATGGACCTCACAGGACTAATAAGTCTCTTCTGAAGTCATTGCTGCTTTTGTCCACTCAGAATTTCAAAGGTGGGTTTCCAAAGTGGACAGGTGCATACATTAGTCCCTCCCATGTTAAAGAACCATTTTTTCTTATCCCTCTATCTCTGTTGTACCCCTCGCCAAGGTGCTTGAGATCCCTTCTCCTAATTGCCCATTCCTTGTGTTTTGTGCAGAGGACTCCAAAGGCTCCCCCGAGCCCATCACTCACCTGCAGTGGGATGATCCCTACTATGATATCGCCAGGCACCACATTGTGGAAGTAGCAGGTAGTGGTCTTTCTGTTTTCTCCTTTGATGTCTCTGTAGCTGGGCTGAGGAAGGGTCTTTCTAACAGGGTTGTGGGGGCATCTGCTGTATGCCAGACCCAAGTGGCAAGGACAGCTGGCATCATAAACAGAACACGCATCAAACTTCTTGAATGTTTGCAACAAGTGTAATTTTCCATTTACCTCAGTTAAACTTGCATTCCTTCTTGGCTCTCACAGTCTTTATTGCATTAGTGGGACTTGGTTGCTTTTGCTGAATTTTTTTCAGATGTGGCCCTTGACTATATCCTGAGCACAAGTTGTGGTTTTTGCATGATAATGCTGTTGTGTAGTACGGCTGCAAGGTCTTCATCTGACTGAGTAACGCACAATAAGTCTGGCAGCTGTCTGTTTATTGTATCTGAATGGCCAGAGCTCGCCATCCTGGCCAGAAACAGCATTAACAGAAATCTGAAATGGGGGAATAGGCCTGTGTCTCACTGTAGGGAAAGACCTGATCATTCAGGTTCACAAGCTCTTGGATTTTTTGTGTGGTTGTCTTATCCATATTATTTTATTTATAACTAACCCTTGACAATTTACTGCTGTGACCTCCATAAGAAAAGGTTTTAGGTGGAGTTTTTAGGTTGCTGTGTTAAGTCTGAAGGAAGGCTAATCCCAGATTGTCTTGAGTTTCTAGTTTAAAAAAAAGCACCTCTTCAACCTGTTGTGACTTGATACACACTTCCTCCTTGGCTATCTATAGCCACCTCCTACCCCTCCCATTGCCATTTCGGTGTACCTTGGTCCCTGCCCCACATGTGAATTTGCAACGAAGCAGAGGCACAAGGTGGAGTCCTCCTGATTCAGGGTTGTTCTGCAGCAGGGTTTGACCACACAGGGAAGATTCTCAGCCACTTACCTTGGTAAGAGTTGTCCTGACATCATTCTTTTCTGGGCTGTGTTCTAGAATGAGCTTGCTTTCTCATAACCTCTCATATTGCATCTTTTGGGGAACAAAATGATAACGGCAAACTCAAAACTAGCTGTCCTTTGTTTCCTCTGTTCCTCTGGCTTCCTAGGTTGAGAGGTCTGCTATTCAGCATTTGGGCCATTATGTCTTGTACATTTGCCACAAACCCTTTCATTTGCAAATGTGTTACTAGTCTTCTTTTCCTTGGGGCTGGAGTTTCTGGAATGAGGTTGATAGGGGTCTGCTCCCTGGTCTTCCCGTTGCTGAAACTGGGAAGGAACAGATGTATGGACTCCACCATTTTTGTGATTATACCTAGAATATTTGGCGTGCGAATGGCAGAAGTAACTGGTGTTTCTGGACTCTGGGAGTCGGTGAGTTAAACGATTCTGTTGTTCACTTCAGACAGTGCTTAGCAGAGAATTTAGATCAGAGACATTGATAAGATTGGAATGTCAGCCCAAACCAAGGATATACTTTGTGTGCTGCCTCCTGTCTCAAGCACCAGGCTTTCTGCAACATTTCTCTTCTGAAGTAAAAACATTTTTTTCCCACAAGCTCTCTGGATGGAGTATCACTCCAGTGGAGGTGTGTCTCAGTAGCTGTTGGAAAGCAGCCATTCCACACCTTGTCTAGGAAAGCAGCTAACTTCCTGAAAGGATTTTGGGGTGGTAAGGGGGGTGACTGGGAGGTGTTCCTGGATTCTGAAAGAGATCTCTTCCCCGTTGTGGTTTAAATGTGTTTCTGGTGAACTCTCTGCCCCTGTCATGTATCTGTGTAGTGCAGAAGCAGCTCAGAGAAGCTTGTGTTGTTGGCTGCTTCTGGTCACTTTTCACCAAGACCTGGTTTATCTGAAAGCCTGTGATGGTCCCACATGCAGAACATGGTGCGGTGCTTTTCTTGGCATCAGAAGAACTAGTAACAGAACTCTGGATAGTGGATTTGCTGCCACGTAGTTTTGAGGCTCGCTGAGGTCTTATATTCTTAGAAGCAGGATTTATGAAGTTGATCAAAGGGTCCTAAATTGTAATCTGGGCTGCACGGTGAAGCTGTTTGTTCAGTTTTCTCAGTCAATAATTAATAACAGTAACTGTTTGGAGAATCAGACAGGATAATGTTCTCTGGGCTGTCATTAGAGGCAAACAATCCGGGAAGATCTGGAAAAGTCCCATTAGAAGTAGCCCAGAGAATCAAAATCACACTGGAGGATTAAAATGGAACTGTTCAGATCTGACTCTACTGACAAATTGTGCTTCTCAGCACCTTTAGGTGCAATGAATGCTCCCTCGCTGAGCCTGAAACAAAACAGCTCTACCCTGGTTCTCTTGTAAATATTAGCAAGTGGCAGCACTCAAGGGTAGTTTTATCCATTCTGCTGATTTATGAGCTTTCTCTTCCGTCTCCTTCCTTGCTCTGCACTTGAGAGCAGAAAGCACATGGCTAACTGTTCTGCCTTCCCTGAAATATATTCTGGGATGATGATGCTATTTTGAGGCAAAAGCAGAAGGCTAGTTCACATCCTTGGGCTGAACTCCATGATCCTAGGGTTATACTGTGTGGCCAGAAAAGTAATTGCTTCTTGCAGGATGGATGCACAGTGTTAATAACTTCTTAAATGCCCATTTTTGATGACAAAAGGTTAGAGTGTTTGTTCTCTAGCTGACCTTAATTTCTGGTTCAGTTGAAGGCATGCTGGATTTAAATTTAGCTATCTGGCCTGAAGAGGGGAAAAGTGTTGAATAACCTTTGGCAGAATTTGTTAGAAAAAAATGGGTTTGATTTTGTTTTTCACTTAAAAATAGTGCAGTATTTTCATGGAGACTGTCCTTTCTGCCCTATGTTCCTGTCTCTCCTGAGGAATAGGATCTTCCTGGAAAATGCTATCGATGGAGCACTGCTTTCCATCTCCATGGGAAGACAGGGGCACAAGTCATCCAGACCACAGTTCCGAGGGACTACCATGGCATTGTTATGAACCAGAGTATTTTAGCTCTGGGAAACCTTCTTTTGGTTCTGGGTTTCAATGCTTTTCTGAAGTATTCTGAAGAGATGATCCGCTGCCTATCCTTTCAGCCTTACCTTAAGGTGTGTGTTTCTGGTGTGTTTCATGCAGGCTCTGGAGAGGTCTATGCATGGTTGTGCTGAGTCTTGAGTTCCTCTTTTTGTGAGCATTGTAGCAGAGAAATTCATTTTTACACGTGGCTAGAAGCTGGAGCAGAGGAGTCGATTTCACTGCACAAACCACTTCTGCAAAGTGTGGTTTTTTCCTTGCTCGCATCACATAGCATTTGGAGGAAACGCAAGCATTTGGTTGAAGGCTGTTGAGGAACTATCCCAAATTTCTGTTATGTTTAGGAGTTTCAGTATCCTCCTGGTAATTCTTACATGGCAAAGGTGCTGCCTCCATCTCCTTTGGGGTTGAGGCAGGCTAGAGTGACGTGATCTTGGCTTTGAATTTCAGCAGGGGCTGAATGGCAAGAATACAGCAGGTAGTTAACAGTCTGAAGAAGGTTCACGGAGTTGGCAGTTCCTACTGGAAACCTGGGGCTATGAGGAAAGATCAGGACTCTTTACAGCTCTCTGACAATGTGTTCCTCGTTATTCTGCCCAGTCTGAAATACTGGTCTTGCTTTTGTGGTCAGTATGCAAACCTACAGCTATGAGGTGCATCCGTCAGCATTCCCATTTTACACAGTAACTGGCTTTCTTCCTGTGTGGGATAAGAAAACTGGGGCTTAACCTACAATTGCCATATGAATTTTGTGCTGCTGTGGAGGCTAGAAGTTGGTGTAGCGGTTGTTGGGAGAGTGGCTGTCACTGTTTACTTCAGTGAGAGACTTCAAAGCTTTGCTGAAGGCTGGAGTGTGTTTCTGCAGGTTTTTGTGGGAAATGTGCTGCCTCCCACCATTAATTTGCAGTTTGCAGGGATACCCTCACAGAGAAGGAGTGATGGCAGCATGTGTAAGACTTGCGATCAAAGTGGCAAAGCAAGGTGGAGAGCTGAGGGTCTACCTTCTCACAGGTCACTAGATTGAAACAGCAGTTTCAACAGTGAATTTTTTTCTGATGGTGAATCTGGCACCAAACCTACCTGAAAAGTGTTGTGGCTGGCTGTTGGCTGCAGGTGCCAAGGCTGTGACTAGTGCTGATGATCGCCAGTTGCTGTCGGTCATTGACATGGGGAGGTAAAATCCATGATGGAACACCACTGGCTGCCATTTCACTAAGCAGGCACAGGTAGAAGTTGCAGACAAAACTTGTGTTGAAAGTGTGTTGCAATGTAGACACATTTGGTGGCATTAGCCACCCATTAGGGCTCAGCAAAAGCCTCTGACGTTTTCCCTTCCAGTATGGTACATTATTACTGGCTCCATTAATGTTGTGCCAGCATTTCAGCTGCTTTTGGAAGTAGTATGTAGTGTCTTTTGTTTGTTTGCTTAAAAGAGTGTTTGTACAATATGGAATGAAAAGTTGCTTCTGTAGAATTGGGCCCATGTAGAGCAAGCCGAGCTTCTGCACCATGTTTTGATATGTGATTCTAAGGGATTCTAAGTTTCTAAGGGAAACCAAGGGAATGGGAATTTTCTTTCCAGAGCCCTGCTCTGCTTAGGCTCCTGCCTTGATAGGCCCATGTGGGTCTGTTGAGTATGTAGCTGTAAGAGTGATGTAAAAGGGATGGTAGTAGTAAATGGCTTTTTAGACCTCTCCCAGCCTAGAGAAACCCTTTTTCTTTTTTCTTATTGACAGTTTATTTTTTTATTCAGAATCTACTAAGCTTTTTTCTTTTTTTTTTTTTTTAAAGGTATGGGTGTATTGATGATCTAAATTGTGCCCATCTTCAGCTTATTAGTGAAACTTAGCTTCTTGCAACACAGTCTGTTGGATGTGTTATTCATACAGTATGGTGCCATTCTCCATACACATCTGAAGTTGTTCAAAGGACCTCGATGTTCAGCATTAATTGTGTTTAACCCTTTTAAAAATGGCAGTACAGCAGTTGCCATTTTGGTGGTAGGGGCCAGAAATTTGACTGCAGCTATGTGGATTTAGTTGTAGACTCAAGAAAGACACTTGGGAATAATGGGTTGCTGTAGCTGCCTCTAATTGTTAGATAAAGCTGCTTTGGAGAGGAGCACTGGGGGAAGATGAAATAGAAGGAGCTTGACTGCTGCAAGACTAAATGCAAGCAACTAAATGCATCCCAGCAGCAACCTGGCAAGACTCTGAGACTTCATAAACACTGTTACTTTCTGGGAAAAGGTGCAAAGCTTGGCTTGCTATAACTTTGTTTCTGTTCCTCCAGACCAGGGTGCACATGATGGGGCCCAACCAGGTAGGTAGATATTTTTGTGGCGCTAACATTTGGTACTGTAGATCATGGTATCCTTTAGCATGACTGTGGCCTGTAGCGGGACTGTCTCAGGGGAGCCCAAACTTTGCTCAGCCTTAGGCTGCACTGGCAGCTTTTCAGGAGTCTAAAGGCTGCAGAAACCTGTGATCTGAGGGCTGCACCTCCGCCTCAGGCACAGTAGAATCATCTGAGCCGAATTTGGCATGTGGGCTTTAACTTGGGCACTTTGGGGCTCTTGGGTCTCAGTGTAAATAAATCCTGTTCCTCTTCTGCCATGCTGGTGGCCTGCTTGGACCAGTTCAGTTTGAACTCAGACTTACCTCGTTGTCATGTGTGCTTTGGAAGTTCATCCTAGGTTTGCTTCCTATTCCTTCATGATCTGCTGCTGTGCTCATGTGCTAAGCAGCTGGTGCTTAAACTGGATTCTCCAGCTGAAAGCAACTGTTATCTTATTTCTTCTCCATTTGGCTGCAGAGATGTGTTTTGATAACTTGTTCCTCGTTCTAGCCTGAAGCTGTGCTAGATTACTCTGTCCTCACTGAGCATTTGTTAATCCTCTTTGAACTTCAGTCCCAGGCCTTAAGAATTTGGCTGCCAGTGCTGTCACACATCTTGAGGTAGATGAAACCCTCTTTTGGTGTGAAATTCTTTCTGCTGTTTCTGAACAGCAGTGCAAGACTTTCACAGAACCCATAGAAATGCTTATCCTCACTGCTTCCTCACTAAGTGGGCTTTTCTGCCCTATTTTTCATGCTCTTGGGCATCCTCCCATTTTGCATTCTTTAATCTGACTCCCTAGTACTTTTTTTGTGTCAGTTCGGGCTGTATTCCCTTGGTAATACTGCATGATTCTGGCAGTGTTTGGATACTGGGAACATCAAGTGGAAGATGTCATGTATTAAAATACTTCTGCTTTGAACTCCTTACTTTTCCTGAGGGCCTAAATCCACTTTGCAATCCTACAGACAACTGAAATCTACCAACTATACTGAAACACTGCACACCTGTGTCATAAGGAACCTGAAATTACATTAAAGAAGTTTTTTTACTGACAATGTCTCTGATAAACATCCTAAGTATTGTGAAACTTGTGTAGTAATGTTCCAGAACTATGTAGTGGTGTTCTCTCCTTGTCCCTGAACTCTGTTTGCTGTTTCACCAATAACACTAAGTGGTATATTTCAGGAGAAACACCTAGAAATACATAGCAGTATTTGCAAGTGAAGCATGTATTTTCCTTGATGGCTTTATAGATTAATCAAATAGAGAGTTCAGTCTCAGAACAGTATTGTTCCCTTGAATATGAATTTCTGCTTTGATACATTTGCGTTGTTGCAGCTTGCAATCTGAAACATTAGCCCCAGTATTTAAACTTCAGCCTTTTTAGAAATGTGGTCCTGCACATTTGGCTCAGAACCACAGCAGTGATGTTCTTTCTTGCTCCTTGTCTCAGAAGTGCACTGGAAATGAGAGGAAAAACTGTGTCTGAACCTTAAAAGCACCATAACCATGTTCAGGAGAATTACCACGTCCATTAGTGCTACAAGTCAATACCTCTTTAGACAAGCAGCAGTCTTGACTGGATAGGCTTTACATATTGACTGCTGTCTTGCTCATTGTTGTTCAAAAACAGTATCTGAATTATATCCTATAGGGAGGTAGTTTTATTCCAGTGTAGATTGAAAGTATTTTTAATGTATGAACTTGCTCACAAAGGTATGCTCATTGTTGGGGTGCTCTGTGAGCACTGACAGTATATAATTGCTTCTTTGTTGGTTTTCTGTTAACTATTGGGCATTGCTCATCAGGGAGAAGTAGGAGATGGCCTGAGAAGCTGAGTGATTACTTCATGGTCTATAGTTGTGTTCAGTGGAAACTAGCAATTTGCAATTGCAAATGAGGTGTAAAAACCTAGATACATTAATATTGCAAACAAGAGAGCAAACAGTAGAAGGGATGAAGCATCTGGGAAAGATCAAACGTGATAAGAATCTGTTTGGTCTGAGGTGGAGGGGCCTCCTGGAGGCAGTTTCCTCTGACAGTCAAGAATGCATGGAATGGGCTTTACGTTTGTGCGTGGCTGGTTGTTTTGAAAGTGTTATTGACAGGCTGAGCTCAGATGAAACTGGTGTGAAACCCAGAACTCAATAATGGGCGTGCTGGCTCCTGTGTAGGTCTCATGCATAAATTCATTCTGATTTGGAAGGCAAAATGGGTCCCTCCTTTTTCATTCATCTGAAGGACTATAGACTATCTTTTGGTGTATTTGGCCCTGGGAATTATCCAGGAGAAACATGCCATCTCCCCTTCGGTGGAATCATGGATTGTCTGGTTTTTCTTTACCAGTGGTCCCAGACCTTTTTGGCAAGGCTATATAAGGAATGAGATTCTAGGCTTTGCTGCAGAGGAAGGTGTTTAAGCTATATGGTTCCTGACTTGTGACTTACCAGGTCTGGAAATCAGTGCCCAGGAGCCTGAAATGAGTATGTGGCCACACATAACATCACATGAACATGGTGCTGTACTGCAGTTCTTCACAACCAAAGCCTGCCTTCATCAAGTTTGCAATCTGCTTCTGGACCCCAGATCATCTGCTCTGGTGTGAAATGCAGCCTCTCAGTTAACTGCAGATAGCACCTATTCTGACTTTAGCAAATTTCTGTAGCCTTTCTGATCATTCTCCTTCATCACTGCAAAACTCAACAGGTTCTCAGATGCTGCCATCTTCTTGCTGTTCTGTGTAGGCAGGACCTTTTGTTTTCCAGATAGACACATATGAGTGGCTCAAGACCACTAAGAAGAGTCACAATATACTGCATTCCCTGCCCAGGACTTCGTAGCCTGCACCTTTGTTTTATAGACAGCTTATGTGCATTAGACCCAACCCTAAAGCACATAGCAAGGTACCAAGAAACTCTGGGCTAGGCAGAGAGTGGGCTACCGTGGGATATGCAATGTGATGTTGGTCTTGTGGGCTGGCTGTGACTGTATCTGGTGGTTCCAGATAAGCCTTGCATCACTCTCTCCTAGTCCTGCATTCTGGGTCATGCTTCTTCCCTAACTTCCCCTTACCTCCGCATGTGTATGTCAATGTGATGGCCTATGCCACCCCTTTCCTAGTACCTAGTGCTGTCTCAGTGTCCCTAGCTTTTGTAGAGGTTCTGGCTTGTGTGCATCAGTAAATTCTGTCTCGTGTTGTCTGGTGACTTGAAAATGGGACTTGTGAGAGACAAATTTAAGTGAATAAGTAGCAAAGGTATCCGTTCTTCTGGCCAGGATGGGGGTAAAGGAGAGTTAGTAGCATCTTAATGTCATGGCTGGTGTATGCAAGTTCTCGGGATGCCATTTGCAGCATCAGGTGGTCATCTGTTACTAACAGGCACTGTTCCTAGAAACCTCAGGTTTCCTGTGCCAGGGTTTGGTTTGAGATATCAGTTGTTCCATGGCAAGTGTAACCAAGCAGTTGTTGAGGGAGAGAACCCATGCAGAGGTGAGAAAATGAGTGCATGCTCAGAATATTGTAAATGGAAAGGATACCTTTTCAGGGGAAGGATGTATTGCAGGGATGTCCCACAAAAGTATTTGATCCTTGCTGCTTGTGGAGGAAGGAAGGTGGTGGTGTGTATAACCTCAGTAGCTCCTTCCACTGCTCCATGCTCCTTTTGCTCAACAGGAAAAGATAGCTCTGAGAGGAGAATGAGTAGCAAGAAATTTGGGAAGACTTTAACCCTTCACATTAAAATAACCATTTCATCTCCACTGGTGCTAAAAGGCAAGTCATCCTTGTGGTAAGGGATTGGTTGTTATGTCTGGGAGATAACCAGACTTCCCCTCAAACTTCCTATGTCCAAAAGATTTGTGACCTGGTTCTTACTTATCTAAATCTCACAGTTCACTTAACATGTCTGCTGAGCTTGTCTATGCACATCTGCTTGGGTTTTGTTCATGGGACTGAGATCTCTGCTGGCAGAGGTCCACTGATGTATGAAGACTTGCTTTGGGGAAAACTTGCCTTGTTGTCTCTGCAGCCTCAAGTGGTGGCTGGGAGCGTCTTCCCCAAGATAAGGGTGCTTTGTGGGTTGTTTGGCACCAGTGTGATTTGTGCTGTTTTCTGGGTTTTTACACAGAATGCTTTGTTGTACTGCGCTTTGCAGCTCCTTCCAGCTCAGGTTGGAAAACTTATCTCTGCAGATGAAAAAGTCTAAGAAGCAGTAAACAACTTGTTTGGCAATGTCTTTGGAGAATCCAGCGGCCCTACTTGGTCCATTTCTAGAAGAGGCTTATGATGAGACTTGCTTCTCGTCTCTGGGAAGTGATTGAGACTGCCCTGTTTCTAGGAATTTCTTGGTTTCCAGGAAATGAAATGGCTCTGTTCTGTGTGCAGGACTAAGCTTAAGGTGAAGCAAGAAACGAATGCACCAGACCACAAGCAGTTAGTCTGGGACTGTGTGCAGGATGGAAGGACTGGTTGTCGTGCCTGTGAGGGGCAGTTTTCCTGGTGCCTCCCTGGGCAGTGGAACAGGGTTAATGCTCCACTGGAACAGTGCCCGGGGCAGATTAATGCTCCCAGTGCTCTGCTCTGTACTTGATGCCTCCATCCCTACATGCCTTGAGGCACCCTGGCTTCCAGTCCTTCCTCTTCTTTTAGGGCTGGAGCATGGACTCTGTTTTCCATTTGCATTGTTGACTTTGCCCAGCCCTTGGTGTTGAGGTTTCTTTTTCCATACTAGGCCCATGGTAACTCTGCTGAAAATCAGGTTTAGCTTTGCTGGCAGCTGTGGCAATCCGGACTTCTGCCTTGTTATGGTGGTTTCCCGTTCTCTGTTTACCCCTTGCTGCCAAGACCATAATGTAGTCCCTAAACTCCCTGTAATCTCTGGCATTTCATCTGCAGGTGATGACAAATATGGAAGGAAAGTCATTTTGTTCAGTGCTTGCCGGATGCCCCCAAGTCATCAACTTGATCACGTGAAACTGCTGGGGTGAGTAGTGCCTTAGGAGGCTGCTGGTAACTTCTTAAGCCTGACCGAATTCCCAGGTGCCAGACCTATCTACAGTAGCTTCTTTAGCTGGACATGTCTTCCCAAAGTGCTTACCTCCTTTGCTGGGGATGCAAATCCTTTGTTATGGCACACCAAAATGAGGTCCAAAGGGAGGAAGAGCCTCTCTGTGGCAGAGCATGAAATGAGTTCAGCAGTTGTCTCTTCTCAGGTACCTGAAATTCACACTGGACCAATATGTGGAGAGTGATTACACACTGGTGTACCTGCACCATGGGCTGACCAGTGAGAACAAGCCATCCCTGAGCTGGCTGCGGGATGCCTACAGGGAATTTGATCGCAAGTGAGTAAGGCTGCAGCAAGCAAGGATATGACATCCTGTTCTGTAGCCTAATCTTGTGGAAACCTTGGTTCTTCTGCTTAAAGTGCAGCTCATTCTTGGGTTCTCTTGACAGGTACAAGAAGAACATCAAAGCCTTGTATATTGTGCACCCAACTATGTTCATCAAGACCCTGCTGATTCTCTTCAAGCCTCTGATCAGGTAGGGAGCACTGTAGGAGGCTCACCTGTATCCTCACACTGCAGGGTAATAATGGGGCATTCTCAGGGCGGCACTAGATGAGCCCAGGCTGATGAGCCTACCCTGGAGTCTCTCACCTTGTGCTATCTCCTCATATTTCTGAGCTCAGAACTACTCAGATATAGGGACTGTTGGTTTGGGAACCTACAGAGTTTGCAGCTCTGTGTTGCTCCCTTTCCTTTCATGCAAATAGCAGTAAAGTGTTGCAGGCTTTGCTCATAATGAAAAAAGAAGTGGGAGCATCAGTCCAAATTATATTTAATACATTGTGTTGATGCTGAAATCCTAACTCTGTAAAATAATTGGGGGGAAAAAAAACTTTCTCCAGCCTACTTATGATGGAGAAATCCAGTGTCATCTCCTGGTAAAACAGATGGAGTTGGAGAGCTATGTGGGTGACATCTTCTGCTGTTCAGCCATACCTGCCCCATTTGCCCCATAGATGTCTCTTGCAGACCCCTGCTCTCTTTACCTGGGAGAAGTTCGTTCTGATACTAGATTTCCTGATTCCTCACATACCTGCTTTTCTCTTATTTTTCAGCTTTAAGTTTGGACGAAAGATTTTTTATGTGAACTTCCTTAGTGAGCTGGAGGAGTATGTGAAGCTGGAACAGTTGGGGATCCCGAGCCAAGTGCTGAAGTGAGAATGCTGCCTGTTTGCTTAGGGCTCTGTGAGAGGGGACTCTTCTGGAGGAATGGCAAGAGGAGGGAGAGAAGCCAGGCAGTGGGTTTGAGGGAGTGGTGACAAATTGCCTTGAAGACTGCTCTTTCTCTCCATGCTCCTTCCCGTGTGTCCTTGTCCCCAGTGCTCAGTTCTGGCCTTGGGTTAAAAATCCTCCTCCAGAGGAGCACCAGTCCTGCCTCTCACGTTCACTCCTCAGGGGGCTTTCTGCAAGCTCCTGACCTTAACACTGACCTGGAACTTGTGGTGAGCATCTGCTGTGTCTGGGCACCTGCTTTACTCACTCTGCACAATTCAGCTTGTCTTTGGGCCTTCCCAAAGTTGCCACAATCTCTGTTCTACTGGATTGATTCCCTGCCCCTCACACACAGAGGCAACACAAGCAGTGCTGTCTGGCCTCCTGCCCACACTGTCTGTCATTCTCAGCTACTCTAGCCCCTGATTCCAGATAGATATGCCTTTCTCCCTGCTGGTTTTTTGGTTTTTTTTGTTTTGTTTTTTTTTTTCTGGCAAACAGGTGTTTGTTAAGTTTCCCCTGTGCTTCACAGTGTCCTGTCTTTGCATAGGTGGAATCAACTATGCTAAGCTACAGCTGTTACCAGTGGGTGTGTAGTGCTGGGTTCATGCTCTTTCTGGGAGGTGGAGTGGCTTTTTACTAGTCTGTGTTTTGCCACAGATACGATGAATATCTGAGATCCCTGCAGAAACCCTCACAGGTGCCCCAGAAGCCAACACCCCCCCGCCCACCGCTGCCAAACCAGCAGTTCGGAGTCTCGCTCCAGCAGTGAGTATCTCTGGATTGTGTTGCTTTTACCCTGACTTGCTTGATATGAGGTCACTGAACAGCAGCAAAAGTGGCTGTAAAACTTCTTGCAGTTCAGACTTCCTACAAAGCCTTAATCATTCTTCTGAGGAACTCTGCGCTTGTGTCCAGATCCTGGCTGACTCAGTTCAGTTCCACCCTCTTGACTCCCCAGCTAGATTGTATCTAAATTAGGATGAGGTTGTTTCTGCCACTAAGGGTCACTAAGGGAGGAGCAAAGTAAGGGCCATGAGGACAACTTTATGCTGCTAGAAACTTCCTCTAAGCAAAGGAAGTCTGTAGGAGACTGATGGAGGTGTCTTTAGGGCTATGCTATTTTGATTAAGCAGAGCCGCAGATCTGTTTCTTAGTTTTTCCCATATCATAAATTCTATTTTAAAAGCACTTCTATTCACCCTTGTACTGATTCCCACCCCTCATTCCTGCACAATGACACAGCCAAACACAGACACCGGCAAGGGCTAGTGCTACTGGCTAAGTGGTGAAGGTATTTTTGAGTGTGATTTTCGCTTCCCTGAGGAATGAGGAGGAGCCGATATTGTGTGGCCAGACAGCTCCTGTGAAGCAATCTCCCAGCTTCAACACCACGTTTCCAAATGTAACCCCTGTAATGCTTTGTGCCAGAGCTTGTCAGCAGCCTGAGAGGGGTGAACAGCTCCATGCTATCAAGCAGCACAGGCCATGGAATATGAGGGTGGCAGCAAACACTTTGGCATCGCTAGGTCTTCCCTGACAGCCGTTGGGTCCGTTACAGCAGTGGGGTGGGTAAACTTATCCCATATATATTTCTCTCATGTGTCAGCTTTTGTCTGCCCTTGCTCCTATGAGGAAGCAAAAAGGAAGTTTAACTCTTCACCTCATTCATAGCTAGCAGCCTTGCCTTCTGGGAACCCCTTTGCACTGGCATCTACAGGCTATGATTTTTACAGAAGACACGCAAGTATCCCTGTGGTGTACTAATGAGCTCATGCTCACTCCAGTGGATGATGTAGCATGATGGGTGAAGAGAAGGCTGGAATAACAGCTGTACCAGGGACTGGGATACCAAGATCTTACGCAGTAGAGCTTGTGTGGGAAACCTCAAGATTTGAGGCCTGCATGCAGGGCAGGGAGGACCAATGATTTGTAACATTTAATCTCTTCCCCACAGTCTCAGGGAGAAGAGCACTGATCAGTCTCCTGTTCCGTTGGTGGTCAGAGACACCATTGCTCATTTGCAGGAGCATGGTAAGTGTTCAGGAGAAGCTACACTCCTCTTAATTCCATATCAGTGACCTCTCCTCCAACGAAGTTCCCATCCAGAGTGTGGTAAGATAAAGAAGAACAGCAGTCTAGAATGTAAAGGCCTGAACTAGGTGAGTTAGCCTTCAAGTGAGATTGTGAAGGGCTTAGGAGACGTCTTTTTTTCCAGAAACTGTAATCTCACTTGTGTAAGAGTAGCAAAATGCTCCTTGTATCCTTTGCCTGGTAGTGGAAGCAGAAAGAGTTGCCACAGTCAAAAAAAGGGACTTGTTGACTTCTGTGTGAATGCCTCACAGCGTGGATTTATGTTTAAGACAAGCGTTTAGAGACTCTCACCTGGCTGATCTTTCTTCTCCATCTGCTCTTTCTTCACAGCTCTTACTACAGAGGGGATTTTCCGGAGATCGGCAAATACACAGGTTGTCAGGGAGGTCCAGCAAAAATACAACATGGGTAAGTGCCCAAACTCAGTAGAGCACCTCTCATTCCCTAACGACTACTGTCCAAGTGGAACTGGATTGGAACTAGTCCATCATGGCTCCTTTCCTTCTTTGATAGGCCTCTAGGTGAGGCCCCATCAAGATGTGACCTGAGTTGTAAGGGAGAAGCATCTGATACTTTTCATGTTCCTTACCATTTACGTTCCCTTTGCTGTCTTTTTCCTTCCTGAAAATTTCCCTGTTTCTCCAGTTGGGATATACCATCTTTGTCTGCTTATAGTGAATGGACTGAAGATGACCAGGAAGAAACTTGGTCATCTGTTCCATTTGATGACTTCTAAAGATGTACTGCTGGATTCAGCAGTGCTTTGTGTATGCTTTTGGGACGTGTTTTTCCACTCTGCTACAAGATGTGGTTCATCAGTACCCTCTCTATGTTCTTCTTTAAAAGATTGCCTCCCTAGTTCTGGGCTCTGACCGCCACATCCCATTCTTTGTCTGAAGGAGATCCCACTTTGGCCAACAAGCACTGAGTCTCTGCTCTACTTTCTTAGGTGTGCCTGTAGATTTCCAGCAGTATGAAGATGTCCACCTTCCTGCTGTGATTCTCAAGACCTTCTTGAGGGAGCTACCAGAGCCCCTCCTCACTTTTGGCCTCTACAGCCATGTTGTCAACTTCCAGAGTGAGTCATAACAAGGGTGTGCTACTCCCTGAATGTTGCACTGGCCAAGGGAAAAGATATCTTGGGGGGGGCAATCCTGTATGGGATACCCTGTGCCTGCAAACAGGGCTTTCATCAGGATGGGTACTGAGGATTCCTCATGGACCTGCTTGTCCTGTCTCTCTTGATTTTCAGATGTGGAGGAGGTAAATCGTGTGGATGTTGTTCGCAAAACACTCCAGACTCTGCCAGAAGAAAACTACCAAGTGCTCCATTTACTGACAGCCTTTCTGGTGCAGGTGAGCGTGAGAAACCGGAAACGGGACTTAACAGTGAGCTGCTCCAAAGGTGGGCAGTCATATTCCAGTTCAGTTCCCAGTGCCTTGCATCAGCTTTCTGAGTGCCTGCTCCCTCTTTTCCTTTGAGAGGAAATGGGTCTCCAGCTAGGAAATGGCCTTTCTTTACCTGATGTTATACAGAGATCCAGAATGATTATGATGAACTAGCCTCAGCTCGTTGCTTCCCATAACACTGAGAGGTGCAGGTGGGCATTAAGCCCATGTGGTCTGTATCGGGGAGGCTGAAACCTCCCCAGGGTGGGGGTACCACTGCAAAAGATCTGAGTAGAAAATTAGACTAGAAGAGGGGTCTCAGACTCACCTTACAGAACTTTCTGCTGCCAGGGACACCACTGCAAGGCCATTCTAGCAAGAGGGAAGATCATTTTGTTTTGAGTGGTAATCTGGACTGTAGAGATACTGGGTGATGGTGCTCTTGGTCCTATTGTTATGATATGGCCTGGTGGTTAAGCCACACCTCCTGCATGTTGGATTTCATGTGTATTTCCCCCAGACATCTTCTGGCATTGGGCCTTAAGCTTCTCTCTCCTGCTGGCTCTTGGGAGTCTGTCAGCTCTGGCTTTGGGGAGGGTAGAGGGCAGCTACTGTGGTGTTCTGTAGGATTCACAATGGTCTCTTTCCTTCCCATATAGGTCTCTGCTCACAGTGACAGAAACAAGATGACAAACACCAACCTGGCAGTTGTGTTTGGCCCAAATCTGCTGTGGGCCAAAGATGTAGCCATCACCCTAAAAGCCATCAACCCCATCAATACCTTTACCAAGTTCTTGCTGGACCACCAGAAGGAGCTCTTTGAGGATGTGGAGGCCTGAATCCAGGCCAGGCCACACCAGCACACTGTGCCCACCTTCCCACCTTCTTTCCCACCTTGTCTTGGAGCTGTGAACAAGCTGTCTCCAATGCAAAGGGACCATTGATCCTGTGGGTGATGAGCTGTGGGCTGTGGAGATGGTGGAGAAAGTGTGTAAGTAAGCGAGCAGGAGACCTGCTGCTCCACATGGGGAGGGGAGCTGGTCTCCCAGCTGCTGAGAGTGGAGTCCTAACCCACCTGCAAGTCTGTGCAGCTCATCCTGGGTTCATCACCAGTCTCTGCTGCCCTATCAGATGACCTGCCCTTCCTTTCCTCCTTCCCTCACCTACAGTTTTTCTGGCCTTCTGGTCTCTTCCTCAGCAAAGATCTTCTTTTGTTTAAGCTCCCAATAGCCCCAGCTTCCTCCCCTTGCCTCAGCTGGGCTGTCTGGGCTAGGGCAGGCTTGCTGGGTTTTGTGGCAGAGATGTTCTTGCTGCAAGTGCCATCTCTTGGTGCTGAATGTCCATCCTGCCTTTCCCCAGAGGCACCTGCGGCAGAGAAAGGAGCCAGGCAGCCCTTGTGCTTCAAGGAGCAGCTTGTCCTGCACTTGCAAACACCACTCTAGACCCTCTGCTTTAGACAGAGCAAGTGACGGACAGACTCGTGGCACACGGGCTGTGTTACCTGTCAGACTCCAATACAAGGAAGCTGAATTTAGCCCAAACCTCTCTGGTTTCACCCATTCCAGATGCTGTTCAGTGTTTGCTGGGATGTAGTGGGTGAGGTGCCTCCCATAGTTACCCAGCTCAGGTGTGTTTGTCCTTTCAGTAGCATTTCCAGCCTTGCTGGAAGGTTCATGCCAGACCTGGCTTTGTGGAGGCAACTGGCTGAGGCCCTTTGGCAGTTGGTGAGTTTGAATGGCAGGCAGCAAGTGCTGAACACTATGAGGACCACTGCCTTTCCCTGTTGCAGCAGCATGAGGCCTTTTCTCCTCCTCCAGGCATGTGTATCTGTGTTGACTGGTACAGACCACCTTTGCTAGTTGTCTTTTTGAGCAGAACTTTCCCCAGCACAGTGTGATAGAGAGCATGGCCTTGAGGGAAGGTTTAAGAGCTGAGCCTAAATGTCACCCTGGAGTGCACCAGACCCAGGTCCTGAGCACTCATGTGCCAAAACTGTGAGAGAACAGCTATTCCATGCCAAGGGCCTTTACCCTGTCTTCTACTTGGTTCATACCTTCCCTTCCATCCTACCATCCATGGAAGCCTGGTCAGATGTGTCCTGTATGCCCTGGGCACGGCTGGAGAGATCGAGTTGTCCACAGGGCAGGCACAGAGCCTGGTGGGCCTGTCACTTTCTTAAAGCAGCTGCAGTACCATTTAGGGCATCACTGTTGGGTTTGGGTTACAGCGTTTCTGTTACCTGAGCTGAAAGAGATCCCTCTCCTTAGCCTGGACCCAGCACAGTGTTAGCAGGGAGCTTCTAGCCTTACTTCACTGGTGTGTTGTATCTTTATATCTTGTGCCTGCGTGCCTGGGCCAGTCCTCCCTGCTGCATCTGGCCATAGGGACAAACCTTTTGGACCAAGCAGAAACGATTTTTAAAAAGCTACTTGGTTTCTAAATAGAACTTGCTTTTTTGTAGTATTTTGGCCTGCTTTTAATCACTGACCAAAGGTCGGTGCCCCAGGTGTAATCAAAATAAGTGACGTCTGCTGCAGGAATTTTGGAAATTGCTCTTTTTGTTAAGCTCTGGAATGGGGTTGGATGCGAACGTAGGCAGCTCTGCAGGGCAGCACGGGTCCACCTGGATGGCTTGGAGGAGACACACCAACACATGGGTGGGAACAGTGAGGAAGAAACCAAGCTCTACTAAGGTTGGAGCAAAAGATGCTCTAGGAGAGGGCTGGGTCTGATTCCTTCTAGATACTGGGCGACTTTGCCCAGTGGAGGCCACAAGGCTACTTAGTCAACCTCTTCCAAGAGGGGGAGTTTTTCTGTTTGGCCAGGAACTGTTTCAGCCTGAACAATTCACAAGAGTAACCAAATAAATGTTTTGGAGATGGAGATACTCGGCTCCTAATTCACCTGTGACCTCTGCTAGAAGAAGTTAGCAGGGCTGATGTGCTGTGGAGGAATAATATATAATGGACAGTGTGGAGAGAGGTGTAATTGCCCTGATGTTTATTTCTGGGCAGCCTGGCAAGAGCATGGAGGCTGAGGGAGCCCAGTGCAGCCCCTCTTCCCCTGCAGGCAGACCACTCTGTGTTGGCTTCAGTATGGGGGGAGACTTGGTGCTCTGCCTCTATCTGCAGCTTGCACTGGCCTCACTTATATCCCCCTAGAGAAAAGGCAAACCCAGGTAACTTCTCCAAATAAACAAGCCCAAGGTCGACAGCTTGGAAGCCTGTGTGCCAGAGCAGGAAGCCTTGACCCTATGGGCTGGCCATGTTCCAGCCCTGTAGAACAGCAAGGACCTTTCCCTGCCCAGTAGTGAGAGGAGCAGGACTGTGGGGGGAGCTTGGAATCATAGAATGGTTTGGGTTGGAAGGGTCCTTAAAGATCATTGAGTTCCAACCCCCTGCCATGGGCAGGGACACCTCCCACTAGACCAGGTTGCTCAAAGCCCCATCCAGCCTGGCCTTAAACACCTCCCGGGATGGGGCAGCCGCAGCTTCTCTGGGCAACCTGGGCCAGGGCCTCACCACCCTCACAGGAAAGAATTTCTTCCCAATACCTAATCTAAATCTCCTCTCTTTCAGTTTAAAACCACTGCCCCTTATCCTGTCACCTCACTCCTTGATCAAGAGTCCCTCCCCATCTCTCCTATAGGCCCCCTTTAGGCACTAGAAGGCTGCTGTAAGGTCTCCCTGGAACCTTCTCTTCTCCAGGCTGAACAATCTCAACTCTCTTAGCCTGCCTTCCTAGAAGAGGTGCTCCAGCCCTCTGATCATCTTCATGGCCCTCCACATGGCCCCACACGCTGGACATGCTGAGACCCCACTCCATGTAGGGTCTCACAAGAGAGGAGCAGAGGAGTAGAATCATTTTTCTCACCCTGCTGGTCACACTTATTTGAGGCAGCCTAGGATGCTGTTGGCTTTCTGTGCTGCCAGCACACATTGCTGGCTCATGTTGAGCTGCTTATCCACTTACACCCCTGAGTCCTTCTCCTCTGGGCTGCTCTCAAGCCATTCTTTGCCCAACCTGTATTTGTGCTTGTGATTGACGTGACCTGTGTGCAGGACCTTACACTTGACCTGTGTGAACTGCATGAGGTTCACGCAGGTCCACCTCTCAACCCTGTTCAGATCCCTCTGGATGTCCTCTCTTCCCTCCAGCTTGTTGACTGTGCCACACAGCTTGGTGTCATCTGCAAACTTGCACTCAATCCCACTGTCTGTGTCACTCACAAAGATGTTCAACAGCAGTGGTTCCTGTACTATCTGTCCTGATGAGGAGTGCCACTCATCACTGGCTTCCACTTGGATGTTGAGCTGTTGATCACAACTGTTTGAGTGTGGCCATCCAGACAGTTTCTGATCCACCGAGTGGTCCATCCATCAAATTAATGTATTTCCAATTTAGAGACCAGGATGTCATGTAGGACTTTGCATAAGTCCAGGTAAATTATGTCAGTTGCTCTTCCCTTATCCACCAGTGCTGTAGCATCATTGCAGTAGGCCACCAAATTTGTCAGGCATGACTTGCCTCTGGTGAAGCCATGCTGGCTGTCACCAATCACAACCTTATTTTCCATATGCCTTAGCAGTGATTCCAGGAGGATCTGCTCTATGAGCTTGCTGGGCACAGAAGTGAGACTGACCAGCCTGTAGATCCCTGGGTCTTTCTTTTTTGCCTTTTTCAAAGTAGGGGTTATGTTAACCCTTTTCCAGTCAGTGTAAAAGTGGCACCAGATTTCCACGACTTCTCAAATACAATAGAAAACAGCATAGCAACTTCATCTACCAGGATCTACCCTCAGGACCCGTGGACAGCTTTCATCACATCCCACGGACTTATATACTTCCGGGTTCCTTAGGTGGTCTCAGACCTGATCTCCTATAGTGGGTGGTTCTTCATTCTCACAGCCTGTTTTTGCCTTTTGTGACTCGGGTGGTGTGGTTGGAGCCCCTGCTGGTGAAGACCGAGGCAAAAAAGTCATTCAGTACTTCAGCCTTCTCCATATCCTGGGTGACCAGGTCTCCTGTTTCCTTTCAGAGAGGGCCCACATCTTCCTTAGTTTTGCCTTTATCTCTGTCAGAGAAGTTTTTCTTCTTGTCCTTGATGTCCCTGGCCAGATTTAATTCTGTCTGGGCTTTCATTTGTCTAATCTGGTTCCTGGCTGCTTGTACAGTTTCTCTGTATTTTTCCCAGTTCACTTGTCCTTGCTTCCATGCTGTATAGGCCTCCTTTTTGCTTTTGAGCTAGTTCAGGAGCTCCTTGTTCATCCACGCAAACCTTCTGGCTTTTTTGGCCTGACTTCTTTCTTGGGATACACCACTCCTGAGATTGGAGGAGGTGATCCTTGAATATTAACCAGCTTCCCTGGGCCCCTCTCCCTTCCAGTGCTTTTTCCCATGTTACCCTGCCAAGGAGATCCCACAAGAGGCCAAAGTCTGCTCTCTGAAGCTTAGCTTCTTTCCAGCAGGAAGGTAGGGATTGCTGCAAATGTCCATGTTCTGGCTGGAGTTTGTGTGGTGGGTGCTTTTTTTCCTTTTCCTTTTTTTTTTTTAATTATTATTTTTCTCATTTAAAGTGAATTCTTGAAATAAGGTGTCCTGTTTTTTAGCCAAATGGAGCCTGGGGCATCCCCTGCAGGCAGGGATAAAAGCCTGCTCCAGTTCAGTGCCTGCAGGGAGTGGATTTGGAGGGTGTTCAGGAGGCTGCTACTGCTCATGGTGGGAAAGTGCTTAAGTCCTGGAAGGGCTCCAGTGTAAATATCCCCTTTCCTCTCTTGCTCTTCATGCTGGAACTGCTGGGGGCTCTGTGGTATGCACAGTAACCGGGGCTGCTTTTGATTCTGCGGCCTGCTGTCCTGCATGTCTTGTTACCGAAATATCCCTCCTGTTGACACAAGCAAGGAATGGGCCTGGGCCTGCCTGAGGCCTGTGCTGGGTGAGTGGCCACCAGAGCCTGTGTTTCCCAAGCCCCGGGGGGTTAAATCCTCCTCCTCACACAGGCAGGACCCTGGCTGGGCTAGGTTTCTCTGCCAAGTATAGATGGGGGGCAGGATCTCATTAGAGTGCTGGTCTTGGTGGGTTTTCTTGCTGTAGAGCTGCCCAAGGGTCTCTTCCCTGGTTCGTCTTTCAGGTTAGCTATGAGCCATTTCTCCCTGGGGGAGGGGGGTACTTGCTCTGTTTCAACCCTCTGCTTTTTAGCATCCAGCCCCCTCCCCTTTGCTCAGCCTCCTCCTGTCTTAATGGCCTCTGGTCACTCCCTGCTCCAAGCTGTGTCCTGACGCCAGAGCTTTTGGGTGGCACAGTTGGGCTGGGGCCATCTGGATGCCTTGTGGCAAGGTTTGCTAATTGGAGAGAGAGTTGAGGGACAGTTTGGTCCTCGTTTCCTCTTTTATGTACGGGGGCTCCTGTGCAAAATTTTTGGCTTTGCTTTTGTTGCTGGTGTTCCCTGCCGCCTTTTTTTGTTGACGTTCATTCAGGTGCAGGGCTGAAGTTTTCACAGTTCACACTGTTTATTTCCTTCTAATCTGCACCAACCTTCTATTTCACAGTTTGCACTTTTTGTATTTCAATAAAAATCAAAATGTAATCCCAGATCCAGGTGTGTCTGTTGAGTGGCAGCAGCTGTGGCACATCTACAAGAAACAGAAGCAAGGCTGGCTGCGCTGCCGGCCACAGCCATGCGGAAAGGGAGAAATGTGGGTATGAAACAGCTCCTGTGTGAGTAACTCTGGAAGAAATACCAGTTTGCAGGAGCCTCAGGCTGGAAACAGAATTAAACCAAAAATGAAGTATTACAAGTTTGGCTCTTTCCTGAATGGGGCTGGGCTTCCATGTTACCATCTCCCTGTCATGATGAGCAGGATTGCCCTTTTCCAGAGGTGGACTCAGTCTTGTGGTATCACCAGGTGCCAAGTGGGAGCCAGCTGCAGGCTCTCCAGTTAGGATTAGCTGGCTAAGTTTATCCTGCAGCCAGGGGATAAGTCCAGCAGAGGCCTGCACCTTCTCTAAACTTACGTGGATCAGTAATTCCTCGATGTACAATAGTCTTCTGGTTAGGACCACTACACTCCACCTCTTGATCTACATACCTTTTCCTAAAGACACGGTGATTTGCTGATTACATCAGTAAGTTTTTTGGCTATTAGAAAGGCTCTTACATGCAAAGTAACTACTACAATTAATACAAATGTAGTAACAAGTGAACCCAACAGTGGGTGGAAGAATAGGAGTAGAACGAAGAGCACTGGAGCAAAATCACCACTCAGGCAGTAGCCTGAGCTCTGGCTACTGGCCTTGTCTGGACAATGTGTTAACGTTGATGTTAACATACTTCTAAAACTGCATGTTGCTTTTTAGTGTTTATTACTGATAAGCCATCCAGTTAAGGGCTTCCCAGCGTTTCCAGTTCTTCTGCATGTTGACATTATTCAGTGTGACATGTGACAAGCTGTCAGCTGTAGACCAGAAGGCAGAGGTGGTTTTGGCATCTGTTCACAGGTAAGAGTTTGCGTATGGTCCTTGTGCTCTGATTTATTAATTCCTTTACCTGCTGTATCTTACTGGACTGTACCTCAGTTCTAGAGTTGAGGGGTTTACTAACTGTTTCTCTGGAGCTTTTTTCACGTGGATGGTGCTTTTGGATAGAGGCTATGATTTTCCAGCCCTTGGCCTCTGTTGGCCCCCTGTGTTGAGGCCAGTGTGGTTAATACGCTGACTCTACAGCATTATCTCGACCCTCCTGTGAGTGCAGCGGTTGGTCCCATCTCTGGGCTTGGTCACAGTGACCTGCTGAGGATGTGCTGTGGCAACATCTGCCCTGGCCTCAGAGGAGCTTGGGAGCAGCTGGGTCCCTCCCTGACGGGGTGCTGTGCTATATGTTGGCAGGATGTACACTACGTGTAGCCATGTGGATGGAACTCAACACAGCGTAAACAGCATTACGCTTGGCTGTGTTTGCATGTGTTGCTGCCCCGTGGGCTTAAGCATATTATTCTGAGAACAGTTTTTTAATATGTACAACAGGTTCACAATTGGCTGCTATTGCGTTTAATGACCTTGGTAATTCATCATCCTTCTGTGATTGTTTCCTTTTTCACTTATTTGCTGATGGTTTTTCCAATCCCTTGTCTTACTGGTGGTGTGGTAAAGAGGGTAGGTACTGAAGGCCCTGCAGTAAAGCCCAGCTCCCTCAGGACAGTTTACATGAGCTTGCCAACAACTTCCCCACGCTGTGCAGTGTCTTTTGTAAGAGCATGAAATGACACTCATCATACACATGCACAGGTCATGTAGATGGATCAGTATCTGTAAGGTTCAATGGGATACTCGGTTTAGTGTGTCTCTTCCTGAAGACTAAGAAAAGATGGCTTTTAGCAGTTACCCAGCTTCCCCATGCTAGAATATTTCCCTTCATTGTTACTTCTGACATACAGAGTCTTTTTTCTCCTTTTTTTTTTTTTTTCCTCATTCCTGCCATTTCATCCACTTTCTCCTCTCTGTAATAACCGGACACTCTTTACACTGAGCTTAAATCAGCAGTTATATTCACACATGGATTTTTACCATCTTGCCTTTCCTTTAAAGGGAAGGTGTTAGCACCTTACATGGCATGGTGTGTTATATATAGGCTTATCTTTAAGCTGTTAAAGTTTGTTTATCGGTCGGGCACAGGCTACACGCTGCAAGCAGCACACCCTTTCAGCAGCATTTCTTGCCACGGGGATATCCACGATAGTTCTTTCCCCACCTCGCTCATCTCTTCTAACCCATCTATCAGATCAAAACATTCTCACGCTCCTTTTAAGCCTGCGGGAGCAACCAAGTGCAATGCACATTCTTCTGGTGGTTAGTTTTGGTTGGTTTTTTTTTCCCTTTTCCCACCCCTTTCTTTTGGAGACAAGTTACTATTTCAGCTGGGGTGGGACATGCAGATCATTCTGTCTCCCAACTCTCTGGGAAGGTCACCGAGGCCAAATACCGCGTGACTGTTCCCACCAGTCCCCATCTGGGACCAGCCAGGCAGCTGTTTTCCTTCTTATCCTTGTGGTAAGGCAGTCCCACCAGCATCCCGCCAACTGCTCCAAATGCAGACACACCAGTGCGTTTTACCCTCTGTTACTGGAGGCAGCAACCTGCTCTATCCTGCACCCAGCAACAGGCAGCTCTGGTCACCCCATTTCCCGGAGAAGAAAGGCCGAGAGGTTGGGACTGCCCCAGACCTGTGAGTACACGCAGAGAAAAGCACAAACCAGAGCACTGCTTACGTAAAAGTTTTATTGGAAATTCTCTGAACACTTAAAGTACATTGGAGACTATTTCCAAAACAATACAATTTAGGAGCCTTCCCCTCCACCCAAAGTATCTGTAAATCAGCAGCTACATACGTACTGTCCTTAGTATGGAATCGAGCAGAGAGCTGCTAACGCAGACAGCCTCCATAACACACCCTGGGGCAGGACACGGCAGCAGCTACATCTTAACTGAAGCGGAGCATTTGTGCAGCGGTCGGGGAACTCGAAGCCTAGATGTAGCCACTACGTGTTGAAACTGAGGAATGTCCAGAGAGGAGGCACATAACCCAGCCCTAGAGAATCTCTTTATTGCTATGGCCGTCCAGCTCAGCACCAGCAGCTCACTAGGGCAAACTTCCAGCCTTTTGAAGTAGGAAAAAAACAAAGAGTGCCACGCTGAGGTTCTGCCTCAGGAGATGCGGGAGCTGTAGCCACGTTAGGAACTGCAGCAACAACTGACACAAGTATTTGGCTCAGGGGACCTTCTAGACAGGCTTAGCTAGAATGGTGTGCTTTCTGCCAACTCCACGGGTTGTCAGTGTGAGAAGAGGACAGCAGTAGCACTGGTTGAAGTTCAACCAAGTCTCCTCTTCTCCGTGTAGACAGTGCAAACCAGTGCTTTACCCCGTTTCTGCTGCTTTGCAGCCCAGGTGGTATCACTTTCCCAAGCCCACCCGTACGTTGAGAGCGAGGTGACAGCAACCACCTGTCTGTGAGCTACTTCCTACCTGGTGGCAGAGACTAACTTCAGGAGCAGAGGTGAAAGCCAGCTGTTCGATTCATTCCTTGTGTTCCTGTGACCCTTTCCACCTGTAGGCCAAGGTGGCTCTGGCGGTGGGAATCAAGTATTTGTTAAAGCCCACGTAACTTAAGCCTCCTTGTGAGCTGTTTATCTTGGAAGCTTTCTTAGATGTTTGTGCACAGGATTAAGCAATTTCTGTGTGATGTTGCTGAAAAGCTGAATTGGTTGAGTATGCTAAAAAGGTTCTGGTGGGTAGTTCTCCTTCAACAAAGCTCCTATCTAGAGTTTTTGAGCTCATGTGGTCTCCCACCAAACACAACACTCAACAAAGAAGCTGGTAAAGTTCAAAGCACTGTATTCCCTTCGACCTTAAAACATGCTCTATTCTGAACTTGGGTCCTTGCTCTAGCAGCGGCTCAGAAATAGTGTCCTGGAGAGGAGGTGGGGGTCCCCTGTCAGCTGCTGGCAGGCTCTTTCCATTGAGAATGCAGCCAAGTGGAAGAAGCTGCCAAACTGCACTAACTAGAAGGTTGGTCACTCAGCCCCTCTAAGGAAATTAAGATGGCTCTTCAGTACTGAGGCAACACAACCCCACTTCTGGAGGAAGAAAGGGAAGTGTTTTAGGACAGAAAGGGGTCTTGCAGTTGCTCACTAGTTACACATGGGAAGAGGAGAGAGAACCACAAGTGGACCTACCTACCTTATCTAAGTTTCTGTTTAGTGTCACTGTTTCTCCTCCCATCCTTACGTCAGGCAAAAGACACGCAACAACCACATGAACCACAGAGCACTGTCAGCCAGTCACACTCTTTATAGCCAGATCATTAAAAAAATAAAATTTCAGCTAATCCAAACCCAGCTGATTAAAAAGTACCATAAGCTCCCCAAAAATGTGCTTCTTTAAAAAGCTGCCTTCTGAATGGCTGAAGAACACTGCAAGTTCATCCGTGCCTATCAGAACACAGCTTTTTACCTAGTCCCTGCCACTCCACTCCACCAATGTGTGCATTTCATTCTGTCAATGGGCCCTGACTGGCTGCAATGGACACACAGTCCCCAAAACTGAGTATTATATTAGAATAATCAAGTCTGTCTTAGAAAATAAATATCTTGGATATTTTCCTGCAAAGAGAGACCAGTCTCACTGGCCAGGGTTCCATGGCACACTTGCTGTCTGCAGTGATCCAGGGCAGAATGACCCGCTCTACTACATGAAAACAGAACATCTTTTAAATATAGGTTTCTTTAAAAGCAATAAATATTTCTGGATTCTTAAGATCATCTATTAACCATAAAGCAGGAAGGTTTGCAAGGGTTAGAGGAAAGAACCTTGGACTAAGACTCCTGGTTACATAACCCTAAAGAAATAGGATTCCTAGTATTTACAGTTACATTTCAAAAGCGGAGATTATGAATTCAGCATCATCACAGCTGCTGCGTGCAGGCTGGCCAACAGTCAGCACTGGGGAACTCGGCATGGCCGAGGCTCAGTTCACTCAGGAAGGAAGCGCGGAAAGTGCTTCTGTAGTTTCATTCCAGCTTATCAGCCAGCGTTAACACGAAGGCCTCGCGCAAAACGACTGTAGAGACCCAGCTCCTTAGAAGCAGGGAAACACCTGTCCCAAAGCTGACATCCCTCCCTGGGCTCCAGGCACTCACAGTCAGGTGTGTCAGGATGAAGTGCCCCGTTCTGCAGAATGGATGTCCTGGACTTAAAACTGTTGAATTTGCTGAACTCGCAGACCTTGGATATGAGCCAAAGCTTTCTATGCTCTAACAGGATCAGAGACTGTAGGAAAAAGTCTGTGAGCAAGAGGGGAACCGACAGCATAGGGCCTCTAGAGGAAGCATAGGGCAACTTTTCACAAAGCCCCTCCGCACAGAACAGAGACTGAAGAGAAAATAAGGTTCATACATTGGAGTTTGACTTTCCGTGTCCCTACTGAAGTCTTAAATTCAAAACTGCCTGTGAGCAGGAAAAGCAATCCAGAACTATGCGGTGGTGTAGTTGAGGAAAATCAGCAGGTGAGCCATGTCTGCTGTTGGAGACAGCAAGCAACGAAAGCTCACTTGATGGAAGGAACTACTCAAAGTGAGACAAAAGGCAGAGCAGGGGCGATAGAGATACTTGTTGACGTCATTCTCCAGGATGCCCTTGAGGAAGAACTGCTGCAGCAATACCGGGAAACAGCTTCACTGCAAGGTTTCTACAAAGGCATCAAACTCTTTGACATTTTTCTCATGGACTGCCAGCTTCTCTGGTAACGAGTCCTGGAAGGGCAGAGAAGGGTGTAGATCAGGGCCCGTTCACAGCAGAGATAAGGAAACCTTAAACACATACTCTAAGGCAAAAATTTTGTTTCTGAGCCATGGAGCCCCTCTCTGCTGCTCTGGGCTTGACTTCCCACATGCACAAACCCAGAAGTCCTCTAGCAGCTTTCTGTGAGTGACCCTGAGAAGGGCACTCTGCCCAGAGTGTGTTTGTTCTGCAGGAACAGTGAGTGCACTGGGGCCCCACCTTGTGCAATTCCCGCCACAGGCTGCAGCACAGTAACCTGCTCATGTCACTGCCTTCATAAAGCCACCTGAAGCTCTTAGCCTTTCGGATTGATTTTTTCCCAACAGCATGCTACAGTGCCTGCAAGCCCAATCCTGCACTCACCCTGACATGACTTTCACCAGCCACACCAGGATTTTACCTCTGCTCAGGCTGCAAGACCAGCCCTAGTGTGCCACAAAGTTTGCCACACCAGAGCTAGGATTAGTTTGGGCGGTGTGAATGACACAAAGCCACAGCAGCAGCTTTCAGCTTGAAGATAAACACGCCAGTTTCAGAGGCTCATGTGTGCCATTGCATTTGTCTGGAACATATTAATGAGGGACTAGATGGACCTTTAAAGGTCTGGACTAGATGACCTTAGATGGGCCCTTCCAACCCACACTGTTCTGTGAATACATGACTTTTTTCAAACTAGGGATAGAGAGGTCATGACAAAGAACCTATGATTCCCACAATCAGAAGTTTCAGGGTTCCATACCAAATCCTCTGCCATGGACTGCGCTCCAATGTCAATGGAGAGGCTGCTGAGTTGAGGGGGGTTCTGAAACTCTCGGTAAAAAGTCCCCAGGTCCATTGGAAGAATGTCGTCTTTTGAAAATGCTGGTTTCTGGAATTGAATGTACTGCTGTTAATTGCTATTCAGAGACATTGGCTTCCCTTTTGCCATAATCTCAGGTGAAGTCATTTTGTGCTATCAGTAAACACCTTGGCATCACAACTGTTGCTGCAATAGTGCATATTAAATAACTGAAGAACAGCCAAGACTTGCTTGCCTGAGCACTTGGAAGAGAGGTTTTCCTTGGAATCTGGCTTCTTTGGGCATTAAAGAGAGGACGCCAAGCCCAGGTGTTGGTAGGGAATTGAAAATGTATTTAATTTGTAGCTTTTGGTTCTAAGCAGCAGTGATTTTGCAGTTTTGGGACTGTCAAGCTGCAGTTTTGAAGTGTCAATTACGGGTGTTTTCCACCCCCCTTTGAAAACTACTGCTACATCATTTGCTGTTGTACCAGCACCTGGAGGCCATCTAAGATGCAGGTGTTACATGAGAGCACTGATGAGGGCACTTACAAAGTCAATCATAACAAAGTCATCCTGGGTGTTCCCTGTGCTGCTGCCACTGGAGCCCTCTGAGTGTAAGCTGCCTTGTAGAGGAGATTCAATTTCTGGGGAGTCAGGAGGATTGACCTGTCCAAGAAATTAAAGATGGTGAGTACTGGTCTTACAATCACGTCTGTCTGTGTATTTTGACAGTGTGGGGACAGTGAGGAGGTTGGACACATGCTACAGTGGGGGCAGCAAACATGTACTGTTATATGCACATCTAGAGAGCCCAAGACTCAATGTCGGAGATTTCTTGAAACCAAATAAATCTGAATAACTAGTTCTTTGCTCAAAAAACAAAGTGTATTCACAGTAGGGAATAGCATGAATGTTGTGTAAGGGATGCTGAGAAGGCGCGTGTTATACCTCTGGAAGAGGCTTACCATGGGGTCGTTATCTTCCAGCTCAACATTCTTGGGAGCAAACATGGCAAAAGGAATGTCTAAGTTGGCCATGGTCACCTGAGGAGATGCAGCAAACAGAATTTCACTAAGATGCTCTGCTTACCCAGCACAGGAAAGGATATTGAGAGTCTTTGTCGCCTGCTAAAAATTGCCCAAGATCATGTCAGCAGTTAGGCAGGAGGCTGACAACCTCATTTAAAAGGCATAAAATACAGAGATTATACTCAGCTGATCTAATGCAGATACATCCCCTGAGGTGGGACTGCTTATATACGTCTTGTATAATACAGGAAAGGATTAACTAACTCCTAGAGATTCAAGTCATTCCCCTTCATCCATCCAAAAGGCCCAGAAGAGGGCTTAAAAAACTTATTTAAGAGCAGCCTTAGGAGCTGGGCAGATCTCTAAGCTGTCCTAGCTGAGCTTAAATGCTTGCTCGCTTGTGATGAACTGGTCTACTGCATGTCCCTCCAAGGAAGGGAGGCTTGTTACCAACTTCCCCAGTTTATGAACCTTTGGTAGTGGGAGATCGTTGTGAGACTCAAGTGGTGTATAAAGGCTTCCATACCCCAACAGGGTGTTGGCAAACCGGGGCAAGTAGAATGGTTGCCAAATCCCAGAAGGATTTTACGAAAAACATCCCTGTGATGAAACTTTGTAGGGAAATGCAGGAGGCACGCTCTGTCTCTGGTGGTGCCCTGGCATTGGGGTGCTTTTTGCTCCCCTGTGTAGGAACAGGTGGGAGAAGCAGGGTATTATGGTGCCCTCTGAGAAGATCTACTGCTAGTTACCTGGTTAATGGGCTTGTTGACAAAAGCTCCCACCTTCCGGATAAAGATGGTCTCTAGAAGGTCATGTGGGGAGCCACACTTCCCCTCACTGCTGTTTGATACCGTTTCTGTGTCCTCACTGGGGGAGAAAAATAGGCTAATTAGTGACTCGCGGCACAAACAATCCAGACAAAATACATACTTTACAAGCTGCCTTCATTTTTTGAGGGTTTAGTCTTAGTACTGGAAGACAGACAACAGAAATCTGTCCTTGTGCCGCACCTTCCTCCTCAGCCACGAGCACAAAAGGGGAGCAGGACACTCGTGGAATTGGATTTCTGTTTAAAGCTGGAAGAAAACTATTTAGCTGAATGAAAAGTTGCTGCCAACTGAAATGGGTTTTTAGTTTTGGAGATGGACTTTTAACTTCAGAATGTGCTCATTCACAGCAATTCCTGTTCATGACATATTTTTTCAGAGCAGTTGTAGATCTGTCAGAAGGTACGGGCAAGAACCAGAATCCTGTCAGGTTACAAAGGCAGCAGTCTGATACATCACAACAGGTATTCAGAACTTTAAAACAAACAAAAAATGGTTGAGTCTTCTGGCAAGGTGACTGCTCAGATAACACACTCAGGCACGTGCTGGTGCAACTATAAGTTTTGGTTTCCTCACAGTAGAATATCTGCTTCAGATATTTGACTCCAAACTATGTGATCCCCAAGAGAGACTTCACAAGAAATAAATATGGTGACAAGAAAAACAAAAAAACAACAAAAAAAAGGATTTAATTAGCTGAAAAGGAGATGGTTTAGGACAGTCTGTGGTTGCATTGTTTCCTTTTAAGTAATTTTGTGCCTAAAGTTTCTTAATAAAGTAGTGAACATATTTGCAGCAACTACAATTGTTTTCAGTAACAATTCACATTAAGTCTCAGAATAATTTAAGACTCGCTTGTGAACTTATTTCATGGTGTTGTTTTACAATCAGCAAAGCCAGTAGAGAGATTAGGGAAAGATAAAATTGATAATGAAGATGACAGAAGTTGCAGGGAAGTTACAGTGACCAGCAGGTGTAAGTAGATGGGTGAGGACCACTGGAAAAGGCTGAAAAAGCCTCAATCTGAGAAAGCTGCTAGTTGATTTTGGGATGGAAAGACAGTAGTTATGCTACAAACAATAGCTTAAAAAGGGGAAAACACAAAGCTTTACCTTAAGATTAGAAGTGGGTTAGCACAAGTGGCAGATGACCTAAAACCAACCTACCTACTAGAAGGAGTAGCTGCTGAGTAGTGGACTCCATCCAGTGGGGTGCACATCCTTTCTTGGTCAGCTTGAGTGCCATGTGCCGGCTGGCTAGGAATTGGGGGAACTCCCCCATCTTTGCCTGGACCGATCAGCTGAGACGGAGAGGAATGGTCAAGTTAGAGATCTCAAAATCAGGCCAACACCACAGTGCAATGAAGAGCCGATTCAGCCGTTTTGGGATCAGTCGTGGTGGTTTTGGCGTATGATTGGGCTCTACTCCCACATGAGGCAGAGAGAGGCATCAAGCAGAAGGTGAGCACCACAATAGAAAATCTTTTTTTATTCTCTTCCTACTCCTCTCCTCGCCTGTTTTATACTGCAGAGTGCTCTGGCTTTATGTTTCCCGCTTCAAGGCGGGAGGGGAGGAAGAAATAACCATATCCTCTTGCTACCATCACTGTGTCAGCAAAACTCTGTTGCAGAAGCAATATCACAGGCAGAAAAAGATGGTGCCAGCTTATTTTGTCTGATGACCTGGCAAGTATGCCAGTATGGACAGTCAATGTATCCTGCATCTAGGCTACGGTGCTGTGCTTGGGCAGCACCTCTGTACAACAGCCCAAGTTTGGAATCAGTGACATGCTGGTGCAGGCAAACAGCTCTGCTGCCTGCTCTCTTGGCATAGTTCCTTCACACGACTCCTACCCTACCCCAAAGTCAAGGACGCTGAGGAGCTAAGTCCCAGTTCAGGTGCAAGTTGTGCTTTCTCTGTATTTACCCTAGATCCTTTTCATTCTTGAAAGACAGGTTACCAATGCATGCACTAGTTTCAAAGCCTGTGTCAGATGTACAAGTGACACGTAATGGTTGCAGTACCAGCCATACCAGTTCTACCCTCTACGAGTACCTGGTGAGGGTGTGCAGCATTCAAGCCACCAGCAAAGAGTAGAGGATACCCCATGTCAGCTGATCCAACTCCCAGGGCAGCAGGCTGATAGGAAAGACGAGAGCTGGAAAGCTAAGAAAGAAAAGAAAAAACAGGGAGGGGCAAAGGGAGAGGAGAGAGGAAGGGGAATGCCCCACCGTCTGAATAATCATCAGTCACTGAAGAAGGAACAGAAAAAGTCAGAGGTATTTCAGGCTGGCAGAAGGATGCCAGATTTTCTTTGGAATCAATCACGAAGCTTATTACTCTAAGAAGTTCTTATTGTAGGGGACTAAGTCGGGGCCTTGACAACACAACAAGACTGGTTTCCTATGCACACAGGGGAAGGCTCAGTGAGGTATGACTGACATCCAGTCACAGGGAAGCTCTTCTCAACAGGCCTGCTTCACATACTGGAAAAAGCATGAATGCTATCATCAAGTTATTAAAGAGCTAATATTTAATATTTCCCCCCTAAAACAACTGTGCTATCAACTGTTTGAATCCATTCCCATTGCATGTTAAAACAGCTGATCTTCAGAGTCTGCTCAAATAGCTTCAGCCAGAGAATACAGAATCCCATAAATACACTAGGTAAAGAGATCTGGGAAGCTAACCCTTGTGAGATTGTTTAGGAATGGAGTGCTGGAAGCAGTGAAACCCAGGGAAAGTTCCTTAGACACCCTAGGCAGAAAACTAGCTGGTTGTATTAAATAAAACTCTCCTGTTTTGGCTTGCTCGACCTGAAGAGCAAGGCTTCTTTCGGAGGTCTGTGTGTCATAATCCGGCAGTGCTACGGCTGACACAGTTTACAAGGGTGTGAATGATCAGCAGCACCTCTAGCCACATGAGGCTAATACGCTGAATGCAACAACTTCTCAGAGGAGAGCAGGCATAATATTGTTACATGATGTGCTCCTAGAGGTATCCAGCCAGCTTGACTCCTTCCGAGGAGCTCGTGTTGCTTTGAAGATTACTTTACAACTCATCTTCCTGTAGAAGTCCCTTAAGAATTTCTAGGGGCTGTTGCCACTGCTATTACCTCTGTTTAAGAAATCTTCGGTATCTACAGCCTGCTTCTCCATTCTTTAAGCATTTTTCCAAGTCCTGTCTTAGAATTATTGTTAGCATTAGAACCGTACAACTTTTAACCTCAAACTGCTTCATTCTCCACCTGCCTTTATAAATCCTCTGGCAGTTCTGTGGTAGCTAACTGTTCCTGGTTTTTTGAGTATTTCTCTGTCCTCTGTTGTGAGAGACTTGCACAAACAGGAGGGATGTGACTTCAGACAGACCTGTGAGATGTGAACAAAGAACAGTAATTCAGGTCTTCAATAACGTGTTACTTGTAACCTTGGAGACAGATGAAGTGAGGGGTTGGGGGGGGTTTGTTTTGTTTTGTTGGTTTTTTTTCCCTCCTCCTTCAAATTCCTCCTCCGTTTTAACCCAGGAACAGTTCTGACTAGTGACTGTGCAGAGTCTAGGGACAATGGCTGTTAAGAGAAAACACAAAGCACTGTGCCTTACTACTCATGTCTTTCGCTAACAATTAATCTTTGCAAGAGCTGTTGTTTATTCAGGGGTGCTTGTCCTGTCTTTGGGAGACCTTTATCTGCGTTTGCATTTAAGCAGCCTGGCCTGGCCCATTTTGGGTTCACCAGCCTTTCCCATGCACAAGAAACATTCCACACTGTCAAATTTGTACTTTCCTGTATTTGTTCTGTCATGCCAGAACTGTATCTGGCCATGTATAGCATATTCTGTTGACTCACTTGATGTGAAAAGGCCAGTCCCATCACTGGGACCTTCAAGGTGTCCATCACCACAGGAGGAGGGGTCTGAAAGTGTGCCTTTGTGACAGTAAAAACACACTGTGCACAGACACAGACACACAGAGGAAACAAGGAAAAGAGAGAGTGAGAGAGGGGGGAGAAAGAGAGAGAGGGAGAAGGACTTCAGAGCAGAACTATAAAGAGTTGGATGAACTGAATGCTAGTGAAGAGGTTTGGGCTGCAGCAGCCGCACCTATACACAGAGCAGAAGTCTCAGTATTGCCAGAAGCACATTCGTTTTGTAAAGAATTGACTGTTTTTCAATCTCAGTGAACTACTCAACACAGGTAGTATTTTAGAGTCCAGTGAACACTGACAGAAACTAACTGCCAGAGACTCTGTTCCACAGCTAATGAGAATTGGTAACAGCCAGTTAGCAAGAAGGCTGAGTGGATGCCAAAAAAAGCCAAGGGTTTTTTGGTTGGTTTTTGTTTTGGTTTGTTTTTTTTTTTCAGAATGTACAAATGGCATGTATTTCAATATTCTCCATCAATACACACTCCTAATGTCCCAGTGTCCTGAGGAATCGTTTCTTGGCAGGTCTCTGCTACACCCTTAGAATAAAGGGGATCCAAACTAATGTGCAATTCAAACGCATGGGTCTGAAGAGAGAACACCTTCAAAAGGAGTGCTGCTCCAGAAGTAAACACTGTCTCAGAGAGGGTACTAATGCAAAAAGGGCAATCCAAACCTCATTCAGTCCCATACCTTCTCCCAGTCATTTTCTCACCAACAGTTTTCAGTTTTATGAAAACTTCATTTCTGGGTATTGCCCATGGCCAGACTTTCTTTTGCCTACAGAACCACACATTTCCCAGTATTTTCCTACACATTATGTTGTATATAGAAAGCTGGAGAAAGAAATCAGTTTTTATTTCCCCACTTTTAATTTACTTTACAGACCCCTCTGCTAAGACAGCCTTATAATTCTAACTGTGGTAACAAAGACTGGCAGTTGCTTTGTGAATAAGCGCACAGAATACGGCAACTATGAGCCCCGGGAAAAGCGAGAATGTAGGCTCATACTTAATGTGAATCCTCAAAGTTCATCTGGTTTCATAAAGCTTTTCCCCTCAGTGACAGCAAAGCTTCATGTCCCCTGGGGAAATGTCAACTTTGATGTATTTACATACACTATTAGTGTTAAGTAGCACTGGCACGAGCAAGCCAGTGGAAACCTCCTTAGGAACCCTTTTGCATTTAACCCGTTTTGTGAAAAGGCAGGACACAACTCGGCCACAAACTCATCTCCTGAGCTGTGTACTGCACAATAAGAAAAGCTTTATTCCATCAGACTTACCGTGAGTGTTGGCTGATTAGTTCAACACTTGGCACAAAAATGCTTCCTAAGAAAAGCTTGTTTGTAGCTTATTCATACAGTAGAATACATTCTGCTAAACCAGTCATACTAATTCCTCTGAATCAGTAGAAAGACCCATAGCAAATTCTTTCAGTCTGGACCAGCATTCCAGTTCTACTTCATTCTATGTTTCACATCCACAGCAAAAGAGATTTAGAGTCTTTAGATTGTATTTAAAGCTCAGTAGAGCCATCTGCTTGGCTGGACAACAAGGCAGGACATTGTTTAAAGCTATAGAAAAACAGCAAATCTGGCCAAGTCCTCAAAATACAGAACTGTGGAGTCAGATATAGGAAGGCAGTAAAAGAAGGAGGAATTTGGAGTTTCTGCTTTTTGAAATTCAGAAGGAAACCATTATCTATTTATTTAAAAATTGAAACTTAAATGAAATTTGCATGGGTAGGTGGAAGCATAGAGTATTAAGTCCCTAGTTCAATATTATGACCCAGTTTGTTTGCTGTTACTTATTCCTGCTGCCCAAGCTAGTTTTAGATGGCTCAACAAAAACAGCTTTTGTCTTTTCCCTGCTTTTCCATTCTGCGATGCAGAAAATATGACTGTGCCATATAAGCCCTTTCCAAATATTTCAGTGTTTCTTTCTCAATGTCAGTCTGTTACCTCTCTTTATGCTTGAATCAATCTCTTGAATTCCTCTTCTTGCGGTATCAGTATGTGAATGTTTAAGTGCACTGCTGTATCTTAGCCCAGCTACAGGAATAGGTTCTATTCATCCTTCTCAGTAATTCAGTCTTTCTAGTCCCCTAGCATTTTCTTGAAATTAGCATCTAACTAGGTTTTAGTCAGAGTGTAACTATCTAAATAATGCACACATTAAATTTTAATTAGCAGCAGGAGGCTGCCTGTTTGCAACAGTTGATGTAGGAACATGCATACTACCCTAACAGTGATTGTTCTATATAGCAGTAAAAAAAGCCCGGCATATCTTACCTGAGATGGAGGAGAGGTGGAAAAAGACGTGGTACACACTTCTTGGGAATCTTCTACTGAGGGGTATACTGCACCATTGTCCTCACCAGCTCTAAAGCAGCAAGAAAAGAAAAGCTTCCTTAGTGGAAATGTTCCTTAAAACAGACAACATGCTGGGACAAACACTGCAGGGAGTTTGAGAGTATTTGGATGGAGTTGAGAGGAGAATTATGAAGGGCTTATAATCTACTTGACGGAACTGAGGAAAACAGGGTATGGAAGCTTTAATTTTCCCCAGGTGCTCCTCTTCTTTCCCCAAATAGAAACACTTCCCTCTGTTGGTTTTGGTTTTTTGGTTTTCTTTTTCAACTAAAGGTTTTGTTATATCAGCTAATACTACTGACTTTGGTGTTTACAGAACCATTGTCAACAACCACCACTGGTCCCAGTCTGAGTGCCCTCACATGCATTTTAGAGAAGACAAACCTCCCATCTACAAAGCAAAATTTCTTATCTTTCCCCAGTGGAAATACCTGGAGACACATGCCTCTGCACATGTAATTCTACAGCAGGATTAACTGTTACATTTCCAAATTCCCAAAGGCAACCAAGGTTAAACATTCTTCATGTCCAAGTGCTTCTGTAAGGAATCTGGGAAAATACTAGTGCTTGCTGCGCTCGGTCTTCTAGACACGAGGAGAAAAATGTCACCCTTCCTCATACGCTCAACAATGCCAATATGATTGACACTAATCTTCCAGTCTCTCTTCCCATGCAGTTAGCAGGTAGTGGAAAAGGCTCTGTATTTGGGCATAATTTGATGCCTCCACCGTGTCCCTAGACTTCAACTCAATATTTCCTCACCTGTAATTGCAGGGATGCATGGGCGAAGAGCTGGGATAGGGACGGTCCACAAAGTGATCAATGATAATCCCCATGATAGGAGGGGTCCTCTCAAACTGCCTGCAACGCAACAAGCAATGGTGTTATTGATAAGGCTGCTTTTACTCTCTACTCTCATCCCACTTCATGGTGCCTTTGCAGAAAACACTTGTGTCTCTTAATGGGACCAGAGCATCTTTACAATTCAGCCCTGCAATTCCAAGCGTGCATCAACAATTTGGAGTTCTAGAGTCTGGCTCAGGGCTACCCAATTACTCCCCTTTCTGCAAGACTTAAGCATGACAGACAGCCTTTTCCAGGAAGGAGAATTTCAGCAGGGAAACAGAAGGGAAAGGTTTAGGGGCTCATAATATGAGGGATTTAATAGTACATTATTGTAGAACAGTTTCTGGCATGTTCACATTTTCTCACCTGGTTGACATGAAAGCAAGGTTGATTCTGTAGGCACAAGACAGAGTGATGGTGCCCACCGGGGTACCCACTGTCCCAACACGGACTGTCTGGAAACCTGTAAGGTTAAGGTATGGTTATCAGTTTCACTGATTATGTATGTTCCTTACTGCCCTATTCTGCACATATTTTCTATAGCATTTCTGTTATCCCTTGCAATCTGAACTCTAAACCCACATATAGACCTCAACAATACAGCAGCACTGGATTGCCTTGCTGGTAGGCTTCATCTACAAAACTTGTGATGTTGCTTCCTGTCTTTGTCTAAAATATTGCTCTGAAGTGCTTCTTGTTCCTGTGTAGATCATGATCTCCTTTACCAGTCCAGCCCCTTATCGATATACCTCCATATTCTTATTTCAGTTCTGGATCACTACTGTCAGAATGGTATTTTGACACCCTAGATTTTGTCAAAGTACCACCAATAAACCTGTCACCTCATGACACGACCCTTCGCCAACAGATCAGATACATAGCATGTGTGAAACCTCGTGCTTAATTCTCCTTGTGGCACTTCGGAATAGTAACAAAAGGCTTGTCAGTATGGAAAGCAGTTCTGCTCTAGTTTGTGTATGTTGCCTAACCATACCTTCTCCCAAGCCACTCAGTTGCACTTCTCCAAAATATATCCTGCAGGAAAGGCAAAAGAAAAAGTATTAGGTCCAGTGGGGACATAATGCTATATATATCCCTATTCCTTATTTAATTTTATTAGTTGAAAGGTTGGTACCACTTTTCCTCTAAATTAAAAACCCAATAAAGTAGAGGCTAGAACTCCCATCTCAAAAAAACCTTCCAGCTACTCCAGAGGAAGGCATGTCACCCATAAAGGAAAAGGAAGAGAAAATGGTAATCAGAAATTTCTCTAAGTTTTTTTTAAGTCTGTGTGGCAAATCTACAGTTCAGAGCAAAAATGTGAACTGATATAAACTTCATGGAAAGGTCTGAGTCAAAAAGCTGATACTTATCACAAAACGTAAAAGAATAACTGTGCTGTGGAGAACTGCTCTTAAGCATATACCAAACCAGCAATGGAAGCAAAACTGAAGAAATGGCTGGGGTTTCTTTTAAAGTTCTCACCTGTGCTAATGATAACAACCTGAGATTTAGAATGACTTAAATTAGTCATGCAAACATATCAAAGACTTTTCTGAAAGTCAAAACCAGAGGCTGGAAGGTGATAACCACGAACCACAGGTCAGTCATCTCTCATAGGCTAAACAGAGTTGAACTCAGTATTTGGAAGAGTACACTGGAAGAACTACAGGAAGTGGAACTGAGGATGCATCTTTAAAATGGAATAGCAGGAGAGAATATGAACCTATACTGCAAAAATATGCACTGCAGTTATGTGCAATGTAGGCTGGCATTTATCAAGTACAGGCCAGACACTGAACAACTGGATGCTAATAAGTGATTTAACCAGTGCCTGCATGTAGAATTTTTGTCCTCTCCTCAACACGGTAGGCAAACAACAATACTTTACAGCCTATACTTAGTTTTTCTTTCAAAGACTTAGATGGAGGCTTCAAGGTGATATTCTGCCCAACATTCTCTTCTGTCACTGATCAGTAGTAGTTAAATCCAAGTAATTTGAATTTATGTCACTCCCCCCTTTTTACCACATTTACAGTTGCACCGTACAAGCCTAGAGTCTCTGCTGTTTGTATTTCAAATGAGGAATTTCATGTTGCACTTTACCTGTACAATATTACATATTCATGGCCTTGTTTCCTTGAGAGTCTGTAGGCTGGAGTTACCCTGGTTATAGCAAGCAAAGACTTCAGCAGCAGAGACAGCCTGTTGTATACGGTGTATGAAACTTTGATTTCTTTGTCACACCTATAGAATACAAACAAAAAAAAATTAGTTGTTTGTTCTCAAGTAAGGGGGTTTGCATTTTTTTTTTTAGTATTTTTTTAAAACAATTGTCCCAGATCTGTTTTGGTATATGTCAGTTTTATTGCCAAAAAGATAAAATAAAACCCTAGTGTGGCTTACTGTTATTGAGTGACCAGCTAAGAGTCCTCCTTCAATGTAGCCACCTGTTGTAGAATTAATTGCTGAAAAATGCCATGCAGTCTTCTAGTATGTAGAAACATCTTTTCAGTATTAAAAACATTTGTAGTTACCGAGTATATGAATTCTTGTATCTGAGGAGTCATACTAATTGTAATGAAGAAGGAATGAAATTACTTGTTTCTTTCCTTCACACCAATATTAAACACTTTGGCTGTTGCACTAGCCAAAGAGGGGACTTTGCTCTGAAGTGTCCCAGGCCACACAGCCAAATATGTGCTCATTCATCACCATGGACTGAGCACACTAAAACAAAGATACACCAAAATAAAGCATGAAGAATACACTTACTTTTCATTCATTTCTAGACACCAAATTTCCAGCTCCATGGAGTCCCCCTGGATTACAGAAAGGACAGCAATCAAAGGATAATTTCAGAACACAAAACTCCTTAATATCTCTTTAATGCTCAGCAAAAATGACCTCTCAATGAAGGTATTTCTCTTGCCTCCCCCTTTCTTGTAATGCAACACTAGAAAAAGGTGCACTGGAAGACTCACTGCATAACTAGAACACCTAAGGTTGTTCACGCTTTTCAGAATGGCTAACCTTTTCATGGTCTAAGAAACTAAATTTTTCTACTCTATTATTTGTGTGTTTGGCCTCAGGTATTTGCAGTTATTTGTTTCTGTTAAAAAATGTATTTATTTTCATTAGCATACTACCTAACTTCATAAATTAATATGTTTTCACATTGTCTTGGACTACAGGGCAGGAACTCTGGTAGGTGACTTAAGATTCAAGTTTAAAAAATAAGGCATCTATTTTGACTCAGTTCTCACCTCTGAGGTTTTGAGAGAGATCTCCACGCACATAGACCGTCCAACAGCGGGCAGTTGTCCTGCCAGAGCTTTCTTTGCTTCATGAGTAACCTCTGGTATATCTTTGATTGCCAAATTGAACTGCAGAATGAAAGAGATTATTCCATTTTTTTTCATTTCTTTGAAAAGCTGCCTAATGGCACACTGCAGACAAACTCACAGACCCATATATAACACACTAGGTCAGTGTCCACTGAAATATTTATGAAAAAAAGAATTCCCAGATGGAGTCAGGCTTTTTGTATTTGCAAACATTTCATGGGCTGCTAATTCAAATGTTTTTCTTGATCCTGCCATAAAATTGTGTTCCTTTTCCCTCACTCGAGTCTTATTTTTCACCCACAGAGAATCTTAAGACTCTTCAATTTTAATAAAGCCCATTACTTACAAAGTCCTGAATTGCAGATTTGCAAGCTGCTGACAGAAAAAACCCATCACCCCACCCCCTGCAGATCTTGGAAATGTACCTTAGGTGCCAGGAGTCGCTGAGAGGTATCATTTATCTCTACTCTAATCAGCCCTTAAGAGCTCAGAGTGCCATGCTGCGTGTCAACAACAACAAAAAAAAACCAACCCAAACCCACCACCAATGAGCATAATTGAATGCAGTTGTTATTCTATGAATAGTTATTACAGTCTGTACACTGCTTCTTTACTGTAACAACTGCATTGTGTTCTCAACACACACATGAACGTGTGCACACAGGCAAAAAACCCCAACAACCATGGAGTTGCTTTAAAAACTATGACTTTACCCAGTCAGAGCCTGTTGGAGAGGATGATGATCGAGTACAGATTTTCTCTCCAAGTCGGGCCTGGACAATTACTTGTACCGTCTGGAATAGAAAGGAAAAGATACACAGATCCTCATGTTTTGAGCTCAGCTGAGCCCTCAGTTCAGAGCCTAAGCTAGACAAATTCCAGGTTAAAAAAAATGAAAGGGCTGATCAGGATATAGAGAAGTTATTTGTTATGCTAATCTTCAGATGTAATCAACTTCAATTATTACATATAACAGGTAAATGTATTTTAGACAGAAAATAATTTTAAGCTGACCTTTCTTGGTAATGGCATGAAGTAACTACGTCCGTTTTGTGATCAGGAGTTGCATGTTTTTTGGGAATACGTAAGCAAAACTTACTACTATATCCTGACCCTGGACACACAAATGCAAGTCAACTGAATCTGTACATTTATAACCATTGTCAGAGTAGCTACTTGCATCTATGTACCAAGTGAGGCCAAATTTTATAACTACATATCAACATAATTCAAAAGGATATTCTGCTGTTATTGCTTTTGGATGCAATATAAAGATTTAGATAAGCTGAAAAGAGAGAGTGGAGTCCAACAGAAGATACTGCCTAAGAGCTGGAAGGTTAGATGTGTTGAGTAAGAGCCCAAAGATGACCGAGGTGTGAAGTGCCTCTAAAATGATTCTGCAGCAGGATTTGAAGGTAGAAAAAAAGGGAAAAAGGTGTTTTCCTAATTATTCTCAGGAATCTCCTAGATTTGCCATCAGCTTTTCTTGCTTTGGTCTTCGGCAAAACCAACCAAACAAAAAAAACCCCAATCCTTTTACTTTAGTCACAGCAACAACAACAAAATACAGCTTTTCTTAAATGAGAAAGGAGAGGAATTTGCCCAAAGTAGGAAAAAGTTACCTTTAAAGCAAAAAATTTGATGAACTTGTCCAGGTCCTTCCTGTCCTGCGAACTGAGATCAGTGTCCATTGCATATGGCAATCTGAAATACAGCAAATGGCATGGGAATGAAGCCTTCCTTCAGCTTTCATTTGGATTTCAAGATTTTGAAATATTTTGCTGTTAGAGGTACCTCAAGAGAAATTATAAGCATCAAAGGCCTCTGTCTGTCAAACTCCTAACATGCTAACAACTTTTTGGGGTGGGTGTAAGGTATAAACATGTATGAATAGCTTATCTGGTCAGTGTGAAAGATACTATGAAAGAAACAACAAAGGGGTCTCAAAACGAAAAATGGGTACAAGTTCTCCAATTTTGCTAGCTTAATTAAAAAACCAAGCGAACAACCGAAAAACCCCAAAACACCTCAACACCACCCAAGTTATCCACCAGACATGGCAGACCCTGCTTCAGAAATCATGGCTCTTCAGTTGTCAGCACTGGTCAGAACCAAGCCAAATTGTTTCTTGAGTCTGAAATTCTAAATCCAGTATTCCAGGGGTATTTCAGCAGATATTGAAATGTAGGTAATAAACCTTTGCTGGAATGGGCTACACTGCTTTTTACTTCAAAAAAAAAATAAATATTACTTGCAGTAAACTTGTACAGCTACAAATTTACCTACAACCAACTGAAAAGATAATACACCATATTTCTCTGTTCGCTTCTCCTGAAAGCTCTGACAGCAAATACTGAGCTCCCACGTTCACTCTGCCTTGTTCTTCGCCATAGGATTGTTTCTGGCAACACAATGACCTTGCACAGTGCCTGAAGCGAGGCAGGCCAAGGCCACCATGTCCTGGAATAAATCGCAATTTCTCTGTCTCTCAGTTTCTTCACGTCTAACTTAATAATCATATAGAGACCACAGGGAGGAATGACTTAATTAGCAGCATTAATTGTACTTTTTGCTCCCAAGCCTTCAAAGTATAAATTCACTCATAATTCCTGTTGCTGTTTGTTGCTTTCAGACAGCTACTCAGCCTGAAGCAGCTTGTCAAACATCAACGTGTTTACGGAACGCACTGCTGGTCACAGAATCGCTGGCAGCGTAAGGTCAGAGAGCACGAGCAGCTGCCGTGCACGAGGTCACGCTACTCAGTGTTCCATCGGTAAGCAAAGACTGAACTTGCAGCAAGGTATGCTGTTTACACACACTGAAGCGTGGCAGGACAAAGGGGCTCACAGCCCCCATCACACAGAAAATATCATATCATCTGTAATGAATACACATATACAAAATTTTCATTTAAAATATCTCACTTTGATTTTAAGTAACGCTTTTTGGAACATCACCCAAAAGGGCTGCTAGGTAAGAGTACTGCAATTTAGAGAGCATTTTATAGAGAAGAGTGCTGCTTTCTGAATGACTCGATAAAAAGAAACCCGGACATCTAATATGGTTGAAAGTCCCTAGGTTACATTCACACTGCATCTTCTAGAGCTGTACTAGTCTCGTTATAAATTTTAATATTAGTTTGAGAACTAACAACACAAGCAATTCAGTATTAGATGCATTAACATATTATCCTTTTGGTATTTTAACCTCCTTCTCAACAGTATTCTACTTTCACTGCCTTTACTTCCAACAGAGAGGGAATACGGATCTTTTCTACAGTGGAAGTAATGCAAAAGCAAGTCAGCACTTAATGTGCTAGAAGTTTAATTGATGCAGCACTCTAACTAAAAAAAAAAAGGCTTTTGTATAGACACTTCCCACTACAAAAAAAATAGGTGAGAATGACCTGTTAGTCTTTTGACTTAAGTAAGTAAAACACTACAAGGGTTGAGATCTACAACAAAACCTGGCTGATAAGGGCAATAAAACACTGCATTTACAAAATGCATCTTTTTCTCACTAAAAAGAATGCTGACATTTAAATACCAAGGGAAATCAAATTAGCTTTTAATATGAAAAGTAGTGAGAGGGCATTTCTATGCGACCCCTGGCGAAAGGTGCAAGGAAGTATATATCCTGATGTTGTAGGAGAGCTGTTAAATAACGCACCTACATTTGCCTTATGGGGCTGGAAAAGAATTCTGGTATTGATTACTGCAATTTGGGAACTAATTAAAAGTGTTAGACTCACTGGTCTCTTAGGAAAGGACACAAAGCAGATCATCAGCATGGTTCTCTGTCCTGTATAGGAATTAGTTCTAATGACTCTAGACCCAAATATCTCTAGAGAGGAGAGAAATAGCCACCAGAGCCACATCTTAGATTCAGAGCTCAAAGGACGAGAGCTTCACTGCTCTGCCCTGCTGCAGCAGAACTGGGATTCTTCCTGCACAACCTCAAACTGTCCGTAACATTGGTGAGACATTTGGAGATTGACTTTTACCTCTCAAGTTCCAAATGCCAGCAACAGTTGAGCAGTAAGTATTGGGCAAGCTTTCCTGTCAGGAATCTGCAATTTCAGGGGGAAACTGGGACCTTGGAACTCAGCTCCTGGCATGGCGGAGGACTGTCACCTGGTGACCACAATCTCTTCCTTTTTGCAGGAGGGCCTGTGGTGATTACCTAGGATCTGGTAAGGTTTAGGGACAGTGCTCACCTTTAGAATTATTCTTGGTAAGAGTCAAGATGGGCCTAGAATTAGAGCAAATATTTCACTTACCGAAATGCCTCAGTACCCTCAGGCTATATGCCACCAGATGACCAGAACAGGAAGGAAATTCCTTAAACATAGTTCCCCCAAACTCATTCAACTTTTCAGGTTCCTGTAGGTTGCAATGGCTCCTTGTTAAGTGCCAGTATCTGGGCATATGCTTAGCTCAAGGAAGACTAATTTCACAGAGTAACAACTAGAAGGAAATAACCTTTGGTCTAGCTTAGAAGCCCACAGATGACTGATTCCCCCTCAACCAAGTAATCCCTTAAGTAAACTGATACTTCACTGCTTTAGCCTTACCACATAGGCTGTTCACAAGTAAAAACAAACATCTCGGCCACGCAGCTGTTTGCTTTGTCTCCCCCTTCCTGCAATATCCATTTTCATACTAATGCCTTTATTTATATGCGTTTGTCTCCACTTTCCTCTGAGCAGAAATGTCAGAGACAGACATTCAAGGAGAACTGTCACATTTGGGTGACGCTCTTGACTACAGCCTTATTCTTTCTCACAAGGTTATGAGGTAGAGAATACTAGGCTTATCCAACAGTTTAGTATCTAAGCATTAACACTGGGCCTTATACACTCTATTGGTATTTAAACTCTCCTTCTCCAAAGAGAAGGACACATCAGCATAAGCTGACGACACCCTATTTGCATGATGCAAGGAACTGCAAGAGCCCTCCCCTTTGTGCCTTGGTATAGCTCAGGGAAAGTACAGCTACTGGCACACCACCCTCCTGTCTGGCAGCCCCAGCCCTGCTGCCTGACAGCACCTGTAACCTGGGCACACAACCGGTGCACAGAGACACCTGGGAACACCCGCATTACACTACCTGTGTCATACGCGGGAATTTAGCTTGTCTGATACAGATAGGAAAGGAGCAGAAACACCTGACACACACCAGGCATTATTACTGCTGCTGGGGAAAGCTTATACAGGCTGCTTCCATCACCTCCCTCCTCTGAGATTTCACTCTGAGCCATGGCTGCTACAACTTGAAGGCATCGTGCTGTCCTTTCAAGGAGGTATTTGCCAATGCAAAATGATTACTCATGGTTTCTATCCCGGAGTGAAATTAAAAAGAGGAAAGGGAAGAAACAGGAAGGACTGCTGCTGTTATGAGGGCTGTGGACAGCTCTCATCCCAGTTGCACCTTCCCAGTTACCCGACTGTGCCCCCCAGACCAGGTTCCTTGTCCCTACCACTCTTTCAGAACTTTTTTTGCAAATACAGGACCCAAATGCAATCTCTGGGGATGTCCTATGTGAAGCTCCAGAAAAGTTCCACTGAATCATGCAGGTAAACAAGAAGTACATGGAAGTTTTTGAAGCTTTTAATAGAGTGAGTGCCTTTGATAAATGGGCTTGACTGCCAAGAAAGCTTTCCTAGAATGACCAAGAAGCTTCACTGCAAGCAGGTATTTTGAGCACATTAATAAGCAACTATAAAAAGATCTCCATAAAGACGGCACTTGGTTTGAAGGCTGGGCCTACAAGTCAAACTCCAGTATCCTACAATTACTTAAAATTAATCTCCATTTTGCCTTCTTAGTAGGTTAGTCAGAAACCTAGTGAGAGGGAGGGAACACTGCTAAACTTTAAAGTCCTTCTTCAAAGTTATGGATTTTTTAGAAGACCACAGTAGATTCTAGCAGAAAAACTGTTTCACATAATATAAATATTATGATGAAATCAAAGGCTCTGTAGTTGAAGTTCAATGCTTAAGTTCTGACTGACAGAGAGGCAATTTTTCCTACTGATCAGGAAATATATTTACTTCACAACTGATAAATGACTTCCCAGCTTAGGAAAGATCTTACTAAAGCCAGCACTGCCAGCTCCACTGGCTTAAAACCAAAATTAAGTAATTCCTGTTGACCGGCAATTACATTCTGTACTTCCCTAAGGTCTATAAATGGTGTCAGTTCAAAGGTCCATCCTCTCATTTTGTTTGTCAGGCCGTAGTAAGCAGACTAAACCACAATCTGCTCCTGTGTATCCCGTACTACCACCAGCAATATAATCACCAGGTCTCAACTTTTGTGTAAAAACATGTTCAGAAAAGTTGAGATTACACAATACCATTTATGCAAAATAAGCTGATCCTGTATGATCCTTCCAGACATCTAAACACAGTCTTGCTCATCTGAATGACTTCTTTCTTGCCACACAGAGCACTCTACCAGGTCAGGCCACTCCTGCAATAATTTGGAGATGCTCTAAACTTCATTTGCATAGCCAAGTAATTTTTTAGCTAAGGCAGTAATTTACCATCATTTCCCCCCTTACAATGTGCCTAGTCACACCACTTTTGAGATTTGTAAGCACGCAGTTTGTAGGTTTAGTCCAAAGTCTCCCTTTTCTACCTGTTCACTGGCACGGAAGGTGTCTGCTCCCACTGAATCGAGGGGAATGTCTCTGGCAGCACAGGTCTCGCAGGAAAGAGACGTGACAATTTGTAAACCCCTGGCCCTTCCTAACAGACAGCAAACTCATGTGTTACAGGAAAAACGATGCGATGGACCACGGGCTTTGGAGTTCTAACAGTCTCCGAAGCATTTTGATCCAATTTAAAAGATATCACTTGAGAGGTTTCAGCGGGCCTGAAAGCCCCGCTGACAGTCACCAGCCGGCAGGAGAACTCCTGACAGGCGGCTCAGCCGGCAGCGGTGCCGAACTGAAGCGGAGACACCAAGCCGCAGCCTAAAGCTTCAGACCCACGCCCCGATTCGCCCCCTCCCCTCGCAGAGTCTCCCGGGGCTCCTTCCCCAGCCCCGGGAGCCCCCCGGCCCGGCCCGAGCCAGTGGCCCCGCGGTCAGCGCCCCTCCGCGCCGCCTCCTCCTTCCCCCGTCCGGCAGGGTTCTTGCTGCCGGCCAGACGGCTCTGCTGCGGCTGTCACCGCCTGCGGGGGTACGGGACCGGCGACGGAGATCTGGCTGCCGCTGCCTTCAGAGCCGCGGCCTGCGCCGCACCACCGCCATCGCCGCCGCTGTTTGTTTTCATCCGCTGCGGGCGGGCGGGCGGAGGGAGGTGGCTGGGTGTCTGCGGCGGCACTTTCCACACGGAGTCGCCGCTGTCGCTCCCCGCCCACCCACGCCCCCCCGGGCCAGCAGGAGCGGGAGCCGAAGCTGAGATAAGAGGGGCAGCCCCCACCGCCTTCGCCNGTAACGGCAGCGGCCAGCGCGAGCTCCTCAGGGGCGACACCGCAGGCCGGTAAGGGCCGGGTCGGCAGCCGGCGAGGGCCTAGAGCCGGGCGGTGGGGTGGCTCCGCTGTCCCTCAGCGCATAGGGGCGTCCAGCCAGGGCAGGGCGCGCCGGGCCCCTGTCGCCTGCTCGACGGCAGCGGAGCGGGAGGGGGGCGACCGGAGGTTCGCGTCTCTCTCTGCCATCCCGGGTGTGGACGTAGCCGAGTCGGCAGTGACCGGGGACGTCCCCGAGCCCCGGGAAGCGGGCTGCTGTGGTGAACCGGCCCCCTCCCCGCCACAGGAAATAAATTCCTGCCGGCGCCGGGGCCCCTGTGCCAGGCGGGGCTGGGGAGTTGTCACCTCCGCGGTGAACCCCCCCTGCTTCGATCCCCTGCTTGTAAAAGCAGATACAAAGAAGTAAAAAGGTTCGTTGCATAATGTGAATGGTAACGGGGTCTGAAAGGCTGAAGGGTAAAACCATCCTGAGTCTTTTTCCCCTTTGCTTTATGAAGGTGAAGGCTCCCTGTAACAGAGGAGCCCCCGGCTGTTGGCCATGGCCGTACCTATTGCCGTTCTTGACTGTGACCTCTTGCTCTATGGACGTGGACACAGGACTTTGGATCGCTTCAAGCTGGAGGATGTCACAGATGAGTATCTAGTATCCACATACGGCTTTCCCCGACAGTTCATTTACTACCTGGTGGATCTTCTAGGAGCCAGTCTCTCTCGCCCTACACAGCGGTCCAGGGCCATCAGTCCGGAGACACAGATACTTGCTGCACTGGGTTTCTATACCTCCGGCTCCTTCCAGACTCGCATGGGGGATGCCATTGGCATTAGTCAAGCCTCCATGAGTCGCTGCGTTGCCAATGTAACCGAAGCATTGGTTGAAAGAGCCCCACAGTTTATTCGCTTTCCTGAGGATGAAGCTACTGTTCAGAGCCTGAAGGATGATTTTTATGGGCTGGCAGGCATGCCGGGAGTGCTGGGGGTGGTTGACTGCACCCACGTGGCAATCAAAGCGCCAAATGCTGAGGACCTGTCCTACGTGAACCGAAAGGGTCTCCATTCTCTGAACTGCCTCATGGTGTGTGATGCCAGAGGAGTCCTCCTGAGTGCTGAAACGCACTGGCCAGGCAGCCTGCCTGACTGCACAGTTCTACAGCAGGCAGCCCTTACAAGCCAATTTGAAACTGAGCTACATAAAGATGGCTGGCTGCTTGGTGAGTCCATTTTTCATCGCTGTTTTCTGTGGACAGTCTATTGAATGTTGGCTCCTCTTTGAGTCTAGAGCCTCTGAGCGCAAGTCATACATTTACTGCTGATTGCTTTCCTGCAATTTCCTTAATATTTGGGATTCAGGTTTGGATGATCCTTGTATTAGAAGTCTAGAAAAGGAACTTCCAACCTCCATTTTATACAATCTGATTATCCTATGTATGAATTTACATTCTTTTTGTTTGGACCTTGTTTTCAGTATCCTATACCTTTCTAAGCTGAACTGTGCAATTTTTAATTCTATGTAGGGTCCTAGTCCAGCTGCCTTTCACTGTATTATGTAGTAAATGAATTCTCTTAAAACTCTTCTGTGTTCTTTCAGGATCTCTCTGTGTAAAATAGAATGTCTTTGTTTTGTTGTTTGTCACGTTTGTAAACCTGAGCTATGTGTTTTCTCACACCTTCTGTTTTCATCATGGAAACAAGGTATTCTGTATCTGCAGTCCCAGAAAACCAAGGGTGAAGAGCTGCAGTCTGTGACTAACTGTAGGTATGTAACCTGTCCTTCTCCTTTTCACTGCTAACAGGTGACAGCTCCTTCTTTCTCCGAACGTGGCTGATGACCCCTCTGCATATCCCCGAGACACCTGCAGAGTATCGTTACAACATGGCGCATTCTGCCACTCACAATGTCATCGAGCGGACGTTCAGAACCATCCGGTCGCGTTTCCGCTGCCTGGATGGGTCCAAAGGCACCTTGCAATATTCTCCAGAGAAATCCAGCCACATCATTCTGGCCTGCTGCGTGCTTCATAACATCTCCCTGGAGCATGGGCTGGACGTGTGGTCTTCGCCAGCCACAGGACACATGGAACAACCAGAAGAAGAGTATGAACAAATGGAATCAATGGACTCGGAAGCCTGTCGTATTCGTCAGGAGCTTTTACTTACACATTTTAGCTAATGTTGTGACAGAGAGAAGGCTTCTAACGGTTCAGCTGGGAAGATAACCCAGAGCAATTATGCCCCTTCCTCTTCTTTAAGTCTGTAAAGACTAAGCAGATGTGAGACAAAGAGAATTTTACTCTCTTAATTTCAGGCAGTATTCTGAAGTTCTCTCAGTCTCTCCAGAGATGCAGTTTAATTGTTAAAAATTTATTGTTGTAATGCTTAGAAATTCCCCTCTCACCTGACTTAGAGAACAAAGACTAATGTGAGATCAGTGGAGAAACTTGGGAAATAGCCTTTGATAATGATGAAAAATCTGTAAGCCTTACGCTGTTTTACAAAGCAACAATTCTATTCCACTTTGTAACCCAAGGCATTTGCGATTGGTTTTCAAACAGTATTTCACACAAATTAAACTTCCACGTGGGCTCATGTCCACCCTGAATTCATAAGCAGCAAAGAAAACATCTATCTTTTCATTTGCAGGTACAAATTCTTGCTAAATGCAATTTTGTGCATCTCAGAAAACCCAGTGATTCCTCTGAAAGCTGACAGCTGTGTTCTGGGAGGGCTCTGGCTTTCTGCTGGGTACACACCAGTGCTTGCACGTACCTAGGAGGTCTAGAAGTGTTGACTGTTTCTTCTTTCCCAAATGGACCGGAGAATATCGTAACCTACGGTTGGCTCTATCAGCTACTTAATCGGGAAATAGGCTAGTGAATGTAAGTCTGGTTCTTGATGTCTGCTATGACAGAAAACTCTTTAGCTTGTACTACTTACTCAGCTGCTGTACAAGAAATGCCAAGGACTGGCTGGGTCACAAAACCAGAACTGATTGCTAAAGTTCTCTGTTTAGATCAGAGCTGAGGTACAGAAGGGCTGCTCTGCTGCTGCTGGAAATCTACCTATTCAGTGGAAAAAGATGACTAATGCCCACAGTCGTTGCTGGCACAAGACCGGGAAGTTTCCTGGCAATGTTCTCGTTCCAAAAGATGCAAGTGTTTCCAAGGATCTCTTGAGAGCAGTCTGAGAAAATTGTCTTAGATTTTATTGTTCAGAGGGCAGTAAATGAAAGAAAAGCGATAGGGAATGTGGAACGCTGCAGAAATGTGGCTACTTAAAGTAGCAGTGTAACCATCTGTCACCACAAAGTCTGTCTGTTCTCGTAGAGGAAATGAGCCTGGATCATGCCCCACGTTTCAAGAGTAAGAAAGTATGGGATGCCTTCCTAAGCGCAGGATGGAGATGCAGGATTAGATACAGATATATTAGATACATGGTTTGCAATGGCAGTAAGCATTTACTGTCTTACAGAAAACCAAGCATGCTTTATGATCTATAGGCAAGATATTTTCATGAAGCCTTGATGAGAACTGTAAAATATTACGCACAACAATCTGAGATGTAACACTGTTTTCTTTATGTGCCTTCCCATGAGGTATCACGTAAGAACTACTGTTGCTCACTGTGGCAAAACCCCTGCTCTTTTTACCTAGGAAGAATTATCCAGGCATTGGTTTTGGGTTTTTTTTTTAAAAAAAAAAAAAAACAAACCTAAACCATTTTAGAGGTAAGAGTTGCTGCTGTCTATGGTGCCTGATGGCTCATAATCATATCTGACGGTCTATACTAAAAATACTATCTTTAGACCATTCAGCAGACGCTGAATGAGCTCTGTGGGTGACACTAAGATCAAGTGAGACTTGAACATGTGTAGGTACAAACCCTGTCATGTAATAATGAGCTGGAGTTTTGCAGCTGATGCTATGAATAGCTCTTCCCAGCAAGTACTGAGATCAGGGTGAACTCAAAGTGGGGAGGCTTTTCCCGGAACATATTTGTTGCTGAGTTTTGTCTTTCTTCAGCCACTGTCACTTTTGGTGCAGTTTAATTTCAAAACTGATTTTGCTGCTTATCAGTTTGGGCGAAAACTTCATCAGGCCATACCAGAAAAAATACAATCCCCTCAAAGACACTCTTCTTCCCTGAGTCAGACATCAGTACCCTACGGTTTACTTAGGACATGAAGCTTCCAAACACAGTTTGCCTGCCCCGTGTACTCCTGAGCAGCTTCCCTGAAAACAATTAATCTAGATTTTTCTCTTTTCTCTCGGGTTTAGACAATATTTAAATTTGCCAGATTGAGATCTCTGTTTCTTGCTGTCCTGCTCCTCTGTCCTTTACCTCATCTGCCAGCTGCATTCCAGAGTACTTACAGGTGTGTCCATTGCTAGAGCTTTGAAAAGTCTACCCTGACCATATAATGTCTGATAAATCTCCGTCATCTGTCAGGGGATGACAGTGACTGACTGCCCAAGATACTGCAGCTTCCCCTACTGAACTAAGTTCCTTGTAAAATCCTACCATCGCCCCTTTTCAGTTTTCCCTTACACCGCCTCCTCGAGGACTTCTGACTCCTTTTTTGTTGTGGCAGATTTAGGGGCGCCGAGCGCCCTGGCTTGCTCTCCACCTTCAACTCCCGCTGCCTGTCCCCAGCTCTCACGCCTCCCGTACAGCTGGGGCAGAAAGACACAGCAGCTTCCCTCATCCCAAGGGGGCCACACGCTCCTGATGTATCTTCACCATCCGCGATGCTGGAGATTAATGTATCGCAATAAATATTAACACACACACGCTCCGCCCCGCCGCCCTCCGTGTTTCTCGACTCGTCTCGCCTACACTCAGCCGCTTCCGGGCGGCCGCGGGTAGCGCCGTCGCGGTGGAGCAGCTCTTCGCTCGGCTGGCACGGCCTGCCGGCGTTCTAGCTTCGGCTGCTTGGGCCTTGGTTACCGCTCTCGGCGCCGCTCTCCGGGTTCGGCTCGGCGCTCGGCTGGCTCGCCTGGCCGGAGCTCGGAGCGGCGGCGGCGGCGACGACCGAGCACTGGCGGCCGCTGCTTCCGGGNCCGAGCCGCGGCGGGGAGCGGGGCCGGGAAGGTGGCCGGGGCTCGCCGCCGGGGCCTTTGTTCGGGAGCTCCGGGCCCGTGGCCTGCAACGGGGGGGAGCGGGGAGGCGGTGGCGGTGGGCCCCGCTCCCCGCGCTGCCCCGGGTCGGCCGTAGCCCGTGGAGGGCGAAACCTGCCGCGCTTGCTTCCTGCTGGCCCGGCCAGCGGGGCCGGGGCCGGTGCCCGGGAGGGAGGGGAGGCCAGGCCAGGCCTCTGAGGAAAGCGACTATGAGCTGCACCGGCCGCTGGCGGCCCCGCGGCCGNCCGGCGTTCTAGCTTCGGCTGCTTGGGCCTTGGTTACCGCTCTCGGCGCCGCTCTCCGGGTTCGGCTCGGCGCTCGGCTGGCTCGCCTGGCCGGAGCTCGGAGCGGCGGCGGCGGCGACGACCGAGCACTGGCGGCCGCTGCTTCCGGGCCCGGCCCCGGCTCCGGCTCCGGCCCTGGCCCCGGCCCTGCTCCGCCCGCCCGGCCCTGGCCCCGGCCCTTCCGCGCCAGGTAGGCTCCGGGCNGAGGCCAGGCCTCTGAGGAAAGCGACTATGAGCTGCACCGGCCGCTGGCGGCCCTGCGCCCGCCCCGCCCCGGCGCTTTCCACAGCCAGGCTTAGGTGCCGTGGGGTTCCCTCTCTGTCACCCCCGTCCCTTCCGCTGCTCCCACAGAACGGGCCGGGGCTGCCGCGTCGTGCCCGCCGTCTGGGTAAGGTCAGGCAGCGTGTTGGGGCTGCCGCTGCTTCGAAATAATGCATGTTGTTGCTTTCCGGCCTTAGTCAGATAAAATGTGAAGTAAGTGTTGCCTTCTCCATCACTCTCCCTGTTTTTCACTGCTTGTTGCAGAATGCTTACTTGTGTAAGTAGTATTCTGCACAAAATGCATTCATGTGTGCCTCTTGATTACCTCCTTTCTTGAGGGGGAGCATACCCACTTAATTCACTAGGGATAGAAGCGGTTTTGTTTTCACCTATGGTATTCCTCCAGACGACACATAAATTTCTGTGGAGTTCATTGAGTTGTTTGAGATTATTTCTGACTGTGCCAGGACCAGGCTTTCCACTGTTCACGGAAAGCAATTTTTGTAATGCAATTCCTGAGCTAAACCAGCATTTCATCTTTGAAAGATGTTTTAGATGGTTACACGTAACTTTACTTGATAATGCGTTTTTACAGTATTGTTCTGTTGTAAAAGACTGATTCAAGAACGATTGTTATCAGGGTGCAGACTGGTCCTCAGGAGGATCAGCTGGATGAATGTAGAGTCCAAATAAATATGTCCAGGAAGAGCACTCAGTGCTGCTCCATTTTCTTCTCTGTATGAAATATTCTTAGATCTTTATATAAAAACCCAATGTGTTTTTCTATATTTGTTCTTGTTTACTGCTCCACCCAGTTTGGTGTCCTCTGCAAATGTCATCTGGCTTCTTTGCCTTTGCCACTCCCATCCTCTTTCAAATTGCTAATGGGAATGTTAAAGTAGGACCTAAGAATGACCTGCTGGTAATGTACACTTACTGCCAATCCATTACCGGCCTGTTTAATTTTGTTGTTGGGTCAGTTTTCAGAGTGTGGGATGGGGTTAAATCCGGGGAGATTTGAATGCCTTATGGATGATGTAAGGAACAGTACCTGAAATTCTCTGCTAAATTTAAAATCCTTGTTTGTATTCCGAAAAGCTGCTTTAATGCAGTTTATAACATTTGTATCTCTTCAGTGTAGCTTGCATAAGTAGTTCTGTAGTCCACAATTGTTGTTGTTGTAGATAAATATTATTTGTTTTCTTAATTGGTCTATTTATGTTTTGACAATAACAAGTAAGTATCTTGTACTTTCAGTCATTTATTGATTTGGGGTAGTAGGAATGTTGATGAGTAGGGCAGTCCACTGGCATTTATATTTTTTTTTTTTAATACTCGGAATGAAGAATATATTTGGATCCAAATATCTGGCCTGGCTTTTTTGGATTTAGTTGCTGGGGAGTTTACGCAGAATGTTTACTTTGCTGACAGCTACTTCTTAGTTTTCTTTCTTTTGCCCTTTTCTGAGTCATAACTGACCCTCTGGATTCTTGTTTGGTTGCTTCCTACTTTTCCATTTTCTATGCAGCACTTCTAACTTTTATGCAGCTGTAACAACCAGTTCCAAAGAAGGCAAGCAACAATACTGTCTGCTAGTTTCCCTTTGCTGTAAGTTAGGGATTTGAATACTTCTTTTTTTTGTGTGTCATAATTCTTTATGAAACTTCTAGAAAGTATCTTCTATGTTGTGGTCTAAATCTTTTTTGTTTCCCACCCTTTCTCTAGTTCTGATACATCTGTGTGTGAAGACTTCAGCTTCTGTGCAGATCATGTTTTCTTTTTGGCTTGTTACCTTATTTGATTATTTCCATGTGAGAAGGAAATTATACGAACTGTGGTTTGTTTTTTTTTTTTTTTTTTCAAATATGTTCTCACTTCCAGTTGGTTTTTCTTTATTACTTGGATAAGGCACATATGCCTTAACCACAGCCTTGAGTGCATAAAATACTGTCTCTTCTTCTTGTGGATACCCAGTGCTGCTTCTGCTACTCTGTAATGTTGGTGCTCCCAAATTTCTCTTGCATGTACACTGTCACGAGAGGGCACCTGGCTGTGGCTCTTGGGCTTGAGGAATCTTGATGTGACTTTTAATGTAAATACTAGCATTGTGAATTGAAAATTCCTTTACTTTCTTATGTAAATGAGAATAATTCTCTTAATTCTCTATGTCACTCCACTTCTCTCCATATATATTGTTCTAGTTCTCTCTTTTCTCTCTGTCCTTGATTTCCCGCTGTGGATGGTACTTAGCAAAAGATGCCATGGTCTGTATATGGAATCAGGGAAACAAACTCTTAATTTTCTGGGTCTCGGTTCCGCTGTTTGACTTACCTTACAGCTTTGTGAATTATATTTGTTCTCTTTCTGTCTTCTAGATTGGAACTAATACATCTCTTCTCAAGAATTCATTAAGTTTATGTGGAAATGGTAATAGTAGTCATGGAAGTGCTCCATATTCTCATGGGTAAATGAAACTGTCGAACTCCAGACAGAGTTTATCACTTAGTTTTATTTTTATTACTTCCCTTCTAATATTTATAATTCTTTTTTCTGACCTTTATGAGTTGATATCTGGAAGTTGCTCTTCCACTTCCTCATAATTTTGCTGTAAATAACTAGCAATTTAATGTACTACTTTTGAGAGAAGTTCTCTTTAGAGTATTATAACTCAATTAATCCAGACCAGGGACATAAATTAGCGTTCTAATGGCAGTCACCTCCTTGTTGCAGTCATGTAGGATCTTCAAATGACAATGTACTATTGACATCTTTGTAATGTAATAGAATTTCCTGAGCTGGTTGTAGCTGCAATTTAAAACATGACACTGAATTTTTTAATCATGAAGCACTAATACAAGTTATTTTTATTTTGGAATCCTGTTCTAATTTATGTGGAAGTGCTTAGAGCTGTGGATACAACTTTAGAGCAGTTTATCTAGTGCACGTACGAAAGGTGTGCTTTGGAATTACTTTCTACATCTCTCTGACCTTAATCAAGAGAAAACTTTGGTTTACAGAATAATACCTTGGGGAATAGCTTAAAAACATTGAAGACTAAATGCAGAGCCATATAGTGAAGGCACCTTCAAGGTATTAGTTTTGGACTCCGTTGCATCATAAACTCACCTTCTGTCCTCCTCAGGTGTTTTTTAGTGGTGTTTGGGTTTTTTTTTTTTTCATATTTAGGGGCACTTAGTTGAAGATGGCTCTGTGCTCTATATGACTCTAATGTTTTAAACTAAGCTGCCTTTTTTTTTTTTTTTAAGCATAATCAAGGGAACAGAAGTCGAAATAGAGTGAAATAATGGATTCTAGTTTTGCTTTTTTAATTGTTTTGATTAATCATGCTTAAGATAATTGGTGGTTATACCTCTGTGGATTTATGTTTGTTTAAAGGTTTCAGTGCAGTGTAACTTTATTTCCAATTTAACTTCATTTACGTTTTTCTGTTCATTTAGATGTTGCTGCAAGGCAACTTGAAGCTGTCTCTATGCAAAATGTTTTCTGTTGGGTTTTTTGATTGTTTGGGTTTTTGTTTTGTTTGTTTTTAGGAAAATATAAATATATAGCTGATCAGGTACATTGTCAGAAATTCATGTGGCCCTGTCGGTTAATACTGAACATAGTCTTTTTCTTCCAAAACTTGTCCTAAGTTTTGATCTGTGGAGCTATTCTGGATATGAGTCAGGTCACTCTTTTTTTACTGATTTTTGTTGTTGTTAGGACATTGTTCAAATTCCAGGGCTACATAGTTCGATTACTTACCAAACTAGGACTCTTTGAGTTGTCTTGTTTGTTTAGCTGAGTAGATACAGTGCAAAGAGGGCAAACCAGCTTTTTTTGTTTTGGTTTTGCATATACTTCTTTTTTATTTTGCTCAGTCTTTCAAGCAGTGACACGAAAAGGGCTGGCAGGAATGGCATAACACTTGATATTAATTGTATTGATATTTTTAATAAAACTGGTAGTAGAATTGATGTCATCTATCCCAGGTAGCGTTTCTGGGGCTTCTGACACAGTTATTATTTTGTGCAGTTTGGGAAGATCATAATCTGCACATTGCAGAGAGGGGGCAACTTGGAGTGTAAGCAAGGAAGGGAACTAGAAAGTCGCTGGAGCTGTGTGATTGCTCACGTGTATTCCAGATGATGTAGCCATCTGCGTCATTCTTGGAGATCTCATGTCTGTGAGTCTCAGAATCTGGCTTTATTACTTTATCAGTGAAGCTCCTGTAAACGAAGGAGGGGCTGTGTAGTCTGTAGTCATTGGCAAGATGAACTCTGTCTGTCTTCCGTATCCACAATGTTTTCTTTGCTCTTTGGAATTTCTGAAAGACGTAGGGGTCTTGATAAAGCAAGTTGCCTCAAAATTAAGCTGCGTGAAATACAGCGGAAACTGTTTCGTTGTAGAAAATATGTTGAGGAAATAGCATATATGAAGGTAGCTGGCAGTGAAGGTAAAGTATTTGGGCTGTACCACGGCATACGCTGCTTTCATGCCTGTCTGATGATCTTCTGGTGGTTCCTGGAGAACCCACCCACAGGTACAGTAGTGGGAATGCTAAGTTATTGCTAGTATTTATTAAATACAATAAAACATACTATTGAACTCTTCTAATATCTTGCTGATAATCAGTGCCTGAGATACTGCAGTTTAATTTGGAGTAAACAAAATGGCATGTTTTATTTAGTGCTGGACACTTTGATTAAGAGCAGACATTTTGAAAACAGAAGTTCCTGGCTGACAAGGTAGGCAGGGCCGTGCCCAAAGCTGGGGTAGTATAGAATACTAATGATCTGATTCTCCTCTTTTCTAGAGACAAGTTTGCTTGTATTTTTGCAGGTTAGTGACATGCCTCATTGTTCACAACAATTTCAGTTTTGTTGTTGGGATTTTTTTTTTAGCTTGGGGTTTTTTTTTTTTTTCCCCCCTCATCTGTGTTCTTTTAATACAAAGTGTACAGCTTGCTCTGGCCCATAGTCTATGTGGATCATATCCATTTTACAGTCAATCAACTCATTCTGGAAGTCTTAAAAGTTGACAAAGGGACTTTGAAACAGAAACCACCAGTACATGCTTTTCTCTTCTCTGGTCTTTTCTACAGAAGCTTATACGTACGTTCTCTCTGGATCCCAGATTGCAAAGCCAGAGACAGCTTTTATATTTCACTTAGCGTTGCCTCTTTCTTCATCAGTCACTTGAGACCTCTTTGGACAGCAAAATTGTCTGAAATTATTTGGAAACTTGTATCATTCGGGTAGAACTCCCATTCTTAACAGCATTTACTGATTGCAAGGGTTAGTTTTTTTCTTTTCTTTTTAAACACTGATAGAGCTGTTTACACTGTTTCTGTGTGCACACATCAGGAAAGGCTTTTAGTGTTGGGCTCGGCTTGCAACCAAGGAGTCTTTAGGAGTGGTAATAGATTTGTAGTCTGAGAACTGAAGGCCATGTGAAATAACTTTTTTCCCTAGTGGAGTGTTGAGTAACACGAGGTAATATTCGGATACTCTTCTTTGTATCAAAGCCAGCTGTGCTCCCAGAATGGTGGTACTGGAATCTCCACAAAATTAATAATGCCCAAGATTTTGGGGAGGGGAGAGGAGGGCGGCGGCAGCGGTGCAGGAGTGGGGTGTGTTAAGAGGCAGGCCCATCATCTCTGTAAAGTGCTAATGTTTCTCATTGGAATAGCAAACCACAGCATCATGGGTAAAATATCTTGTCATCCTTTCTATATAATGATTTGAATGTGCTTCTTTTTATTCCTCTTCTTTCCCCACCTTTTTGTCAGTGTTTTCCTGGGGTCTTGTACCACTATGAAGTATTACTAATTTGCTGTTCCACTTTGGTTTTTTAGAGGTTGTTCCAGCATCTGTAAAAGTGACAATTACGAGTGAACTTATATCTCTCTGAGGCTGGGAATTCTTAAGGCGGCTTCCAGGACAGCTGGCGCAGAGCAAGGAAGAAGGTCTGGGATTGGGCTGTGCAATGCTCTTTCCAAAATTGTAAACAGCCCAGCACGATGACCTGAAATGGCCTGAAAGGAGAAAACTGTTAAGGAAACAAAGCTGCCAACTATAGGAAAATTTCTGACTCCCTACTTTCAGAATTTCTGTGGTGCCCTGGACCACATCCAGGGCATCAGCTAATCTTCCAGTTGTTTGACTCTGCTTTTGGTCATCCCGATTTAAAAAAACCACCCCAACAACAAGAAGAAAACAGAAAAATACCAGTCTCGGAGCAGTTCCTTGTTTTGGTGGTCAGCTGTTTATCAGTTATGATTAGCATGGGTATTTGGAGTAGAAGCTGCTACTGAATCTGTTCACCACTTGCCTGGACAGGTTTGGTCCAGTAAGCTGCAAGTGTCTTTATGCTGAGTGCATTTCATTTAAACTTTGTTAGTCAGGTGGCTACTAAGTAGCTGTAAATACGGTTGGTACTTCCACGGTTTATCTGCTAATGGTATTTAATAACCTACTGTCATTCTATGCCTTCTTACAGTTGAGCAAAATGTTTGGAGTAGGTAGGTATCTTTACTACTTAAGAAGAAGAACTGGTTCTGTTGAAAAAGAAACAAAAAAATCCCCTTCCAACAAACCAAAACTGAACATGTGATCCAGTAATAAAGGCTTCTTGCTAAAGTGAGTGAAGGTAATGCTCATATCTATGCTGCATCTTTTTCTCCATTTGAAGACTCTAGTTTTCTGTGCTGGTCTGGAGTGTTGCTGAATGTGTCACCAGCTTGTGGAGACCGATGACTGCATTCGGGCTAAATCAGATACCGGAGTAAACTTTCCCCTTACGAGGCATGGATAGAGCTTGGCCCTCAGAGGGATCTGGGGTAACACTGGAGTGCTAGCCCCACTCATGGATTCATTCAGTGTTTTTTGAAGAGATCCAAGCTTTTAAAAATGTTGAGCAGGTACTGTGTAGGCATTTGAGCCCCAGTCTTCTATTGTTTTCTGTTCAAATGGGATAAGGAGGTGAGTCAGAAGAAGCTGAAAAACAAGGCACAGTTCCTTAGGGAAAAGTGTCAAGTTCAAACATGTACAGGAGGCTTGCGTATGAAGTGTTTGTTGTATCCAAATTAGTTCAAGAAATTAGTACACATCTGCGAAGATTTAGATAAGTTGTGTTATGGTAGGTACTTGATTTTAGATAGTGAAGGTAACTTGGCCTTTCAGTAAGGTGAATACAAGATGTTCGCTAACTGCAGTAGTAGGTGTTATCTGTTTCTTTATTTTACAATGTGTAAACTTGCCCCTGGCATAAATAAACATCAAGATGTTTGTTAATCCTCTTGATTTCCTTGTTGCTATTCTACTTCAGGGAACATTAGTCCTTTTGGTTGGACTGAAATGTTTCCAAGATGACAGAGCTTGTTCTTTCCCATGAGTGACTGGGTTATCCTCCTTGTAAATTAGTAGGATCTCTTAAGTTATTTAGGTTGTTCTTCTTTTACAGATATCAAAAGTCTATTCCAAAACTTACTGTTTGAGATCTCTTCAAATTTCCATCTTATTCCAGCTACAAATCTGGTCTTCCATTTGTGTCCAGTTTATATGTTTGTTCTTGAGTTGCTGTAGTCCTTGCTCCTTAAATGCAGCCATATAGAATATTGAGCTACTATTTTCTTAATTTTACTAGATTCAGAAAATAGACTTACAGTTTCCTCCCATAAAATAGGAGCCTGTATTGTCCTTCTACTCCATGCTGCTTACCATCTGAATCCAGTCATTTCTGAACCTGAGTGATGGGTACTATTTGCGGAATCCAGATAAGGATTTATTAGTGTTTAGTGAAAAAAGATTTTTGGTTTATTAATTTCTGTATTATACTGTGCTTTTGCCTGTAAAATAAAATGGAGTAGATCCATTTATCGTTGTCCTAACATTTTTGGGTCTGAACTTTTTTTAATCTGTAGAGTTGCTTTTAATAATATGCTTATGGCATGACACCTTTAGTTTTTGTGTTGCTTTCCAGCAAGGCCTTTATCTTGTAGAATAATTCCTACCTAAGGTTTGGTTGACTTTCACAGACTCTCAAAAGATGGCTTATTTAACACTGTGGAGTTTAGCTTCTCTAAAATAGATGATCTCCATGCTGTTAAGGTTAAGCATCAGGGAATTTCCAGCTAGCTTGAATTTCTTTGTGGTGAATTTCTTTTCTAGGAAGATGGCTGCTTTTACTCGTTCATCACTTCAGTACCCTTTATTGTACGTTACAAATGAAAACTGGTCTGCTTTATTAGAACTTGTTTTCCTGGCTTATCTCTTCAGACAGCTTCTCCCTGGAAGCAACAGCTGTCTTAAATCATCTGCTCAGGAGGTTTTTTTTTTTAGGGAGAGTGGGAGGAAAGAAATATTTGCTAATGGCCATTCTGAGTTCTGTTGTTTAACAATTCATCTCTTTTTTTTTGCATGAACCTTTTCTCCCTGTTCATGTGTTTTGCATTTTTTAAGTGGCCGCTTCCTTCTCTATTGAATATTGATGGTTTTGTTCAGTGTAACATGAACCAAGGAGGATTTATCTTCTTTATGTTCTAAAGACACAATAGTATGCGCACTCTGCTGGGATCAAAAGGTAATAGCATTGCAGCAGTGTTTCTTGTTTTATGTATTCTAAGAAACTTCTTGTTTCTGGAGTGCTTTTGATGGCAAACTCCAATGTATGAGACCATTCAAAGGCTGTGTAACTTGGTTACTATTAGGTTAGCTGTATTTGGTTCTTTCAAAGAATTAGCTTTTATTCTAGAAAACGGGTATTAATGTTTTCCTTAGCAGTTCAAAGGGTACTAAAAGCTTTGGCACTGTGCATTACTTTGAACTGTTGTTCTAAGAGCAATGTAGAAGGAAAGATGATCTGCAGACAGGCGAAATGAATCATCTTGATGGAGTTGGCCAAGATGCCACTGCAGCATAACATTTTGGTCTGATACATGGTTGTTTTCATACATTGTAAGCTAATGCGATGGAGTTGGAAGTAATTTGAACTTGAGGTCTATCAATCGTCTGACCTTTGCAGTGATGATAATTACTATTACTGAAATTTGAATAATTCCCTGGAGACTCCTCAAGTCATATTGTCAATTTTTTTAACACTGTTCCTCTAGCTATTATTCAGCCTTCCCAGTCAGGACCTAAGTTTTCAGGATGTAAAGACTATCTCTTCCTTTTTTCCTTTATTATATACAGCAGGAGACGGAGGGAAGGGAAGGAGTTCCAAGGCCAATTTTTTATTCTCTTTAGGTGAGGTATGCCTAGGGCATGTGTACAAGGAAACAGCTAGATGCTTTCAGAAACCTTTCAAAATAATCTTTGGCTGCAGAAATGTCAAAATTGTGCCTTGATAATGGAAGAAGGTAGCAAAAGCTGGTGGAGAGGATAGATTTGTCTCTTAAATCTAGTCTTCTGGGATTTAAAGCTCTTACTTCATCCAGGTGGTCAAGTAAAAGCTGCCTTCCTTATCATTTTCTTCTCTTTCTAGGTTTCCATGAAGATAAAGAATTGAAATGAAGATAGCCTATTTGTAGCTTGGTGGTGGTTGTCATCTGGAACCTGCGGGTGTCTCCTCCCAGTAGCTGGTGTAACGTTGGCTGCTGAGAGCCATGAAGGTTGTACCGGAGAAGAACGCTGTCCGCATCCTGTGGGGTAGGGAACGGGGTACCCAAGCCTTGGGTGCTCAGCGGCTCTTGCAAGAGTTGGTGGAGGATAAAACTCGATGGATGAAATGGGAGGGCAAGGTAAGGTTGTGGGATGGAGGTGCATAGCTTGATCTTGGAGTGGGGGATGGGAGGCAGGATTTTAAATAAATTGTCTTGTTATTGTGCATTTGATGTGCTCTCTGGCTCTGTTCAGTTCCTGCAGTGATGTGGTACTAGACATGTTCCTGCAGTGGGTTCCCCTTGTTGTCTGTGTGTTAACACAGTTAACTACAGTTAAAGTATGATCGTATGACACTTGCAACACTTCCTGCTTTGTTGGCTTTTTCAGAAAGTTGAGTTACCAGACAGTCCACGCTCCACCTTCTTGCTGGCGTTTAGTCCAGACAGGTAATTAACTCCTAGTTCGTTCCCTGTTTCAGCAGTCTCCTTACACTTAACAAAAGTGGTGGAGGCTTGTGCCTGTTGAGTTGTCCAGTCCTGAACAGCTGAGTGAAACTTCTGGTTCCGGACATGCATGAATGGAACGTGTGCGCCTTCCTAATCTCACAGCTTCAAGCATAGTTGGTGTTTAATTTCTGAGGTACCCAAGTGATGCATAGTTCTAAGGAAAAAGGATTTGTGTGGCCACCATGAGATTTCATAAGAAACTTGAGGGAGTAAAGTGATGTGGCACACCACTGGGATATCTAGGACTAGAGAACAGAGCAGAATGATGTGTGTATTAGAAACAGAAATGGAGGTGGGATCTCTCTTAGCGTCACTTGATTTGACAGTGGCTGAGGTGGTGTAGAGAATTGGGAATATTTACTTGCCCCAGACTGTCACTCAGGAGTTCCTTCTGAGCTGCATGTTCACTCTGACTTTCAAGGTCAAGTTTGTGCTTGCAGATCGTATGAGCTCATGTTTGCATGGACCCTGAAATCTGGCCACAGGAAGCTTTGTGGCCATTGGTGAAACAGTAGCCTCTTTCCCTTTGAGCGTGGGGCGCTCTGTGGAAGAGCTGCTGGGCTAGCTCTGAACATACCCTGTTGAGATGAAGCTAACCACAGTCTTGTTTTGCTGTACTCTTCTCATGCTAATGTTTGTCCTAACTTCTGCATCCTCAGGACCCTAATGGCTTCCACACATGTGAACCACAACATCTACATCACAGAGGTGAAAACGGGCAAATGTGTTCATTCCTTGGTTGGACATCGCCGCACTCCCTGGTGTGTCACCTTCCACCCCACCATCCCAGGTCTCATTGCTTCAGGATGCCTAGATGGGGAGGTTAGAATTTGGGATTTACACGTAAGTCTTTCCTGAAACCTACCTGCCTTTGGGATTTGGTGGGTGGTGACCTTTTTTGTTTGAGTTTGTTTCCCGAATATTGCCTGGTAAGAGAGCTGTTTGGATCTGTCTCTAAAAGCATAGAACAGATCATAGGCATCTTCTTCTGTCTAGAGAGAAGGTGACAGCTTTTTTGTTCAATCCCACCAGGTAGATAATTCTTCTAAGTCCTGCCTGTTTATTTGATTAGAGAGGTACAGATAATGTCGGAGAAGTTCGTGCAAGCTGCCTGTTTAGTTTATGTGAAAGATATGCCTTTTTTTCACTTCACTGGGCATATCTGAAATCTTCACTGGAGAAGGTGCTGCTCTGCCAGTTCGACCTAGTCTGATGATTGGCACAGAGATAAAGCACATATACTTACTCAGTTGACTTGAAATGCCTTATTTTTACAGGCTGCTTGATACACACTTCCCTACAAAACTACATCTATGGTCTTGTTGCAGGTAGTGTTACATTCTAGACAGTACACATGACCTGGTATGAAAGCAGCTGTTGTTGCCAAGAAAACATGTCACTCCCATGCTCTAGGCAGAGTCCTGCTCCTGACACCAGGGGCAAATAATGAAATTAGCTGACCTTGGTTGTTATAGCTAAGTGTATGCAAGAGCATGTCCACATACCATTCCTTGGCATTGACTATAAGCATAGGTTTCATCCCTCTGAGAATAAACACTTTTCTGCACAATATGCTGTTAATTTCAGAGAGTTAGAAGAGGCTTAGCTAACTAGTAAAATTACTGAACAGAAAGTTGATTTGATTTTACCTCAAACGGGGACATTGAGAGATGGCACATACATGGAAATCTATTGGTCTCAAACTGTGCAATAAACTGCTTGTGATTCTTGACTTCACTCAGGGTGGAAGCGAGAGCTGGTTCACAGATAGCAACAATGCCATTGCATCACTTGCTTTTCATCCTACTGCTCAGCTTTTGCTGATTGCAACTGCCAATGAGATACATTTCTGGGACTGGAGTCGTCGGGAGCCTTTTGCAGTGGTGAAAACAGCCAGTGAAATGGAGCGGGTCAGGTGAGTTCTCACTTCTGGTAGAAAAGAACACTTGGATGTGAAAAATGGTCAGATTTGGGGACAGTGGGTGTTCCTCTGGGATGCTGTACTCTCTGCACTGAGGCAGTAGAGGGAAGTGTCACTTGCAGATCCCTGACCCAACTGGTAGAGAACCAGTTCTGCGCATAGAAAAAAAAAAACAACTGGAAATAGTAGATCACCTTGCTGGTTCATATTTGTAATCCGATGTGTACCCAGTAAATACCCAGGATCTACTCTGTGTTCATTTGTAAGCTTAGTAATTAAACTTGTTAGCCATAAGGCCGAGAGAACCCAGAAGTTGCTGGAAGAAGTTTAGGTGAAACTTCCTATATTCATTCAGGTTTGTGCCCCTTACCTCTTGTCCTGCCACTGGGCACTACTGAAAAAAGACTGGCCCTCCCCAGTGGCACCCACCCTGTAAGTATTAATAAACATTGATAAGATCATCCCTCAGTCTTGTCTTCTCAGACTGAAAATATGTCCCTCAGCCTTTCCTAATAAGAGAGATGTTCTAGTCCCCTAGTCATCTTCGTAGCCCTTTGCTGTACCCTCTCCAGCTGTTCCTTATCCTTCTTGAGCTGGGGAGCCCGGAACAGCACACAGTACTCCAGATGGGACCTCACCAGGGGCAGAGTAGAGGGGCAGGATAACCTCCCTTGACCTGCTTGTCATGCTCTTCTTAATGCACTCCAGGATGCCATTGGCCTTTTTGGCAACAAGGGCACGTTGCTGGCTCATGGTCATCCTGTTGCCTACCAGGACTCTCAGGTCTCTTTCCTCAGAGCTGCTCTCCAGCAGGTCAGCCCCCAACCTGTACTGGTGCATGGGGTTGTTCCTCTCCAGGTGCAGCACCCTGCACTTGCCCTTGTTGAACTTCATTAGGTTCCTCTCCACCCAAGTCTCCAGCCTGTCCAGGTCTTGCTGTATGGCAGCACAGCCTTCTGGTGTGTCAGCCACCCCACACAGTTTTGTGTTATTGACAAACTTGCTAAGGGTACATTGTCCCCTTATCCATGTTGTTGAAGAATATATTGAGTGGCACATCCTTCAGAAGAAGATGGTGGTAGTATAGTAATGTCCTCATTCCAAATGTTTCATGTGAGATTTTTTTCCCTGCTGTGTCCAGCTTCCTGTGTCAATGTGGAATGTGAACAGATGATTCATACTCTGGCTCTTGCTTTTGTTTTAGGCTGGTACGGTTTGATCCCTTGGGACATTACTTGCTCACAGCAATTGTTAACCCTTCTAATCAGCAGGTAAGGGGAATGTCTGTGTTGACAGACTAATTAAAAGATACTCTATATATGTTAACCCAAGTCTCTACCTAAGCAGCCTCATGCTTTTCTGAAAAACTGAAGTCCTTCTGAGTCGAGGTCTGTCTTGCCTTAATTGGTCACATGACTGTTCTTGTTTTATGTGCAGGGCTATTAAAGAGCTCTTCCAAGTGTGTTTGGTTTGCCCTCACTGGCTCATTAGTGGTGGGACAGATGTCCCTATGGCCTTGCTCTTTCAGTTTTGTTGTGACATTCTGCTGGATTTGAAGCTACGCTAGGTATTAACAAGGCTTCCCACAGCTCCTGACCCTAAGATGCTGAAGCTTCTGTTGGTATGAAGTGTATTGTCAAAGCTCACTGGGCTGTAAGAAGAGGTTGTCTGGATCCATGAATTGAACCTTGAAATAAAGAGTCAGCTGGTTTCATGCAAGTCAATGCCTCTAGGAAGAGACTTAGTGCATCTTTTCATCTGTCTGGGATGATAGCTGGCTTTCTGCTGTTTATATGGGGGTCTAGGATTTTGCTTTGAGGTGAGTGAACTTTGACTGCTTCTTTCTGCAGAGTGACGAGGAAGTGGAAATCTCCGTGGACAGCACAGAGATGCCGCATTATCGTCAGCGTGCTATCCTTCCTTCTCAGCCTGTGAGGCGCACACCCCTCCTCCACAACTTCCTGCATATGTTGTCCTCCCGCTCCTCTGGCATACAGGTGGGAGAGCAAAACAGTGTTCAAGACTCTGCTACCCCATCCCCTCCACCTCCGCCACCACCACCACCTCCGCCTCCAGCCAGTGAGAACACAAGGGCATCTGTCTATAACAGGCTCCGGGAGCGTGTCAGCTATCCCACAGCAGAGTGCTGCCAGCACCTGGGGATGTTGTGCCTTTGCAGCCGATGCTCTAGTGCAAGACTTCCTTCTTCTCTCTTCCCACACCAGGAAAACGCACCCTCCACGTCTTCTGGGGCCACTGGCACTTCCTTCTCCTCTGTACAGACAGAGCCCTACCAAGCCCCAGAGCAGGCGTCTGTAGTGCAGGAGGAGCAGGGGATACTTAACAGGCCCTCTGCTTTCAGCACAGTTCAGAGCAGCACTGCTGGCAACACCCTGCGCAACCTTAGCCTGGGCCCCACACGGCGGTCCCTCAGTGGGCCCTTGGCAGGCCACCAGTCCCGGTACCAACAGTCTGCGAGAGAGATGGCTTCGGGCTTAGGTGGGTCTGACTGGTCCAGGACAGTGCTGAACATGAGCTCTCGCTCAGAGCTGGAAGCCATGCCTCCCCCTAGGACCAGTGCCTCCTCCGTGAGCTTGCTGTCTGTGCTGAGGCAGCAGGAGGGAGGTTCCCAGGCGTCAGTCTATACCTCTGCAACAGAAGGGAGAGGCTTTCTGGCCCCAGGGGCTGAGGCGGACAGTGGTAGTAGCGCTGGCCCGAGCAATCCGGCCAGTATCCGTAATGAGCTCCAGTGTGATTTGAGGCGATTCTTCCTGGAATATGACCGGCTTCAGGAGTTAGATCAGGGGATTGGTGGGGAGCCCAGCCAGTCGCAACAGGCTCAAGAAATGCTCAACAACAACATTGAGCCTGATCGGCCGGGTCCCTCCCATCAGCAGACTCCACACAGCAGTGAAAACAATTCCAATTTGTCCCGGGGTCACCTGAACCGCTGTCGCGCTTGTCATAACCTGCTGACCTTTAACAATGACACGCTGCGCTGGGAAAGAAGCACGCCTAGCTACACACCAGGGCAGGTCCAAAGCACGTTTGAGGGTGTGCCTCCAAATACCAGCCAGGTGCAGCCTGCAGAGAGAACCGAGGGCAGAGCTCCTACCTCTAGCAGGCTGCAGCTGGGCAGCTCTTCCACCCCGCAGGAGGAGAGGACCGTGGGAGTGGTCTTTAACCAGGAGACGGGGCACTGGGAAAGAGTTTACAGCCAGTCGGCTTCAAGCAGACCTGGGAATGTATCACAGGAGGCCTTAAACCAGGAAATGCCTGAGGAAAGCTCAGAGGAGGATTCACTCAGGAGGTAAGATATATGCTTGGCCTTCCTCCTCTATTTTTTTTATTAAACCATTCTCATCTACTCTCGAGTTTTTCAGTATTTTCAGAGTTAAAAACTCTTCCTCGTGTGGTCATGTGCTATTTCTGTAGATGCAAATAGAGCCGTTGCATTGATGTCTTTTATAGCTGGCCTTGTCATGCTGCAGGTAGGCCCTGAGGGTGTCTGGCGGCTGTAAGAGCAAACTCCAGACCTCTCAATGGGAAAGGAGGATGGTAGTACAGACAGGCAAAAGGATGGGCTCTGTCAATAGATCTTTGGGATAAGCTAGATACTGCAGAACGCTGGGAACGTAGGATGTGCTACGCTGTCCTTTGTGTCCCATACCACACATGTGCTGCACATGGAGAATCTGCTGAGAGAAGGCATGGAAAATTGGGCATGAGTAGCAAGAATTGTGTTCTCGAGTCTTGTGTCTTGTTGAGGTTGTAGCTGTTCCATTGGAAGGGTTAACAGTCATTTTCTTGCTGTTGCCTTACAGGCCAAAAATAGTCAAAGTTCTATGTCAGCGGTTTGAGCATGTATCTTAGTTGTGACTGTTTGGTCAAACCCATGCCATTTGCTTGCCTTTGTCAGAGAGGTAAGTTTTTAAAGTGGCTCCAATTGCCCCAAATCTAGGGTGAGCTGGCTGGGGGCACGTTGATTACTGAAAATCTAGGTCTGCTGTATTCTCTTTTTAAGAAGGAGATTATTTTTTGGAAGGGTATTTTTTTTTTTTTTTAATATATTTTATACTTCAGATGTGTTGCAGGAAACAATGAGTTAAATTGAACTTGCAGCAGGAATGACCTGTGCTTTGTGTGAAAGTGTTTCCACTGGCTTGTATGGGTGATTCAGTTATGTTGGTACTTTGCAGAGGGTTTCATTACTGGGTTTCAGTTTGCCATCCTCTCTGCCAAGTGGTCTGTCTGCTTGTCAGAGGAAAGGTCCAGTTCTACTGTTTCTCAGAAATGGATGCTTTGTGCTTTAGGAAAGTGAGGTTTCCAGGTTGGATGCGGGTGTAACTGACGGAGGAGGCTTTCTGCACAGGAGTGCCTGAGGAAAGGGAATACTTTCCTTCGTCCTGCAGATAAGGTGATACACTTAGGCTGGAACAGTGGCTACCATTCTTGTTGGTGTAGTTGCGTAGCAAAATATGTGGTGGTGGTCATGAAATTATTCATCTGCTTCTAAATCCTTGTCCCAGTTTTTGTTTTTAGTTTTTTGGTTTTTTTTAATAGCCTGCCATAATGAGAGTATCAAGCTAATTACACGGTAACTACTTTCTTGGGCCTGGACTTACCTGCAGTTAGTTTAAATCAAATATCCTCTAGTGAGGATAACGGGCAGAGAGGTGAGAAGGAGCTTACAAATTTAGCTTTAAAATGGCACTTGAGTAAGTCTTGCATTATCTTTCTTTTGAAATAGCTGTAGGTGCCTATATCATCTGCAGTATGTAGCTTGTTCTCTGGCAGTGTCAGAAGTAATGGCTGCAAATGTCCTTTTTATTGATCAGGTGGTTGGCACATATTTGGACAGTGAGGTGTGTTGGGATCTGTAGATGTCATATATGGGAACTGTATAATTTAAAAATGCCCTGAGGCATATAACTCAGTCCATCCCAGCACGCAGGAGCTGTACAGGTTGCTGCCTGACAGCTGAAGTCCTGTGACTGAATCTCTGTGTCATTTGGCCTATCATCCGTGGTGGTTGCTAGTGGCTCTAGCATCTGTGCAGGGTTAGTAGGCTACCTGGTTGCCTGTGCACACAGGTGCTTTTTGCTGAGACATTAATTGGAGCGTGTAGTTTGATGTGTGAGCTTAATTCCAGAGGAACTCCTGTAAGATGAAATCTTTGATTAAACCCTTTTGGCAGAAGCTCACAGGGACTCTTTTTAGTTTTCCCAGTTCTGCTTCTGTTACCCGGCTTTTCTCAAGAAGAGGCATGAAGGAGGCTTCTGTTTCCCTTCTAACTGTAGTTAAGGTAATGGTAGAGTACTTGAGGTAAGGAAGCTGGAAGCAGTGAGCAGTCTGGTATTAAGTGCTTATGGCAATTTCCTTGAATTAAAACTTCATTTCCTTTCCTGTTGAATAGACTGGGTGGACTTGTGGGGAGCTTTATGAAATCTTCCCCCTTAAAAGGTCTCCTGCACGTGGGTTAGCTATATCCTGCAGGTGTAAGTTTCTTTCCTTCTCAAATTAGCTGTTATATTTTACCTTATAGAGCAATAACAAGTCAGCAAGCATCCACTTAATTAATTTTTGCATAGAACAAACATCCTTACATCCAACTTTTTTGTATTCCAGACCTAGGGTGTGCTCCCCTAATGGGAAGTGCTGGAACCACTCTTCCAAAATGTCTATTTACTTTTGCAGCTTCAGAATCATGGAAAGATGGTGGGTAACTGTCATGAGACGTAAGCTATGTAATGCTGGAAGTGCTGGGGAAATACAGGAAGGAAGGTAGGCCTTCAGGTCTGAAAGTACAAGTGTTATGTACACACTATCAATCAATGTAATTTTGTGCCTGTGGACCTCAGGTTAGTTCTTGGTGTGAGGGGGACATCCGTGTACTTGCCTGTAACCTGTTTTATATTCTGTTCTTCTTTGTCTCTCCATTAGATGTCCTCATTGGGCAATTGAGCTCTGTATTCAAAGGCCAGCTGAAAAACTTAAGATAAAAAGTTGCATCTGGAAGCTGCATGTGTATATTTTCATTTCCTGTCCATGGGCAGGGTCCATTCCTTGGCTTGTCTTGCCTGGCTGAGAAGTATGTTGTTGGGAAGACATTGCCATAGAGAGTCAATTAAGTTAATAGGTAGTTTAATGAAGACTGTTCCTTGGATTCTGTTGATGTAGTTAAGGCAGCTGGGCAGGGAAAGAATTCTGCTCATTCTGATGGTGCTGGGCTAATGATCTTGGGCTAATCATGAAGGCATTCATAAGCAGGTAATGAAGCTATTCCTGACTAACAGCTCTGGCACCTCAATTAGGAGGAACATGTCGCTGAGAGCCATGGCGGTACAGCAGTCCTGTCACATTCAGCTTGGTCTGAAAGCAGCATGGACCTTGAGCTGTGTGTGCTTTTTGAAGCTGCATCAGTGAGGTATGAAACTGGGAAAGGTTTATGGTCTGCCTTAAGCAGAAGTTGGTGAGATACAGCTTCAGCTTTTCTGAGGTTCTCCTGGCTGATCTCATTAATTCAAATGTAGAGGTGTTTGTTCCCACCCCCCGCCCCCCACCGTTGATCTATCTTTGCCTCACTTCTAACATCAAAGTGGAAAGAACCTCAGAAATCCCTGAACTTGTCATGTGAAATGTGCTGCATGAAATTGGTGCTATTGGCAAGTTCTGGGTGAAGGAAAGATAATTGAGCAACAGGTGATAGCTAGTTTAATTTTTCTATAACTTCCTGTTAATTAAAAAGTGGGTTGTAGAAGTGTTGTGTGTTAATCCTGTGATTTTAGTGAGGTAAAAGATCCTATAAGTACTTTAAGCTATTGTTGCTGTGTGGGCCAATTCAGGTTGATAATAAAAAGTCTTGTCAGCTGCTTGTTTGAGAAGAGCTAGTGCCACCTTCTTAAAAAAAAAATAAAATACGTGAAATCCTAGCAGTGGTCTCCACTGAAATATGTTTGAGCTCATCAGTTACTGACACATAGTGCAATGGTGTCCAGTAAAACTCATCCAGGTATTCAAATGCCACCTCATTGGCTATTTTAATATGGCACAAGTGATACCTACAGAAGTGGTGAGTTATTTCACGAGACAGAAAATCTTCTGGTTTTAAATTTAGTGTTGTTTCTGGGTTCTGGCATAGCACCACCACGGCCACAGTCTTTCTAGAATGGATACAAGAAGCACCATCCATGTCCCTGTTGATGTATTTCAAACCTTATTCTGTGAAACAATCCATAGAAAGGTGGAAAATAAAAATATACAAACGGAAACTTGTGCTCTATGAATTCAAAAGTTAGCTGCTTGTGATATACCAAGGGGGCAATTCTGATACTGTTTACCTGTCTATTTTGACTTAGAGATTTGAATGAAGTGCTGTAAGTGAAAGATGAGCTCTGTCCCATTGCCAGGCAGGTTTGTTTGAAACCAGTCTTTCATGAGGAAACGCTTATTATCCTTATTCTTTCATTAAGAAGCTTTGTCTGGCAATTATGTTAAACTTCTCTAACCACTCCATTGCACTCATTCCAGAGGTCAAATTCTGTAGGCTGTAGTAAGAGTAATTTATGTGTCTGTGTCTTACGAATGCATAATGTTTTTGCCTTGCCCCACCTATTTAGTTTGGCAGGCAAGAAAAACTATTGAAGTTATCTGGAGATCTGAGATGTCTTTTGAACCGTCCTGGGTGATGGTTTTATCATGCACACAGGTAGGAAGGTATGTGAGGTGGGGGAGCTTGTATTGTCTGGGGACACTTGTATAAACTCCTTTATTTTCTTTGTCAGTGTATAGAAGTGCAGAATCCATAGTGCTGTGGAAATAACTGACCTGCTGAAGTTGCACAGCTGACCAAAGGCAGGTTTTTTTTGGTGTGTTGCAGTCTGTTGTATGCAGTGTGCACAAGTGACACGTGCAGACTAGCTTCCCTGGAACTGTGTAACAGGGTCCAGGGTGAAATTTCTGTCTTTCATTTTGCCAGCTCTTGTCTGAGGCTTGAGGTCCTTTCTGCCTGCATTCTTGCTACACAGTGTGAACCTGGTCTTCTTTCCTGAGCTAAAACTTTATGGCACGTAGCAGTCTAGGATGTCTGTCTAGGTAAGATGAAAAAGCCATAGAATTATGAAGGTGATCAGGTTATTGGTGCTATACATTGTGAGTGAGTTTGGTTGTGTTGCCTTTTCCTTAAAAAGGTGTAAGTGCTCTACTTTTGGTTTTACCCGTTAGCCAAACGCAGACCTCTCTGCCCTGTTCTTGTCAGGCATGTGAAGGCCTGAAGTAACACCAAGTTGGAAGTGGTGGTACTGTTCTCACCTGGGCAGGACAGTGAGTCCAGCTTTATTCGCTCTTGATGGCCTTGCTTAAAGCGCATAGTTCTCCATACATACAACAGGTAGGAAAAGAAACACCTAGTCCTGTTCCCTTTTGGATTTCTCAGAACTTGTTTCGTTTCCATTTGCTTTGCGGCCACAAGAGGGTAATGTTGCTTCTGCTCCTTGCTTTCCTTGTCTCCTTGCTGAACCAGAGTTTCTGAGATCTTGTACAAAGAAAGCAGGGTAGCTTGAGGACCACCACCCGCTCCCAGTCCTAAATTGCAGCTATGTCCTCAGTTACAATACATTTGAAAGTTCTTCAGTGTTTGGAGAAAAGCCTGAATGGGGGCCCTGGGGGGGAAATGGCTCTGGTACAGGTTGCAAACAAGGGAGAGCAGCTTATCCTCCTGGTTTTTGTAAAAGTTTGAAAAGGACAGATGTGGATCTCAAAGTGAAGCAGGTATTTTGTCCTTCTGATGTGCAAATGCCCCCAAGATAGAGCTGTAAAAGACCAGTTTTGCAGAACTTGTCTGGACTTCTTGCTCATTGCCTACCAGGCCTGGAGCAGAGTTTTCTTTGCAGTCTGCCTTCTCAAAAGTTTTGTTTGCATTTAAATTGTTGTTCATCCATCCTCAGAAGACTCCCATAATACGGGGGCTTATTTTTTGGAGGAATTCTTGGCAGGTGTTGGCTGGAGTCTGGGCAGTTATCTTTTCCACAGGGCTGTGTTTATTTTCAAGTGTGCCTTGAACTATTACCTAAATTTGTAGGCTTTTCCATGAGAAGGCTGTGAGTATGTTTGGTTGTTGGTTTTTTTTTTTTCTGATGCAGATAGGCATGGCTTAATCATAGCCGTGAGCAGGTGCCTCTTCTGGTTCTAAATTGTGGATGTGGTGTTGACTTATGGTCAAACTGGGACCAGTCTGTGGTTGAAGTAGGTTGATAGGGTAGGAATACTCCCACTCCTGGCCAGCAATGGCAAGTGCTCTATGTAAAATGGAAAACAGTACAGTCACTTTTACGGCCTATTCTTGGGTTGCTGCTGGAGCCTGAGCTTCTGATGTGCTGCTTTGGGTTTTGATTTATATGACCAGACTCTTCAGATCTCTGCATATATTGGATTCTGGCAGCTTTCTTGCTGTGCAGAGCGATGAATGAAAAGGTACATGTCACTCATATCCTAACCTTAAAAACAAAACAACACAACCAGAACATTTCCTGGCTCCCTGCCATGGGTACAGAGTTTCCTACTAGGAGACAGTTCTGTGACTGAAACTTACCATCAAAATAAAAGAAGCCAGTGCTGCTCTCTTAATTTATTTTTTTTTTGGGGGGGGGAAGGGGGGAACTAAAGCAGGAGGTAATTGTTGTACCTAAAGCTACAAAATGCACCTTCTTGTGAAGACTGAATGGATACGTAGTATATTGCATCTTGTTTTGTCCTTATTTCACGAAACTCACGTTGTTACTATTTCTTTTTCCAATTTCTTACAGCAGTTGTGGCTTGCTTACTGAAGTATTTAATATCTATTGTGTCAGTGATGTGTTGAGTTCACTGAAAAAGAGGGACTCAAGCAGGAGAAGAGCACACCACAGAGCTGTGGAGAGAAGAGAGGGAGCAGTATGGTGCTAGCTGCTCAGACCACACGTCAGTGAGAATGTGTCCTGTGCCCAATTTAAGTGGACCTACCCAACATTAATTTCTCCCCACCCCTTACATCCAGGCCCATTACTTCTGGAAACCTTGCTAGGCTGGTGTCCTGGCATTTGTAGTATGGGCTCAGTGTTTCAACTTAGCAATGTGTAGACCTTTCCTGTGCTATGGAAAGAAAGATTTTTCTGGCAATCTCTTGGCCTTCATGTGTAATGTGATAGTTCTGGAAAAGTTTATGCTGTGCTGTTTTCAGGCTGGCTAAGAAATAATTACGAAGGTGCTTGTTACAATTCTTGAAAATTATGGTAATAGTAGTTAGAGAGGAATACCAGGGTAAATAGAAGTAATGAAGGTGTTTGTAAGCAGAGACGAGAGGTTCAGGTTTGTGGTTGGGAATATGGGCTTGATGGGAGAAGGCCAAAATTGTGGGGCGGAGCAATGATTTCTGGAAATGTTAGCCCGGACACACAGGAATGAATGAGGACCTAATTTATCAGTGCCAAACATGAAGTGATAATCTGAAGGTGACGCAAACATTTAGACATAATAATTAGCAGGGGTGATGGGTGAGATGTGCAGGTTGTGAACAAGTATTCTTTGTTTGGCCCTTCCTAAAAATGGAAAATACAAATTAGTTTTATCATGAGAATGTAACCACAGCCTGAGCTGTAGGAGAGGCTGCCGTGATATCTATGGTCAGTTGATGTCTACCTGAGCTCTGAGGTTATTGTGCCACCCATCCAGCTTTGTGTGTTTTTTTTTCTCAGACCCAGCCTTCTGTCTCCCTGTGGGCAGGAAAGACTTTGTTTTATTGACCATGGTAAACATTTGAGCTCTTGAATGGGCTGGTAGTTATGTAGAAGAGCATGTGAAGGAGGTGACTGTTTCTTGTATAAAAGTTGCTCTCCATGCCTTTGCTGGTTTCCTGATTTAAGAATGAGGTAAGGTTGTTGGAGCCCTCTTACTTCATTACTGAGTGTTGTTGGGGGGAAAAAATGAGGCTTTCTCTTGCAGTGACTAATAGAGGGCACTCCCTGCTGCTGAGCTTCCCTGAGTACTTTGGAAAGCTGAGTATGTGCAGTCTTCACCAAACTTGCAGAAAGACTCAAGCCTTCTTTTCTTTTTCTTGGCCTGAATTTAAATATATGGCAATGACTAGCACATGAAAAGAGTTTCTTTTCCCCATGTTACTTTTGCAGCAGCTTAGCTTGCAAACTAAGCAGGTATAGAAATAACTCTGCTTTCTCAAATACCTTCATGATGTTTCCCTGGGCAAACCACTGCCGTTCTCCCACCTCTGTTTTTTGTTTGGTTTTTTTTTGGTGGTCCAGGCCTAGCAATGAGTAGTTCACCGATAAAAGAAATAGGTAAACTTCGTTTCTTTGCAACCTCCAGGCAACGGAGACCTGTTTCCCTACATGTGTCTGTCTATGGGATTGTTCTGGGACTTCACTTTGTGTTCACCTGCTCCAGGAGTGCAACAAGGGAACTTGCTGAAATTAGATTGTAGTGATGTTTCTTAATGAGGCTGGAAGAAGTATATGCTTCCAAACTGGCTTATTTTTTTTTTTTCTTCTACTGAAGAATAATGAGATCTAGAGGTGAGAGGGTTGTTTTATTTTTTGAGCTGGGTTATGTGGTTGGTTTGGGGTTTTGTTTCTTTCCTTATTTAGTAGAAAGCCTGCATGAGATGACCATACAACAAAGCTATTAGCTAAACACCAATTGCTTAGAAGTTGAAAGACAGCTGACTTCAATCGGATATCTAATTGAGGATACCATAAAAAATCTCAGTTCTCAGCTTTCCTACAGAAATGGGAGAAGTGTGAATAGTTTCCCTCCCTTGAAAACTGTCCTTTGTTAGACTGTCTGTCTCCTGTGCTGTCTGCACACAGCTTCCCTGAGGCCTCCTGATCCAACTGCTGCAGCGTGGGCAGGATGTCCACACAACCTCACTTGACCTGGAACAGTTGCTCCTATTCCCAGTTTTTACTTGCGTGCATTGAGTTTGTGTACTCGTAGTATTCTATCTGGGGAATGATGCTCAGTTTATGATTAATGGTGGTCTATGACGTGCTTAAACTATCTAGCTCTGATTCCTAGAGATTGTTGTCTGGCTTCAGATAAGTGATGTTAAAGCAATCTCTTAAGTTTTGTTTTATTTTCCTTTTGCCAAGAAACAAGTTATGGGGGCAGGCCTTTGGACCTTCTGTTTCAGGCCTGCTTGCTCAATTGAAAGCTCTGTGTAGCTTTCTTGAGCATGGGGAGGAGCTGGAGATGTTGGCAGTATAGTGTGCCACTTTTTTATGCTAGTATGAGCCCCTAATCGTTAGATGTGCAGTCACATATATTGCGTGTGTGCACTCATTCTTCACGCTCTTCATAGATGCAGACAGCACGGTGTGCCTGGGGACAAAGTGCCTGCATCCAATTATTCGCTCTGTATTAGAGAATCAGGGCTGGAGAACTTGCAGTAGAGCAGCATCCATCTACTCTCTGGGCTGGAGCAAGAGCAGAGGGAGGGACCTGTGATCTGACTCAGTAATGTAACTGTAACCAAAATACTGATGACTCTAGACTTCTCCAGTTGAGCTGTTCTGGTCTGTTGAATAGCTAACATGCATTTTAAACATTTTCCACATACATATTTAACTGATTGCACCAAATGGCTGTTTGTGTGATGATGTAACTGACCCCCTCCCTTGCTCTTCTTGAGAAAGCACCTGCTGGAGCTGAAGGCTGTGAATAAACAGGGTTCATTATCTGCCAGGAAACTGACTCATTTTTCTGCTTGAAATGAGTTAGTATGAAGTCCTTCCTTTGTCTTCCTCAAGTGGGAGGGCTGGGGTAAGTGGTGGAACTGCCCTGTTGGTCATCTTTTGACCTGACTCTCTTCATTACTCCAGCCTGAACAAGAGCATTTTAAAGAAAGTGATTGATGTGTGGAGGGACCTCTATAGCCTTAGCAGTATGGCTTCTGCCCCCTCAGGAAAGACACCTCCTCTTCAATTCCCTATGGAGAAGCAAGAGCCCTATGTAATTATCCCAGAAACTGACGCAAATCTGCGTGGGTGGGTAAGCAGAGATTTATGCTGTCCACACAGTCTGTGGTGGTAGGAACTCCCAGAACAAGGAGAATTTGAAACAGACATTATATGTATGAAGGTAGGTAGAAAAGCCCTCAGAAGAGTAAAGCTTTCTGCAGGTGGAGGGAGTTAAGTGTGCTGACTGTTCTGGCCATGCTTTCCAGCCTGCTATCATTACCATGATGACTAGGAACTGATTTCCTCTACCTGAATTTCTGATATCATTGCATGTTGGGTCTCGGTGGAGGAATGCGATGTCTGTCTTTGTTTTGGCTGAGGTGCCTGCCCCATTCTAAGCACTGGTATAAAACTGCTGCTGTGGAGCAAAGTAGCACATGCAGTAGCTTAAGCTGATTTAAATTTCTTGTTCTCTCCCTGCCCCTCGAGTTTTGCCCTTGCACAATGAAAGTGCAAGATGTTCCATTGTTCTTTTCATGTTGGAGTTATTGCCAATCTAATCAATGCTGCCTAGATGCTTTTGTCCCTTTTAATGTCAATCATGGATGTGTGCTGCATCCAGCCTGTTGAAATAACGCATTAATTGTTCCCTGGGTGCTGTATGATGAGGACCTCAGCGTGATACTTGCTCATCTTTTGTTCTGATGCATGGCCTTTGTCAGCAGGTGAAGTAATAGATTAACAGTGTGACCTTCGGTCCACTTAAAAAAAATCTGTCATCTTCCTCAAAGCCACTGACCTTACCTATGGTGAGCTTCAAAGGTGCTGTGTAGCACCTGTAGCATCAGGTGGTAAATGGAAGTTGAAGTTCCTAGTGCCAAGAGCAGAGGTGCAGTAATAGCATAATTCATCATGTGGTATTACTTTCTGGATAAACTGAAGCAGGTAAACTTTAAAGGCTTAACCGTGTTCTTGAAACTTTGCACCCTGCCTTGTGATTAGGAGAACTCAAATCCCAGTGATTGTTTCTGCTGTTTGAACTCTTACCTACAGGTTTGGGTTTGTGGGGGTTTTTTTGGTGTGGTTTTTTTTTTTTTGTAACTGTACTCCTTTTTCACTGCTCTCCTTCCCAAATGTACTCCTTCCTGTCCTGGCTGAATACCTGACACACTGTCTGTTTTCTGACTGAGAATTTCTTACAGCTTGTTTTCTACAGGATTCTTGCGCAGAATCAGTGAAGGGATAAAGATGTTTTCTTGTGATAACTTCTGTCCTATATCAAACCTGCTTCTCTGACAACTCCACACCTCCAGCTGGGAAGGATGTCTTCTCTGTCCTTGGTTGCCCTTCAGAGTTAGCACAAGCTTTGTCTCACAAACAGGCCAAAGTGTTCTAGAAAAGCTATATCTGGAACTTATGTGATCACGTATTGCATCTTTGCTGTCACTATTTTCCTTAAACAAAGGAAATTTTCTTGCAAAGGGCATTCGTTATTTGGAGTAACTTAAAAAAAAAAACAAGTGATGGAAAGAATGCCTAACAGGGCTTGGATACTTGTAAGAAAGGCAGCCACCTTGGTGAGGAGGAATATGGCAAAGATGTGAACAAGGGGGTGGAGGAGATAACTCAGCTGCAGAACTGAATGTTGAAGTTTTCATCAGCAGTGGAATCTCTTGTATCTTGTAGAGATTTATCTCTTGTGGATGGTTCCAACTGTCTTAAGAAAACTTTGACCATTTTGTTTGATCATTTCTTCTCTTCTAATCGTCTGCATGTGACCTGTCTTTATTCAGTCTTGATGCTGGGCTAGATATGTGTAACCGTAACCATGTGAAAGCTGAAACAGTCTAGAAATGTTAGCTTAGAGGTGTCGGACTAGATTATGTTAAGAGTTAATTTTAGAAATCATCTTTTCAGGCAATCTTTAGAACTGCATACTGATTGCTTTTTTTTTTTATTTTAAGCTGGAATATGAAACTGGTGATAGCAATAGTGTTTTTCTGTTTGACAAGAACTACAAAACTTTTATGGAAAATGAAGCTATGGAACAAAATGCTTGATGATTTCTGCTTACGTGATTTCAATTTGCTCTTTGAAAGTAGGCAGTACAATACAGAGATGCCTGAAACAATTTCTCCCTATTCTTCTGAGAAAAGTGAATTGAGATGGTTGAGATTTTAGTTTAGAATAGTTTTCTAGTGCTCTCTTTAGGCTATAATTGATCTTGAAGAATTAATTGAAGTTGTTAACCGTTAATAATTGAGTTTAGGATTTGAAGGAGGGTAGCAGTGTTATTGGGCAGCTGGAGAACATTCAGCTGTCTTCAGGCTTCAGCTTTCTTGTTATCTTTAGGTGAAATGTTGCCCTGCTGTAAGAGGAAGGTGTCTGAAGGGAAGCTAGTTTTAAACTGTTGCTATTCTTTATGTTCCTATGAGGAACCACAGGAGCACATCCATAGGGATGAGCGCTCAGGAGAGCTGTCTGCTGGCTGTAATTCGGAGGGCTGAAAAAGGGATGTAGTATGGAGTAGTGCAGTAATTTCACCTCCAAATGGGCAGTAGGGAATATTAAAGCCTTTCGAGGGAAGATATAAAACCAGAGGAGGACACTCACAGAAGTTGCGAGAGTTGTCAATATATACTTCTCTTCAAAGGATGACGATGAACTGCTCTGTCTTAAGCCCTCTTTGTAGCTGAAGGCTGAGACTGTGTGAGAGGCAGGAGTGCTTGCTTCATTTTACTGGTTTACTCTGGTGGCTGGTGTGCAGCACCAACTTAGGAGAATGGCAGCTGATTTTAAGGAAACTAAGCCTCAGTGCTGTTTGTTAGCACCTCCCTTTTGGCTGGGGAGGGAAGCCCTTCCCTGGGTGCTGTGTGGAGTAAGCAATACCCAGTAACGCGTGTGCTGTCACAGCAAATCAAAATGTGGTGTGAGAATTGCATATCCTTAGCAACGATTACTGAGAAGGTATGTTTGCTGTATGGAACTAGCTCTTTGAAGCCTGCCGGAATGAATCACTCCGTCCCAAGAGGCTTTTGGTGGTGATCCTCGCCCCTGTGGGGAGAGTGTGGGTATAGTCCAATGGCTGATGTGCTGTGAGGAGGCTGCTTTATGACTTTTTTTCCCCCTTGAGCTGCAGCTTCTGGTGCTCAGCTGCTTCATTCCTGAGAAATTTCCCTTTTGGGCTCATTGTGTCGTGTGTGCATGGACTCCCTTACTCTCTCTTGTCTAAAGGAGTCCTGTACCTTGGACTTCCCTTCTTTTCCCTGCCTTGTGAGCGATTGCTGCTGTTTGCAGACCTGAGGTAACAGAGTGAGTGTAGAGTGGCGGTTCTATAGCTACTGTTGTCTGATAGAAAGGGAATCTGCCAAGATCTTAGTGCTGCTGAACAGAGGCAATTTATATCTTCTTGTAGTAGCTTTTAATAAAAAAAAATAAACCAACAAAAAAACTACAATCCCCCTCCTCCTATTTTAGCAAGCTAGGCCAGAAGCATCTCTCAGGGTGAGCAGAGTTAATCTTCAGCATTGCAGCATTGACTGACAACCTGGAGGATGATAATGTGTGATTTTTATTTTTTTTTCCTTGTGAGCGGGGGAGGAAATTGCAGTTTCTCTGCTAATTGTACTTTAGATGTCATTTGTGACAATTTCATATTGTCTAGACAGAGATAGTGGAGCAATTGCTTCCACAGAGCCTAGTGTTAGCCTGTTACATATCTGGAGAGCAAAAATGGGATGGTGTGGGAGAGGAAGAGGGTGCTGTAAGCTGCAGAAAGGATTCAGGAGTCAAGCATGATCTACTGAAATGTTTCAAAAGGAGATGCAAGCAATATGCGTTTCTGCTCTGTTTTTGCATTCTTCTCTATTGGAAACTTAGATGTTTAGTGGCTAGCAGTTAGCTGTAACAGAGCTGTTCCTATTCATCTATGAATTATGTTTATCTTTCTTAACAGAACTGCTCCCAGTCTCAGCATTTACTGTGGTAGGATATTGAGCTAACTTATGTTTTGAGCTTACTGAAAATAAATGGTTTGTGTCTCTTCTGGGACTTTGGGTGGCAGAAGATATGAATGTAGCACCTGAGAGTTGATAAACTCTGTAGCATGACTTACTTTAAAAACATTTATCTGTGTCTTCCTGAGGGACAGTAGGTTACACTATCAGTATCACAGATGGGACACTTTATTGATGATAATAGCAGTGTATCTATTATTGAACCCATTTGTCAGTACCAAATGCATTTGGATCTGTAACTTGGGTCTCAAGAGTTCAGTTGAAAATTAGTTAGTTCAATAATACATTTTTAGTACTGTAGTTTCAGTACAGATATTATTATCCTCTGGAGCATTAGGCATAGAGTTAGTCCATCTGGATCTCATGAGATTGCAGGTTGCCTTGTTTTGGTTTTTGTGTTGTTTGTTATTTTTTTTCTCTCACCATATGTATTTATATCCACCTCTTTGCCTTGTGATTTGAGAGGGTGCAGTTCTAGGACAATTAAGAACTACCAATCCAGCTTAAAATCAGCTACAGCTTTTAGCAGTTGTTGTTAATTGAATTATCTTTATCTATTTGATGCAAATGTGACCCTGATATGTGGCTTGTGTGCCTCAGTCTGAAAGAGTGGAGGAGTTGAGTTGGGTCTTGGTGGGCTTGGAAGGTTCTGCTGGAAAGGTGGTCTTAGCCGAGACTGTTCAACATGGGGCAGTGCAGCCTTGGAGAGGGTCCTGGGGACTTTGTTTAATGTAGTGCATTTGCCATCCTGCTCCCCACACCCCCCAACTGCTGGCCTTCCTAGGGAGCCCTTCCGGTGAAGGTAGTGCTCCTGAAGCAGCAGTATCTGAGTTACCAGGTATCTGGTAGAGCAAGGCTCTTCAAGTATTTATTCCAAGGATCAGATGGAGTATAGATTCCTTGAAGTGCTGTTCCTAAGCTCAGCAGAAGGACTTCTGACAGACCTACACTGAGTGACTGCAATGTGTGCCCTGCTCCCACTTCCACACCCTTCTGGTGCCCTCTGGTTGGTGTACATTTTGGTCTTCAGTGCAGCTGCCAGCTGCTCTCTGAAGGTGCAGCACATACTGGTCATCTTCCCTCGTGGCTCTGATATTGCTGTGTCATTTAGTGGATAGACCCTGAAAGGTTGGAAAAGAGGGTGGCAAGACTTGACAGAGATGGTGAGTTGGATGGTTATCTGTGTGTATGCATTAAGAGGACACTGTAGCCATTGCAGGGCAATGGCATCAGACAAGCCTCATGAATTGTGTGTAGGTTGTTCGCGCCTGTAAGGAGGCAGCTACGGTTTCTAGGGTTGTGGCCCTGTCAGGCTCTGTGCAATGGGAGCTCTTTCTCCTTCATTAAGTCCCGTGATTATACAGGACAGTCCAACAGGGTGACAGGCTCGGCACCTCCAGGGAGCTCTGAGGTGCAGGCTTCTAAAAAGCATGTTGGCATTGCAGTGGCACAAACCCAGTCTCTGAACTCTGAGCCATTGGTTTAGAAAAGGGCCAGCTGACTAAATAGGTAGAATATCCCTTCTGCTAATTTTAATCTGTCTGCCTTTCCTCCCCATCCCCCCAAAGGATTAATAGTGGTTTATACATGAAGCAGGTGATAAATATACCTCACATTAATAGGACTTCAGGTATACCTCATAAAGCAGTTGCAGTGTTTGTTCTGGAATAGCTGTTTTTCCTATATTGATGTAAATATTAGGAGCTGGAGAGAGGGTTTGGTAAGGAAGCATTGGGGTATGATAACTTCATGGGGAGCCAAAGGATTCCTGTTATCTAGCAGTGTTGAAGGTTAGAGCTTTTGACTCAGTAACTTGGGGAATTAATTCGTCTTAAAGTTTAAGAGATTTAATAGCAGTTATTGAAGAAGACAAATGGTTGCCAAGCAACTTCATACCAGATAGGACAGGATTTCTTGCCTACTGTAGAGTCCCGGTGCTTTGCAGCAAGTACTGAGTCTCTCAAGCTGACACATGCCTTTCCAAGTAACTAGAGCAATCTCCTGCTGTTTTCTATAGTCTAGATTTATAATGTAAAATTGAAGTAAATTAAAAAAAAATATGCTGGAAGGCAGTGACAAGTTGTATTGCGATCCTGATGGGAGGGCTGCTCCTGGAAAAAACATGTCACATTTGCATTTCTGCTGTCTGTATCTGGCTAGGAATGGGAAGTTGGGTATGGATTATATCTGGTCCATTTTCCTGCTTCCTGTGTTGATGTCTGCTGTCTTGCAAAATGGTAACTGCAAATTAGGAGCGTGGAGCTAAGACTGAAAGGTTCAGATCTTTCTCACCAATTTTATGTGTGAAGAGAACAGATGTTATGTTGGACTTCTTTGAATTTCAAACCACAACAGTTTTCATTTAAGTTACAAAGACTTGAAAACAAAATTTAGCAGGAGTTCTGAGCAAAAAGACTTGAAAGGAAACTCAGCAGCCTTGTAAAATTTGGCAGCTGATTTTTCCACACTCTGCACCCACCCCAAACCATCTCTCTTGTTAATGTAATGGCTGTGATAGGCTTGAATGATTCAGTCTGGAAACAATGCCATCCTCTCTTTTATGACAAGAAGCTAGAGGTGCATGTAGAAGCCAGGATGGAGGACATGTTCCTGCTGCCTACTTTTGATTCTGCTTCTTTCATGACTCAGACTCGCTTCTCACATACTCAAGCTGTCTGGCTGCATTTGCATGCACTTACTTCTTGAGTGAATATTTAGTATCTTTCCCTGTGGCTGATTAAGGTACAGAGGAAACGAATTTATATTTTTTTTTTTAGCTGAAAACCTCTCATTCTGAGCTTGAGGCTAAGACTGAATATCTTACTGTGAATAAACACCAGCTGTGCCCTTAAAGTTCACACGCCATGCTGTGTTCTTTGTCCCATGCTCCTTGGTTTGATCCCTGCATAGCCACCTTTGAGTAGGTAAGAATTTGACAGATGGCCAATGTAGTGTTAGTGTTTATGCATCTGACAAATAGGAATGGCTTGTCTCTGAAGGAGAAGCAGTATCTGCATCTTTATCTTGAAATTTGGAAGCGCCTTTGGGACCACTCTTCTTCCTTACTCGAGGTGTTCTTTCTCATGTGCAGTGAAAATACTACACTCTGAATAGATGTGGAGTGAAAACACTTAGGCCACCAATGAATGGTTCAGTATGTTGCAGAATTCTCTGCACTGATGATAGAAATAGTCTTAAGAGGTTTCAGAAAGTAGAGCATAAATAGGAGGGATGTTCCTGAATAGTCTTTGACTTTGTCATTTGTTTTTCCTTTCTAGGAGGTTGTTGGAGTCTTCCCTTATTTCATTATCTCGCTACGATGGAGCAGGGTCCAGGGAACACCCGATCTACCCAGATCCAGCCAGGTAAGAGCTAAATGCATTCTAAAGGAATTTGTTTCATAGACAAAAGCATAACTTTGGTATAACTCATTCCTTGAGGAATGGTTCAAATGTTGGGGCCATCTCCACAATGACTTGCCACGGGGGCAGGGTGCAAACCAAATGAAAAGATGCTGTTAAGTCTGGAAGAGAATGAGGACAAGGGGAAGAAATTGCTGTTGAAGTAAGCACTTAAGGATCCATGAAATCATTTGGGATGGAGAACACTAGAAGTCAAGCAGGTCCAACGGTAAATGAGATTATATCAATAAACTTGAAATCACTTCTGAAGGAAAATGAAAGAAAACACATGCTCTATTCAGAAGTAAGGGAGAATGCGGTGAAGGCTGATACAAGCAGCCAACGCGCTTGGAAGGGTGGAATTTCTCCATGAATATATCTTTGTGAGAGCATAACCAGGATGTTAAGCATACTTAACTAAGAACAAAATACTGACAGTAATTTCTGAAGAGTCATGAATCATTGACATTAGAAACACCTGTAGTGCTGCTTAATCTCCAGAAAATGTGGGAGTGTTTTAGAGGACTACAAAAAGCAAACATGGCAGAGCTATCAAAAATGGAAAGGAGTGATCTTTGCCTGTTTCTGGTTAGTGTATTATAAAGCAACAGATGGGATAATGTGACCCACAGACTCTGTCAGAAGAAATGATAGACTCATGAATTGCAAGCAGCTTTGGAAGCTTTCAAAGAATATATCGTGACAATAAGCTTTCTTTAGGTGGTTTTAACAAAACCATGAATGAAGAAATTTCACTAAGTGTAAAATACATCTTATTTAGCCTCTTAAGGAACTTCTGGTATAGCTGCATGATCTAAAGGCTAATAGGATTTATCATAAAGGAGAGTATAGAAGTACCAGTGTATGAAAATTAAATATCTAAGTTGCTGAAGGAGGGTGGTGATTTTTTTAAATTTTTTAAAAAATCTTTCTTTTTTGCATCATTGACAACAAAATCTGCATTTTTATACAGACGATGCTCTAAATACAAGTTCTGAAATAAAAGGGTATGTTCCAACCTGGTCACATGGTATAACTTCACTGATAAATAGCCCCTTGCTAACTATCTTGATAGTTAAGACTTTGTAGAGGTGAAATCTTATACTAGGCTTTTTTTAATCCCATTTACTGTGAAGAAAGTTGCTTTGTAAAGACAATTCAGTGGCTCAGGAATGAGTAAATAAAACTAGTGAGGTGAAAGTAAGGTGGAGTGTGCTACCTTTACGTAAAGTTATTGGGAAATCAACTTGTGTAACTGCAGAAGGTCTTGGCAACTGTGTGTTAGAATGATGCTGATAAATTTAAAAGCTTTCTAAATGGTAATTGGTTAAATAACAGATGAAGGGATTGATTTACCTGGAATGATGAAAATGATGTTTTACAAATGTTAATTAAAAGGTGTTACTACATTCAGGTCAATTTATGAATGCCAAGAGCTGTTAAATGGCTGGAAGTGCACCATTTCCTTATTTCTGGAATGGGTAACTCAAAGCAGGCAGATTTATTGAGCAGAGATTGTGATTGAGCAGTGATTCTGACTCTCTGGAAGCTGCCTTCTGAAAAAGAAAAGGAGTGCCTGCCTAGGTTATGGAATTCTGTTTTTTCCCATGTGTCAGATCTCTGCTGTGATGAAACTCAATAAAATGTATGAAAAAGGATCACTGCCTGAGACTTTTCCAAGCATGAGGACCATTGTCAAAAATCTTTTTCTACTTGAAGCCATTTTTGAACTGATATGATACTCTTCATGTGATAGTCCAAGTGTTTCTAGGCTGTGGTGGAGGCTGTAGTAGCTTGAGTTTTTAAAGGTCTTTGAAAGAAAAATTGAGTGCTGAAAATTCTTTAAGAGGGTTAATTTATTCCAGTAAGTGTCAGTCACTTTCAGAGGATGAGATTTATAGATATCTAATTGCCATGAGCTGGAAGTTTGCATGGGGTAAGATCAGTCTTCCTCCTTAAACCTTACTGGTGTGCTAGGCTAGTAGGATCTTTTTGACCATCCCTTTAACTTGTTTGAAATTAGGGATGTGGTTAAGAGGAGTGCTATTGCATTCCGAGTGTTCTCTGTAACATCAGAAGTTTGTAACAGAAAGCTATGACTTTCAGATGTTTGTAAATAACAAAGTGGAAAAGTGAAACAAATGTGAAATAAATATAAATCTGTGTTTATGTGTGTTTAAATATGTGTTAGAAATATGTATACTTTCTGATCTAGCTGTAGGTGTCCCTGCCCATGACAGAGGGGTTGGATTTAAGGTTCCTTTCAACCTGAACCATTCTATGATTCCTTAAGACGAAGTTGTCTCTAATGGATTTAGCTTTTGTTTAAATCTCCACGATCTGAATATTTTTATTTTTAAGAATGTGTGTATGTTAGTTTTATTTCTGTATCTACTGTCTGTAATGGGACTGTACTTGAATAACAGGTCAGGAGTGAGGCAGGGAAGACATTTTTTTGAAGTTCTCTCAGGTTTAGAATGAATATTCTGATGTAGACTGCAGCAGTTGATTTCAGTGGCCTTGCTGAACTTCCCTAAGGTCAGCTTGGCTGTTCTCTCACTCTCCACAGTTTCCGTACGTACTGAACTCAGAAAACAAGCTGCAGAGCAATCAAATAAAGCTGTCATCAAAGAACACCTATAACTTTTTTTTAAATAGAAATCCTCAAAAAGATGTTTCCAGTCTGCATATATAAACCATCACAAGGGCATTTGGTAGATATCTCTCTAGAAAAAAAAATAAATAAGCTGCTAGAAAGTTACTGGGAAAGAGACCCTCAGGCCGAACGTTGCCTGTAAGTTGAAGGTTTAAATGGAATGGAAGCAACCAAAGCTGCTTCAACCAAACCAGCGCTGCTGAGTTGGCCACTGACCAGCATTACCTTCATCTTAAGGATTCGTGGTATGTATGCCACCGTATATATCACCAAGGATATTAATGATACCATACAGGTAATCCCTTTAAAATATGTCTGCTGACTGAGAGGCATTTAGAGGTGTGAGCTGTAATGTCAGTAAACAGCCTGTCCATCAGCATCAAGCCAGGGTCGATGAGTAGTGTCAGTATGTTTCAAAAATTAGGAAGCTTTGGGGTCTGCACAGCTCGGGCACATTTCTTTTGGGTGCAGATAGACCAATTCTTGTATTTGTCTTGGGTGGGAGAATTGGGTCTAGACATTCTCCAGATGTTGTTCTTGTGATTTTTTTTTTTTTTTTTTTAAATTACTTCCTTAGAAGATACTAAAAAGTGGGAGGGTGAAAAGAAGCAGCCTTTGTATAAAAATACTACTACTACAATTTCATATTGTCCATAAATACAGCCAGCTGGAGTGGATAGCTGGCTGTAACCAAGGACACTGTAGTAGCTTGCTCTTATTTTTCAGGATGCCATTTAGAGCAAGATACTTGAACATTACTAATGTTAGCAAAACGTATCCTTCCCTCAATTCCACTTCTCACTGGCCAGCCAGCAGTGCTGGGTACTTAGAGAAGGCACTGCCTCCTGATGATGTGGTTGTTGGATGAGACAGAAGCTGTTTGGTTCTGGTTTTTGCACTGCAGCATTTCTCCCACTCAGCGCCTTGTTTTGTGGCGGTCATGTGTGGCAGCATGGCCTCTCCTCCTCTGAACCATCTGCTCCAGTAAATGGGGTCCAGTTACCTCAGACTAGGTTAATTTAGCTCCTGTGGTGTTGTCAAGTCTGCTGTCCTATGAACATTGTCAAGTCTGCTGTCCTATGAACAAAGATTTCTCTTTGGAAATCTTTTTCATAGTCTATCTGTTCTGTGTTCCATGTGCTGTCAAGAAGCTGAATCTGGCATCTTGTCATCCTTTATGGCCAGTATTTATTGCCTACTCCTCCTTGTTCTTCTAACAAGTATCATGGTGGGGGTTTTTTGTGATGTGCTGCACAATTTGAGAAGACTGAATGTCTTCAAAAATGCAGTCTTCATATCCTTCTTTAAAACTCACTCTTGGTGTGATATTAGCAAAGAAAAAGTTTCAGTGATTACAGTGCTGGACTGCTCAGATCACTGCTCATGTATTCCCATGTTGCCTTGTTTCTGTGTTCCTTTCTTTCTCTGTATGCTCATATTATGCTAGAGACTTATTTTTAGGCATACACAGAGGCTTTGACTTTCGGAAAAGGCCAAAGAAGAGACTAGCTCCTCGTTTATGAGTGCACTGCTGTAGTGCCTTGCTTTTTTATACCTGGCCTATTAAGTCTTCAGGGAAGTAGAGACAAGTGCTGTGTTTGTACAGTGCAGCCTTCTATGTTACATAAGCATGAACAGCTCTAACTCATCAAACGGTGCGTAAAAGATCTAGGAGGAATCCAAACCAAACTGAGTGTGTGGTTCCCCTTACTCTTTTGCTGCTTACTGACGGTTTTAGGTGCGTTTTTAGACCCCCAAACCTGTAGCCTGTCTACTAAACTTGCCTGTTTACCAGATGGCAGCTTGATAGGGTATGGGGAGGTTACTTTGGGGAAGACACTCTCTCTTAGTGTCTATGTGACTTCTAATTCCTTCTTTTTACCACCTTCTCTTATATGCCCTGAATGTATTGCAGAATGGGAGATTGATGATGGGTGTCTGCAGCCAAAACACCATTAAAACAATCTATCCCTCGAAGAATTAGCACATTTCTTTCATTTGGCTTTAGAGAGTAGTCTCTAGAAATACTGTTAAGTGTAGTTTTCCATTGAAATATGACTTTAGGGATAGTAGCAGATCACTTTATCAGATTTGGTCTGATTGCTGCTCATACTGTTGTGAATATGAAACTTATCCATATATAAGCAAAATGTTCCCAGTACATTCCCATAGAATCAGCACAGGTCTGGAAAGGGGGAAAAAATAAAAAGTCTTCTAACAATCATGTTATCAGAGATGATTATGGAGGTGCATTTTGTCACTGGTTGTAGTGTAACACAAGGAAACTGGGTATTGGTCACTATAAAATGAAATGCATTCTTAGGAGTCTTCATGGCTGACAGCGAGGTCTGCTGTAAAACAAATTTAGCTTGAAACTGTGTTCTGAAGATGAGTAGCATTCCTGTAAGGCAGACGGTCTACCTCTCATTTTGATTGCAAATTAGTGTATTTTAATCTCTAGATTATCCCATAGAATTCACTGTTCACTTGAGGTTTTACTGTTAGCTGTACATACTTTCATTTGGAGACTAAAAATTAGGGCTGCTCTCTCCATTATCTTGCCTGTGGTCCCTTTGCAGGAAATGAGTCTGATTTTGTTCTTTTTTTATTCAGTTCGAGTTATCAGGCTGGCACTTCCCGGGATCATAAAAAAGCAAACACATGTATGGAAGCAGGGGGCAGGGAGGGAGCCAGAAGCTAAAGCAATAGACAACTTAATGTCTCATTACTTGGGAGGGGTTGTTGTCTTCTCGCTTTCTGCCTCCCTAAATTAGATTTCAAGTCTCAGCTATAAAGCTAAAGATTATTCAAGTATTCGAGGTGTCTGGACTTCCATACTGAGTAATTATGTCAGAGAAAGCATGTGCTAGGGGCTATGGATATATGCAGGGTAGGAAAAGAGAATGCGTTTTTTTACCTGTCTAGCATCAAGGAAAGGGGTAATACTGGCACATGATAGCTAATGTAAACAAAGGCCAAGTTATGCATGAGAGCGAATTAAGAGTTAATTGCAAGGGAAAAGGTTTTCTTTCAGGTGGGATTCAAGCCTTTTAGTGCTTCTCTTTACATATATATACTGGATCTGATGAAATTGCCACTATATGAAATCCCAACCATTTGGATTACAAAGAAGTTAAACTAAGCTGTTAAACTTTTCTGTCTCCTGTTTGATATTTTATGGTGCTCCATAAATACCCTTAAAACAAACAGCACCTTCCTTCAGTATTGATTTGAATGCTGCTGCTGTTTGGCATTGCCAGCAGAGTTCACATTGGGAGTGAGCTTATTTCTTATCTGGGATGCTTGCTGGAGTTAGTTGTGTGACTGGCAATAAATGAAGGAATGGGCTCCAGAGGGTCCTGAGAAGCAAACTTCTCTGGGCTGTGGTTGAGTGTTTTGCCTGTAGGTACTATGTAGTGCTTCTGTTTCCACAGCAAGGGAATCATGTGGGAGTGAAGTGTGTAAAGGGAAAATGACTTTTAGTTACTTCATTTGCTGTGTCTTACTCATGGATAAAATGCAAACAGTGGATTTTGTGATATGGTGCTACTGTCCGGGCACTTGGAGCTCAAAAGGAAAAATGGGATGGGCTGTCATTCTATACTTGTGTAACAAGTGTCTGTATATCTGTCTGTTGCTCAGGTTGTCTCCTGCTGCATATTATGCTCAGAGGATGATCCAGTATCTTTCCCGGAGGGACAGTATTCGACAGCGCTCTATGCGATATCAACAAAACCGTCTCCGCTCTTCTTCCTCCTCTTCTTCCACTTCAGAGAACTCAAGCCCATCTGTAGAGGGAAATGATCTGGAATTTGAAGATTTTGAGTAAGTGTTCTTGCTGCCTCGCCCTCTTGCCTGAGCCTGTTGTCAGCATAAGACTGCTTTGTGGCTTCCTACTGTTTACCAATCAAAGACATCACAGGCTTCCTGTAGGAACAGGTTAAGTCAAGTCATTCAATCAATAATTAGAGCAATGATTGCTACAAATGGGTCTTGTCATTACTGTTAGGAAAATAAGGATGCTTTAGGATACCTTGAAGGCACCAGGCTATCTCAAACAGACTTAAATGACTGGTTAAATAAAGAAAAGGAGAACATTTTTCTCCAATGGAACAGATGGGGGGAGCCAAGAGTGTATCAGAGCCTTCAAATCTTGAGACAGAACAGGAACTATTAAGAGGTTTTGCAGGACTTATTCTGTGGTTTAAGGCTGTAGGACACAGTCACAATTTCTGTTGATTTTACTTGCTCTATCTGTATGACTTTGTCAAATTAACTGAAATTCTTAGGATTGGTTTTGTGGTAGAATACTTGGTGATTGTGAATCTGTGTTAAGGCTTAGTTTACTGTAAGGAGAGCAAATGGCCTTTTGTGTCAAAGTGAGGAATGGTCCTGCATCCAAACTGCAGGAGAGCACTTCTGCATTTCTTTCTGAGGATTTCTCCAGACAAGCTTTTAAAATGTGCTCTCCAACATCTGCTTTTGAGCTTCTAGTGATACCCAGCGTAATTCCAGCAAAAAAAAATTATTGCAAACTCTTTCCCAGAAGTGGAAGTACAGTAATGGATTGTTTTAATAGAATGGAGACCAAAAGCGTAGGAATTAAGGTTAGAACCCACTTTAGTAGAAAATAAAATACGACCTTTTCTAGTCTGTCTTCAGTAATTTCCTTTTAAATATGGGGTTTTCCTTGGGTACTGTGTTGCACTGAATTTTTTCACCCTTTGTGTATGTTGTGTTTAAAACACAGGATGATTCTGAGCATGGTCCTATTAGAAGTAGTCTATGGAGGTAGTGTGGTAGGTAGGTGTGCTTGACAGGTGTGAACTCATCCAAAATCTGGGCTTTTTTGTTGCTGCTGCCAGTAGAGGATGCTGTCAACTTTGCTACTATCATAACTTTTATGTTCACTTGCTTCAGTGGCACGTACTTGAGATGGCATGTTGTTAAAGCTCCCTGTCCTTTGTGTGGGTAAAGTCCCTTTATGAAGGACACTGGTAACACTAGCTGTTCCCAGAAAAGCTAATAGATACTGAGCCCTTTCTGACTTTTTAAGTCGTGGTAAACTTTTGTCCCCCTGCTGGAATGTTGTTCTGTGAAGCTGTCATTTCATGCTCCAGCAATTAAATATTCAGAAGTATAGGGTGAGTGAATGTTTTCCTCTATCATTGCGGCCTTGTTTGTGTAAGATGTAAATGAGGGGAGATAAAGTAGAGGAGTCATTGCCTGGTAGCTTTCCCCAAGCAGCTTTGTGGTCTGGAAGAGCAAAAATACAGTGGCTGTTGGGCCCGTTTTGTGAGGCGGATGTGTAACAAGCATAGACCTTAATATTTCCATCACTGTATTTCATTGATCTGAGGTGGCTTCTTCTGCTGGGATGAGAAAAGATGCTAAGTTCTTCATTCATAGAGCAGAGAAGCATGTTGTTCCCCTGCAGATAATATTCACACAGTAAGAGCACCCGGTCAGGGATGCATTGCAATCAGCTGTGCTAAGGTTGTCTTTCGTTTCATACTGAGCAAAAACAAGTGTTTATTCCTTACTGTGCAGTGCCTGAATTTGTTGGTTGAATATTTCATATTGAATTCAGGTCTGTACATTCAAGACATACTGTCTTTTTCCTTCTCTGCTTCATTATTTTCCCTGGCTGATTAAAGGGAGCTACTGTGCGGGGACCATTAGAGCTGGAACTTGCCTCGTGACTCATTTGATTTCTTCTGCTGACACTTGACAATGAAATCTCTTATACATAGTTCCTTCTTTTCCCTTTGGCTCCTGTATCCCTCCTCCTTTGCTGAGCAGAGTTGTATATTTCTTGTGTATTTCTTTCTTGCCTGATCAAGATGCTCTGGTTTCTCTGCTTGTCCAGATCTGATGTAGGGCAGGGAGTTGCTGCTGTGTGTAGCTTTCTGCACTTCATGCTTTTCTCCTGGAATCCAGTGATATTTTTAAAATGTTACTTTTTTTTTTTTTAATTAAAATGCCATAGCAAATTGCTTTGGTGCTTTATCTTTCTAAACTGATTGGTTTCTAAATCTAATTGGTAAATATTCTGTCTTTCATTTTCATAGCGGTCAAGAGAAAGGTGTAAGTGGCATTAAACAACAGAGAGTTTTACTGTTTACTGGGCAAGGAGCGAGCACTGTGCTTGTGCAGGGTGCCTGGGAGACAAGCCTTCCTTGTCTCTCACCTTTTGTGGGGTTTTGAGGTTTGGGGTTTTTTTTTTTTTTTTCCCCCTCCTCTATGATTCATTATTGTATCTTTTCAGCTTTGCTTACCTAATGACCTAGTAAGAGGCGTGAAGAAGTTGGCCTCTGCACTGGTTGTGTGAACAAGGCCTCTAAATTTAAGCTATCGCCTCACTTCCTTAGTGTCAATCTAGTGGTATCATTTTCTTTGTTCAATTTCTCATTGGAATAAATTACTTGCTACATCTAGTTTGTGATAGCAGTAGCAGTGGTGTTGATATAAGAATGTGGAGTAGAGTGGGGTTTTTGTAGGTATTAGTAATATACTTCTATCACACCAGCTATTATGGACAAGGGAGGAGGAGGGAGACACAAGCTGTACCTGTGTTATTTGGTTTAATAAGATGTTATCTTGCTGCATGCGCTGCCTGTGTTTAACCTGTCACTGTTGTCATCTTACTGCTTTTTGAATAAAAGTGACAACTGTAAACTTAGTCATGTCTGTGTGAAAGCAGAAATACTGTTTGTAATATATATACAGATTGTAATATTAGGTTATTAACAGATAAATTGATATGAGTGGGTTTTAAGGTTAGCTTTAGCAGAATCCTAACCGAAAATGAAACAGCTTCTTTTATTCTGGAATAAGCAGCTCTGAATGGGAGAATTACAATACTTTAGTCTTCCAGCATAACTGGTAAAAATAAATTCTTTATAGACAAAATGTAGATGTTGAGCTTTGTGGTTTCAAAGTCTTGAGTGTTTTATGTTTGGATCACATAGTAAACTTGGATTTACAGAGCTAAGCTGTATTTTCTTTTGATTTTCTCAACAAGTTTAGGTCTCTTCTAGAGCCTTTCGTTAGTCTAGACCAGTCCTGATGCTGGGGACTGTGGGTGATGCTCCTACCCCTCCTTGCATACCGCAAGCTAATTTTTTTTATGTATAATTCTAAATCTGTCACCGTAATCAGAATGTGAAGGTGTTTCTGCAGATGAATTCTGTCCATCTATATCCCTTTTTGTCTGCAGTAAGTGTGGGACAAATACAGGTTTGTTTTATCTGTCAGACTGAAAAACAGATGTGTAGGACGGTGTCCCACCTCGCTGTCTGAAAGCCTTGCTCACATCCTTTACTACAGTTATAGAAAGGCTTTCAAGCCAAGGCTAAAGGTGTGACTGTGACTGACTCCTCTCTCTTGTTTTGAGAGTGGGCTGCCTGGTAGTACGTAGATATGAAGGAGCATAGAGATTACACTCTTTTAATGTCTGCAGCTTTTCCCCTTTCAATCCTCTCCTTTTTCCTTCCTTCCGGGAGGATCTGTGCTTGGGTGGATCCATTCAGCTGTGCCATTGTCACAGACTAGGAGGGTCTTTATTATATTTCTACAACAAGAAGGGCTTTATCTCCAAGCCTGCAATCTTGTCTTGGTGCTTTATCTTTTTGATTTCTTTTGAGACGCCACTGAGCACCCAGTCAGAAAATATGAGCACTACAGGCACTGTTTGACTGAAACCATAATGGGCATTTTCACTTTGTGAAAGCAGGTTCTTGCTTTGCAGAGATGACGAAACACTTACGAAAGCTTACAAGATTCAAGGTAACATTATTTGACTCTGTCAACTTAAAATCCTTTTGTTTAAGGTATGTTCTGGACTGAGACTTGTGATTTTTCAAATTAGCATTTTGCTGAATTGCTTCATAAATGCGTAAGATACATGAGTATCTGCCATGCCTGTCTTCTGCCATTTTGATTTGCTTTATTGACGCTGTCATGGCAAGAACTGCCAAATCTAAGTTCCTCCAACAGACTCTTGCCTTAAAAGGTTCTAAGATCACAACCTGCCTCCTGACTGAAACTGTATTAAAGCTGTAAGTCTCACTTCTGGTTTCTTGAATACAATTTTCATTTATTTCAGAGAATAGTATGGTAGATTGTTTTTTCTGTCCTCTTCTATAGGTGAAGGCCTCTTCAATAGGTTTAGGAGCCTGTTTTGTGTCATAGTTGGTACTCCACTTCAAGCTGGCTTGAAGCAAAAGCTTTAACTTCTTTATGTATTAAGGAGAAAAGTGCATAGTTGATTAGACATTCACATGAGATATCCAGGCAGTCACGCTTCTTTTTGGAATGTCTTAATTTAAAACCTCTTTTCTTGTTAGCTTTACTTGTGCATTGCTACCTGAAAGTATAAATTAGGAACTGTCTAGACTACCATTGCGCAATGTGAGGGAGAAAGGGGAGGGCAGTGGCTGTGGCAACATGGTTACTCAATAGTGTGCACTCAAGTAGTGGGTTTGGTTTTGGATTCTGTTCTCCCTATTGCTTCTCAAGTGGAGTGGTGGGAGTGGGTTTTGTGGAGGGAGTTGTGTGTCACGGTAAGAATACACATGTGGTTTGCTTACTGGCTGAGACAGAGATTTTTAGGAAGTTAGAGTGAGGGGAGAGAGAGATTATCAGCAATTACCTGTTACTGAAATAACTTCTTCCTTACCTTTATGAAGGAACTCCATGCTCATGTTTAAATCCAATTTCTGCCTTTTCAGTCTGACTCTATATTGTTCACTAAAGCCACAGAGCAATGGTAGCACCAATCTGCAGAAATGTCATCATTCACAATGCTCCTGCTGTTTTCCCGTAGCGCACCAACTACTAAGAGCACGTGGGTAGGACTCAGACTCTTTCTATAGCCAGTCTTGGCCTTTACTGCTCTCCTTCCCAGCTGTTCATTGTGCATTTGTGTATTTCAGAGTGGTTTTTTCTCTTCCTGTGACAATCTTCAACTTCTGCAAAAGAAACTCCTTTAAGTAGGAGCCAGGTTTTCTTGGCAGGAGAAAGGAGGTATTGGAATGGCTAAAGTTTTTTGTGAGACTTGAAGTATGAAGCTTCAGATTTACAGCTCTAGAACAGCGAGACAAGTTCTGTTGTTGTGGAGAGAGAAGAGTAAGGAATCCCAGAGGGCGGGGAAGGAGGGTTACTCCTCTTTTGTAGGGTGACTGTAGCTTAAGTCGACACCTCAGGATGAATGAGGTACAGAGTGCTAAGTTCTCATAGGGCGTACTGAAGGTGTTGATAAACGGTAGCTTTTTGGTGTAGGTAGCGTATCTGAACCACAAGGTTTTTTCACTTTAATCCTTGCCATCCAGATGTTTACATTTGAAGTTAACAAAAGACATAGTAGGAGATGTGAGAATCTGTCCAGGTTCTTCATGTCACTTCAATGACATAGAAATGGACTTTTAGGATTCACAACACTATCAGTGTACTGCAGAAAAAGCAGCAATTTCTTTCTGGAAGTCTTAGATGAGACAGTTTGTTATCTATCTCTCTTACTTGAGCAGCTACAAATAATATTCTCATTAGCAATTTGTTATTCAAGTTCAGATAAAGATACTAAAAGCAGGATAGCTGTTCGTTTTATGTACCTGCCTTTGTTGTTTTCTTCCCTGAGCCCTGTTATCTGTGGTTTTGATACTGTTTCCTGGCTCATGTGGCTCTATGTCATTGTTGTTGATGAAGGTGGACCTTCTCCAAACTAGCTTTCAAGGCAGACCTGAATTTAGTGGAACTTGATGGTGGCTTTCTGTTGTCTTTTTTTCCTCTTTGTTACCGGTTTCTGGAGCAGTTAGCAATGGGATGTTGCTTCCAGATACATAGTGATTTATGTTAATTGTATTCATCATCTTAAACACAGTTACAGGCTAAGAATGCTAACAAGTCCTGGATGAATGGGAATGATATTGAATCTACTCTTTGAACTTCCTTTTTCAAGGATTAGTGAGAGTCTTAGCTTGGCTTGTGATCTACTCATAGTAGCCTGCAGCTTCATTTTCCCTATTCTTTTTATCTTTATCTTTTGTGACAGTCTTTTATATTCCCCTTATCTTGGTCTTAATGTCTAATAATACTGCCTGGATGTGGTGACAGGCAATGACTATTTCCTTTGCAGCAGTTCTGCAGGATATTGCTAACCTCTCCAGCATAATGTTGTTTTACCATTAAGTCACATTCCAGCAAGGCAGATGTCTTCGTGGCAGGGCGGTGAAAGAATGAGTGCCTTTTGAAAGATGACAGTTGCCAGAAAAGCTCACATCGTATTCCCTATTGTTGGTTGCCTGGGCTTGCAGAAACAGTTTTGACGTCGAGATGGTACCCTTCATGCAAGTTTTTCTGCTACTTACGAGCTGTGTTTGTTGTTTTGCTTTTATTTTGTGTCTGTGAAACTCTTAAGTCAAACTAGGTCACCTAGTAGGTGATGTCTGGTGTTAATGAGAGTGATTAGGAGGCAAGCAGTTACTAGTTTGTTGCTGGCCACGCAGGGCAGGCAGTGGTTAGCGTTCTTCAAGCCTGTAGGTCAGGCACATTTAGCATTGTTTGTGAAGTTGTGTTTTCATTGGAAGAGCAGTAGCATAACAGTGGAATATATTACACACACACACAAAAAAGAGTTGGTGCTTACTTTTGACATTTTATTCCAGTATTGAATCCTGATGGGGGAGCTGATTGTATGTTTGCACTACAAACCATATTCAAAGGGTGCAACTTGTGACATTTCCAGGTGGTTACAATTAGCCGTAGTGATGCTCCTGTTTGGATGAATATTTGAGAATGACTCATTAAGGGGTCTCAAAGGAAGGGCAGTTGTAGTGCTGGTTGCTTTGGTTTTATTGTATAAAATACTGAATACAGTGGTTTTCTTAATACTCATGTATCATGTCTAGGCTGGGGAGTAGGGATTCTCTGTCTCTGTCTGACCTCTGATGTTCATGTTTTCCTATGATTCACTGTAGCTATGGAGTGTATCATTTTTATTCTAAAAGGTGTCTGTCATCAGTTTGTGAGCCCACCACACAGTGAAGTGACTAAAATAGAGACAACTGGATACTGTGCATAGATAAGAGCAAGTGCTTAGTTCAGGTTCCAAAATAGGCTTTCTCTAAAGCAATTAATCCTTGGCATTTAATGGGCAAGTGCTGCTCTTTGTTGACCAGGTGGTAAATCCTCTCTCATGTGATGCTTCTCTGAAACACTTCATGTTCTGAAGTGCCATTTTTAATCTTGTAAATACATTTTCCCCCGAGCAGCCCTCTGAGAGGTAATCAAGGCTGGGGGATTTGTTTCCCTCTGGTCAGGAGAGCCATTAGTAACTCAGTGGTCTGCTGTTTTATAGGAAGTTTTAGCTGACAAATAGAAATAAGTTTTCCTCTGTGTTCCTTTGAAAAAGTTCCTAGTGAAAGAATGGTGTTTTAGCCTTCTAAAGAACATAGGAAGGTGGAAAGGCACCATGTCTTGGGTGTCTTGACTTAATACAGTCAATTAATGTATTGAGTAGCTATGTTAAAAATCTATTGTTCTATTTCCTGTCTCTCCAGCTGGGCAGCAGCTAAACTGAAGTTTTAACATCTTCTATTATTTGCTGCTCTTCTCAGCTGTAAAGCTGGCAGTTAACTTTCCGTTATAGTGTTCCCAGCACTGTGTGTACCTTACTGATCAGGATGGTGCTGAAAAGTGATTGATGTGTTCCTAGAATCACTAGCACGTGTAATGTTCCCCTCGCCAGCATTTTTCCTACTTCTATATCCTTTGTAAAACATAGTACACACTTTGTTTTGTAGTCCTACGCAGCTCTTGTGAGTACACCTGTCTCAGGTTATATGTCACGTGTTTTCATCTAAATCAGCAATGAATCCTGTGAAGTGTAAGATTTCAGGATCTGTTTCTTCTTTAGTATCTCTAGTTTAATGTGACATCCTCCAAGTACGGTTTCTAGAGGGTCTGGGTTCAGACTTGACCAACCTCTAAAGCCAAATAAGTTTGCATTTTCTGCTAATCTCCTCTGAACTCCGGATACGATCTTTGTGCTACTCCTGCCCTCTGTGCTATCTCCTCAGAAATAACCTCCTGCAGTCTTAAAAAAATTGATAGCAAGTAAGTGGAGAGATACTTAATGTTTGAAGTACTGAGCAAATGCTACTGTTTTTTCTGTTACACCAAGAAAAGATGGTGCAACTGAATGCAGTGCCAACCCTCAAGGGTATTAGTAGATGCCACTTAACCAATTATTTAGTATTTCTATTATATATAGGTGTCTAACATCTGTAGTAGAAATTGATGTAGTGTTTTAAATTGGATCACGTGAAACACTATAACATGCTGAAACTATGGAACAATTGGCTTGGTCTGATATAATTTGATTCTTATGAACTTGTGTGGCTTGCTGGTGCAGGTAATTAAATGGCCTTTCAAAATGGTCATTGTTGACCTAATTCTATTGACAGTGTAGTCAGTGGGAGTTTTAATATTGGCTACAGTGGGAACGGTTAGACGAACAGATTGCAGTAGAAATCCCTTGCTGTGTGTTTAATTTCACTTCCTGATACAACAATCTCTAAATATTAAAGAGAATTCTTGCCAAAATAGAAAAGCAGAACATAGCTTTTTTTCCTTTTCTGACAGTCTTGACTGTCTTCATAATCCACTCAGTTATTAATGCCCAAGCCAAGTTACCAATTGAAAAAGAATGTTGTTTTCTCCAAACTTTAGGATGCAAAGCTTTGCATCTCTGTTTTCAGACTTTTCTCTTAACAAGGAAACAAAACAAGACCAGAAAAATTCCAAGAGATTTGACTGTTTTACCCAGTTTAGGATGAACTTATCCTTCTTATGCCCTATTAAAGGTCCATAAATCTCCTGAATGTATGGGAATTGCTTTCTTTCCTTGCTCTTTTCCTTTCCTGTGTCGATGTTATAATGCTCTTTTTCCCTTACTAACTCTTATTCTCCATATTGTCGTTTTGATTTGTCCCACACTGATGTCTGAACAAATTATGAATAACCTGAATTTTGAGCCAGACCTTTAAAGTTGTTTTGACCATTTGTTGGTTCTTGCAATTTTCCTCTCGAGACAAATTAGTGTGTTACCTTACGTGCTGATTACTTCTGATTCTTTCCCTACATCTTGCTCAATGGATTGCTTAGTTCCTTCATTATTATTTTTTCACTGCAGAAGTTTCCCTGTGCTGTTCATATTTGCTGGTGCACTTATAACAAAGGGCAAAGCAGGACACCTTCTTTGCTCTGTAATAGCACTTGCTGTGGCACATTTTTGTTTCATTTACTTTCGCAAGGTTATTGGGTTGCTTTACAGAAGAGGCTTTTTTTTTTTTTTTAATGTAGACACGCACACTCTGAGGGATTTGCTTTTCCAGGTTATGTTAATTAAACTGTTCACTGCAAAATCGTTACTTAATGAGTCTATGGCTAGCTTTCACTAAATAGAAAATAGAGCGTTAGAACTTCACCAGTACTTCAGAGAACTTTGGAAACTTCTCATTTCTTACTGGACTGTTTCATGCTGGCACTGCAGTCGTGCTAACATCTGCTCTCCTCCCTCTGTCAGCAGGCTGTATGTGGTACAGAAATAACGCAAAGTGCCACCCATCTTCCCTGATCTGTAGGGTGGTTTTTTTATTTTCCTTTTTAGAAGGTGCAGAAATAATCTTCAGCTGGCACCAGGATAATGTCAGCTGTTCTAGCTTTTCAGCAGTAGATGCTTAAAAACCTCTTGTATGGAGTTGAGCATGGGAGTTTAGATATCAAACACTCTGTAAATTAGTGTTTCAGGGTAACGCTTAGTAATATTCCCCTTAAGCAAAGGAGAGTGTATCTTATACTTCCATTACAGTAAATAGAAATTCCAGCATTCTCAAAGGATAGTCACTGTTTCTCATTCCCAATTCTGCTGTTTGAGTTATAGGGCAGTGGTTGTTTGGGTGTGATGTTCTTTAATTAATTTTTTTTTTTAAGGGGATGTTAAAAATAGATTGCTGTCTTTTGAATCAGTAGATGCTGTGCCTGTCATGGTAAAAACCGAGGAAAAGTCTAGTCTGTATCTTTTCCCTTCTGGGCTTTTTGTTATTGGAGGAGGATTATATGCACAGTGGGACAGTACAGAACAGAGTTCTTGCATCAGAAAGTCTTCTTGATCAGAAAATTTGTGTCCTAAAGTGCTTTTATGGATGCTAAAAGTAGTGGCTTAGTAACGTTTTAAAAAACTTGAACAATTAGTTGCTTTAGGTCTGTTGATTTGGGCTATGGAGACTTGGCACCTTCGTCTTTTGTCTGCTGGAGCCAATTCTTCCTTCCTTTTGAAACCTGCTGCAGACATTCTCTTCAGTTTGAGAGTTTTGCAGGGCACAGTTCCTTGTGCTGATGTTGGTCCTTTTCAAAAGTATGTTCTGATTCTAGTAAGTGTCCAAAGTGAGTGCAGAAACTACTGCACAGACTTTAAAAAAGTGTATTTCTTGTCTGACTTTGACTAGTTCTTGCGGTGTGTGGCAAGGTCTGGAATGTGATGATTTTTTTTTTTTTTTCTTTAATTTATTCCCTCCTTTGGCCTTTTCTCTTTAGCAGGAAAAGTTAGTATGTCAGCACTCGAGTTTGCAGGATTCTTTCTATTATGGATCCACTTCTTAATGGGCTGGAGGCCTCTGGTAAAAGAAAAGCAGCAGCTTTTACTTTGCTGATTTCGGGAACCCTGCTGGTTACGCAGAAACCTCAGGGTGAGGTGCAGCTTTGGCTGTGAACTGCAAGTGCTGCGTCTGCAGTGGGAGGAGAAATGGAAGGGTTTAGATTTGGTTCTGGTGAAATAGCTTGAAATGCTAACAAGCTTTGCAGAACAACCTCTGCTCTTGTGTTCCTGGTTCCTCAAGTGTGTGGGAAACAGACACGTAATGGACTTTCTTCTCAGCCCACGTTTCTTGCTCATTGACTTTAAAAAAGTAAAACAAAAAAATTTTATAAAATGCACAGCTTGCTGGAGTGGGTTAGGAATGTGCTCCCAGTGTGTTGCATAAGGAATATTTAGTTTCCTAGTGATTCCAATGCTCCGCAAGTAATACTCTCCCCACAACTGCCTGGGAAGGAGATGTAGGGCTGCAATTACAGATGAGGATCTGGAATCTGGAGAGAACAGAACTTGCGCGATGTCATGTAGAGAGTAAATTTCTGAATGGAGAATAAAGCACTGCAGAGGTTTGTTTCAGAACTCCAGAGTCACTGATGGAGTTTCATTATTTTCCTTGTGGCTTTAGTGCTGTATAATTACAGGTCCTGTTGTGACCTGTAATGTGCAATATCAGGAATTTTGTTTGCTGTGGATTCTGGAGGTGCTCCACTTTGTCCTCCTGTTTGTTGTACGGTTGTTACTGCCAAAATCACAGAATCACAGAATCTTAGTGGTTGGAAGGGACCTTTGAGATCATCGAGTCCAAAAAAACCAAAAAAACCCCCAAAAAACCAAAAACAACAAACAGTAGCATATTTCAATGGAGTATGCAGGTTACTTAGTGGACATATATGTAACACCTGCAGTTCAGTTCAAAGTAACATCTGTGTTTCAGGAAGATTGTGAACAGGATGTTTTCCTGCATGGGAGCACAGGAAAC
>VXBJ01001148.1:200690-223308 GCA_013400055.1 Nycticryphes semicollaris | reverse complement strand
TTTTTTACCTTCTCTCTCCCTCCCCCTCCCCTTTGTTTCCAAGGAGATCCCAAAGAGCTGTGCTGTGGGACCGGGTAACACCTTTTATAATGGGAGTACTACAGCAAAGTTCAGTAACATTAACATGCCTGGCTCTGGATCCAAGAAGCACATGGTTCAATATTGTGTTTACCAACACCTGCTGCTTTTTCTTTAAGCGGAATATTTCTGCCCTTTATTTATTTATTTATTTGGTTATTATTTTTTTAAAAATAAGTTTCTCTTTGTCCTAATTCACACTGTGAGCACGACACTGCAAAGTAATTTGCAGGTCAAGCCATAGATATTTTTGGCATCAGTTGCGCATTTTAATATCTCTTAAAAAAAAAAAAAATCACTTAATTTTAAAACAAGATCCACTTCATTGCCCCTGAAGTGCTTATGGCCTCTTGTTTGCCTATGTGAACTTCTCCTTTAGGCTTTGCAGTAATGGACTACTTTGGGATGGACACAGACATGCTAATGGTGTAGTGGAACAAAGAAGGCCTTAGTTTCAGTTCAATGGAAGCTCAAAGGAAGAAGAAAATTGTTGTTTGCCAAGGAGCTTTGTAGGAGGCTTTGAAAATTGACACAGATGCCAGTTTGTTGACATTCTTGTTACTCAGCAGGAGACCTGCAGTTGAAAGTTTACTGGTTTAGATAGAGATACCTGGCTTTGTGAAATCATTGTGTCTTGCCTCACTTTGTTTTAATAAACGTCTATTCAGTTATGTGTATCTCAACAAAAAATTATTTTTCCTTGTATGAACACAGATCATGTTTGTCTGTTCTGGCTTTGCCACTGGACTTTATTTAAATGCAATCCAACACAGTTGCTCTGAGTCCTGCTCTGCATGGAGAGACCCAGGATAAGGTTGGTTTAAGGACCTGAGTGGTATGACTCTATACATTTACAGTTCAGTTATTTCATTGCTATTTCAGGGTAATAGATTCAGACCAGGGACTGAACACTTACATATGTTCAAAAATGAGCTTAATGCTACAGATTTTTCCATAGATCATGCCTATTCAGATTGTGATCTGCTGCAAGAGTAATAATAGTGCAGCTTTGGATCTCACTGCTGGGCTTGCCAAGCAAAGCTGTCTGTCCATGGTCTTGTTAGACTGGGGTAGGGCTGAGGCTATAGGTGGAGCTGAGAATCAGTTGATAGTCTGCCTTTAATTGGGATCTAGGACTTCAGAGTATAATGGTTGGCTGTTGTGTACCCGGAATCACAAAAGCTATCCCATTTTTCAAAGCTTGGCTCCCTAGGAGAACTGTAAGTCACGTCTGTTCAAGTGAGTTTCTGTACTTCAGCCTGAAACTGCTAACGCACAATTGATGGAGTATGTCGTCAGTATGAAAATTAGCTAAGATGCTGGATAAATGTTGTCTTCCTTCTGTGACAGGAAGATGTATTTGAGCATGTGTTCTCATAAGAATTAGGGTGGTGGCCTCTCCCCAGTCAAATTTTCAAACCAGACCCACTAGCTAAGGTGCCTTCTGGTGCACCTTCCCAGTCAGCTGATTAAGCAGCATTAAGGGCTAATGTTCAAATACAAGCAAATGTCTCTAACCTAAAGCCAGTTAAAGTAGACATTGATTAGACTGTAATACATATAACTGGATACAGTACTGGTTGCTGCTGCAACTAGAATTAGCCCAGTAACCTTTTGCTTCTGCTCTAATGGTGAAAGTGATCATGATAAGAGGCTGCTTTGGTTGCCTTGGAAACCATACTGCAGGCAGATTCTCCAGTTCCTCTGGCCTTGCAGGTGTGTTTGCCTCCCATGGCTTAAGTCTTCTTGACCTAATCCCATTCTGTTGCATACCGTTAGTGAGCTGTGAATTCTGTTCTGAGATGCCCCCATCCTTCAAATGTGCTTGCAGTGGTGCACAGCTCTACAGAGTAGGACTAAGATGACTTGAGAGCTCCAGAAGGCTAGCAAACAAAAAACGTAGACCGCTAGAAAATGTCAGGATGCTTTGTGTGCTGGAATGGAAGAACACTAATCTGGTTGTCTACTTACAATGTTCTACTTGCTCTACACTTCTGTTCACTTGCTTCTTCCATTTAGCAGCAAAGGTGCTCTGTTGGCACAAATACTTCTCCGTTGTCAGCTGTGAACAGACCTAGTTTGAATTCTTTGGCTGGGACAGTAAAAGTGTAAAGCACTAGAGATTGAAGGATAGCGGGAATGAACTTGCATCAGAACCCTTGTAAGATGCTGTCCCCTATTTGATTCCAGAGACTAGAGTACTCTCAAGGTTTAATTTCTAAAATAAATTTGTAATATTTTGTGTATCAATGCCTTTATGAGGAAAGAGCTGCATCTTCACACCTGAGAGCTGGAGACAGTCCAAAAACTGTCTCTTAAATGTTGCACAATAAAGGTGAACTGAAGAGCCAAAATAGCATTATTAGTGCTTTAAAGCTTGGTCTTGCCCAGTCCTTTTATTTTTTCTTGTCTCTCCATGATTTTGCAGCTCAAGCCATTGTTCATCTTAATCTGCGAAGTCTGGGAATGTTTTACTTGAGAGAGCTCAGAGTCAACTGGAAACAAGAATCCACAGCTATGTGCAGTATGGGGGATATTTACACTGTCATTTTTTGAGCATCTGACTTGGGAGGGTAAGCTTCCCGTGTAGTTAGCAGAGAAAGAGAAGTTCTGCTCTGATTCATCACCTGAAGTGAGCTGAACTTAGGTGCTCTGCATCTTCTCTGGAATTGCCAGTCTGTTTATCACTGATTACATAGGGAGCTTTGGAAGAGTAGCTTTCTGCTGTGGAATACCTTACATGCCTAAAATTAGGCAGGTTGCATCCTGTCTTAATGTTGAGTGCAGAAAAGATGGTGTCTAGAAAGAAGCCTGAGCAGAAGGAATTAGACAAAAGCAACAATGTGGTATGAGAAACACATGGAGCAGGAACACTGAGAGGAGGAAAAGCAACAGCTTTTGGTTTGAATGGAAAGTGCTTTTTCATGGGTGTTTTCCTTCCGGAAGTGAACACCACTTGGCAGAGTGGCAGTGCCAATGTAGCATATAGCTTTACTGTTGACATAAATTGAAATTCCATTTGAATTTAAGAAAACTTTTTTTTTTTTTGTTATGAGAGTGGCCAAATGCTGGAACAGGATGTCCAGGGAAGTTGTGGAGACTCCATCATTGGGCATATCCAAGTTTGACTGGAAATAGTTCCCTGTAACCTGCTGTAATTAACGCTACTCTGAATAGGGGCTAGGACTAGAGCATCTCCATAAGTCCTTTCCACCCTCAATCTTTAGTGACACTGAGTCATATAAATGCACGTGTGCAGTGATGTGGTGTTTGGGCTCAGTGTAGATGAGAATGAAGTTTGTTTTAGTTAAAAGTGTGTTAAACACCGTATATCCGCAGTAGGTACAGATGCTTCTGGTTGCATGTACTGATATTATTGCCTAAGCTATTGTAAAACCTCGTGATGGCTGTTATTGTAGAGGACTTCAGGCTCTTTCAAGGTTTGTCTGAGAGCAGATGTTTCTGGAGAACACTTGTTACTAGCTTTCCATGAGGATATTAATTTTGTGCTAAGAGTCTCTCATTTTCAGTTCCTTTGGTAAGGTGAACTGAAAGCCAAAAACCCCTCAGTTGTCTATTTATGTAGCGTAAGTATCCATAAAAAGAGTTGGTGTGGATTAGTGGCTGTGTGTTATGAGCATGATTTACAACTTTATTTGCAAGTGAGATTAGAATGAGCACAATTTTTCTGGTCAGAGTGAGCATAGACCACCTTTTATTTTATTTTATTTTATTTTATTTTATTTTATTTTATTTTATTTTATTTTATTTTATTTTTAAGGGATATTTTTGATGAGGTCTGAGCCCTCAGGGGATTTTTGGCTAGTATCTGGAAATGTGACTACACTGAGTTTAGCAGTAGTTGGAAAGATCTGCATTTACTCAAATGTGCCAGTCAGTGTCTGTGACTGGCTGCATTTTAGGAGTTATAACAAACATCTCTACATGTTGTCCTTGGAGGGAAATGTGTTAGCGAAATGTGTATAACTTTTTGTCCTCCACAGGAGAAAGTCATATTAAAGTGTTTAGAGGTCCCAAATACAGAGCCTTGAAGTGATAATTGCACTTTTACCATCATGTCCCCCAGAAGAGATGATGGTATAATTGCAGGGTTATTATTACCAGCTACATAGGCTTCCATGGGCATTTATGGAAGATGGTTTAAATGGGAACAGAGTGGTACTCAAGGCCTTGAATTAGGCTGAAACAATAGGGAAGATTCTGGACAGTTAAAGGAAGCACTTTTATGGAATGACTGGGCCTGAGGCAAGATCTATTTCAGACAAGCCAGTGTTAAGCACTCTTAAGAGTGTAGATTTCAGTGTTACCACTGTCCATTGCTGTTGACCAGTTCTTTACTGGCTGTTTGGGGTCTGGGGTCAATCCACTTCTGTCTGTAGATAGTAAAATATGGAGTGTGACAGTGGCATCTGTTTACTTGGAGAGCAGATCTTTCCTGCAGTTGCTTCTTTACCAGTGACGATCCAGGCAATGGTACGTTGTGGGTAAGTTAATATTATTACAGCTCAGAGTGAGATTAGATGCCTTAGGGTGAGTAATGGGTATCCTCTTTGCAGTTTGTGAAGGTTTGTTTCGTGCAAAGTAGTGACTCTGAAAATGTCTTTGGGGACTTGCACGTGAACCAAGAGAACATGAATTCCTGTCATAATGACATAGAGATAATGTCTAAGACCTTATTATAGGCAGGCGATATTGGGGATTATGAAACTGCTGTTATCTTTTTATATGATCTTATTAATATTAACAGCATTCCAGATGGTAGGCAAATCCATGTGCGACTCTTCAGCCCTTTTGAAGTGCAGACACAAAGTAGCTGAAGAAAAAAGTCAGCTAAGGAAAACTTCAGCTATAGAATGGCATAAGCTTAATGCACTTTGCTAATCAAAGTTGTAGTGGGGTAGTCATAGTTACTTGATTGGTCTAGATATATCTATGTGGGGGAATGATTTCTGCTAGAGCACCCTTTAATTCAATAGACAAAAAGCATAGAGAGATGCAGAAGCTGATGTCAGACCAATTTAGACTAGAAATAAATGGCAGATGTCCAAGTAGTGGTGTTGGGGTGTTATTTCATTTCTTAAAATCCTGCTGCATAAAGTTCACCACTTACCTTATGGTAGTTAATTGCTGAAACAGGTATGGGGTTTTTCCAGTACACGGAGTGTTTAAACTAGCAAAATTGTTGCCTGAGCTTAAGGGGAAGTTTACGAGCATACTGCTGGTCCCACAGTTCCTGGTATATCCACAGGAGTCTTGATGGGATGTCTTCAGTGGCCGCAGTGTAGGAGAGGTCCTGGTGGCCGCTTGTGTCATGTCATGAGCTGTGTTCTGTTCCAGTGCCCAGTGATGGAAGTGAGCGCTTAATCTCAGAAAGATTGTATTTTGTATTTGCTGGTGCAGACTGTCCCAATAAGCTTTTCTTTGTATTGGTGGCTGGGAAGCTAAAGCTGGCTTTGAGATTCAGAAAGGGTTTGGAGAGAGATGGTGTTCTTAAAAGTGAAGGGTGCAGGCTGATTCCTTTTGTGTGCGTTGTTAAAGTGATTAATTTCTACATATCATTATATCAGAAGGGGTGAGATTTTTGCAGAAGTACTCATCTTTTTGTGGGCGGTGAGGGCCCCTTGGGGACCTGTCTCTTTGTGGGTGGTAAAGCTCGCTTAGCCATAAAAGTATTTTCCCACACCTTGCTGCCCCCTTTTTAAAGGGGAAAGAAAAAGAATAAAATAATTACCCACACTTCAGAGTGCAGAGGAGAGGCAGAAATCCTGGTAATCTGCCACGAGGAGGAGGTAGGAATTGTCAGTGACCTGCTGCATTTGGCTGTCATCTTTGAAAAGAATAGTCATGATTTTTGCTTACGTCTTTTAAATAGAGGGGCGTGGGCGGGGGGGGAGGGAATAACCAAAATACACCACCACCACAAAGCAAACCATGAGTCCAGATTTGCTACACCCAGTATAGGATATCTTCATAGATATTTTTATAGACATCCTGGTGTAAAGATGGAGGATGCTCTTGCTAAGGCAACGTGGTTGTAAGTTGTAAAAGGGCTAGTGATGAGTGGTGTTCCTCAGGGCTCAGTACTGGAATCAGTGTTGTTTAACATCTTTGTTGGAGACATGGACAGTGGGATAGAATGCACCCTCATCAAGTCTGCTGATGACGTTAAGCTGCGTGGTGTGGTCGACATGCTGGAGGGAAGGGATGCCATCCAGAGGGACCTGGACAGGGTTTGAGAGGTGAGCCTGTGTGAACCTTATGAAGTTCAACCAAGTCAAGTGCAGGGTCCTGCACCTGTGACATGGCAATCCCAAGCACAATTACAGGTTGGGCAGAGAACGGCTGGAGAGCAGCCCTGAGGAGAACGACTTGGGAGCGATGGTGGATGAGAAGCTCAACATGAGCCAGCAGTGTGCACTGGCAGCCCAGAAAGCCAACTGCATCCTGGGCTGCATCAAAAGAAGCACAGCCAGCAGGTCACAAGGAGGTGATTCTACCCCTCTACAATGCTCTCGTAAGACCCCCGCTTGGAGTACTGCGTCCAGCTTTGGAGTCCTCTGCACAGGAAGGATGTGAGACTCTTGGAATGGGCCCAGCAGAGAGGCACAAAGATGATCAGCGGGCTGGAGTGCCTCTCCTAGGAAGGAAGGCTGAGAGAATTGGGGTTGTTCAACCTGGAGAAGAGAAGGCTCCACAGAGACCTTATAGCAGCCTTCCAGTATCTGAAGGGAGCCTACAGGAGAGCTGGAGAGGGACTCTGTCAGGGAGTGTAGTGATAGGATTGAGGGATAATGGTTTTAAATGGAAAGAGGGGAGATTTAGATTAGGTATTGGGAAGAAATTCTTTCCTACGAGGGTGGTAAGACACTGGAACAGGTTGCCCAGAGAAGCTGTGGCTGTCGCATCCCTGGAGGTGTTCAAGACTAGGTTGGATGGGGCTTTGAGCAACCTGCTCTAGTGGGAGGTGTCCCTGCTTATGCAGGGGGGATTTGGAACTTGGTGGTCCTTAAGGTCCCTTCCAACTCTAACCATTCTATGATTCTATGATGCTGTATACTGATTCCTAGCTCCGTCTCCCAGATAGATAGGATTGTAGCACTTGGATCCTTCTTCTTGCTACCCTGGAGGTCTGAGGCTGGTTTTTTTTTTTTTTTTATAAATGAGCATTAATGTATCAATCTCTTACCAGTTATTGTATGCAAATTGAAGGTTTTTTTTCTCGCTATTAGATTCTGCAGTGAGAGTTTCCCCTCCACAATAGTATCATTACCACAGCTTGCTCTCTTGGTTTTATGCTTCTGACCTGCTGACTTTCCTTGATTACCGGGAAGGATGTATGGAAGGTATTGTAAAGTTAATCACAACTCACCTGCCTTTTTGGAGTTACTTTTGAGATACGGGTTTGCTCATCACAGGTGGATTTACCTTACCTGTGTGGTTTAGCTTAATGTCAGGCAGACTGAGAAGTCACCCTCTTTGTGTGGAGGCTGGAGGAGTTTTGAAATATTCCCTTGCCAAGGGAAGAGCCTAGGGAAGTAAATTTAGGCTGTGAACTTTTCTAAAAACATAAAAGCTGTATTTGTCAATGTTTTTTTGAGTGTTAAACATGAGGTAAGGTGGCAAGTGTCCTGCACGAGATGGAGGAATTCTTAAAGAAAAGCAAGCAGAGGATCCAAACAGTATTTGTGCAATAGCAAACACAGACCCTGTTCAGGGTGAGAGCACTATATAAACTCTTACTGGCTTTTTATTTCCTTACCTCAGAACTCAGAAGTTAATGTAGACAGCAGGAGGTTTTGTACACTAACAAATATAAACAGGAACCGAAGGTGAAGGTGTACATCATATGTCTCCCTCTCTGCACCTCCTGTTTTTTTAAAAAATCAGTATACCACCACCCATGGAGCGAGGCAGAAGAGGGGATGATCTCCAGTGTCTGCAGGAGCTCAGAGAGCTGGTTTTGAACTAAGCAGGAGCTGCAAGTCGGTGCTACTAAAGGAAGCTGTATTTTGCTTTCTTGAGCAGTTGGTTGACACACTCTCCTGCTGAGCTCAGCGTGGGCTGTAATCCAGCAGCCTGGCACTCAGAGGTTACCATGTTTCTGAGAGCTGAAAATCAGTAGGAGCTGCGAGCTCCAAGGTAATTGCTTTGGGCTCTCAGGTCCTGTTGAATTCCCTGATAGTCTGGCTTCTGAGTCCAGCTGTAGCTGATCTGGAGACCACATTCGCATCTGCTTCCTTAGCTTCAAGTGCTGCCTGAAACTCTACAATTTCAGCTGTGTCAACCTGCTACAACCCACCTGTTTCTGCAGCAATGGGTGGGAAGGAGTACGTAGGTGTTGCTTGTGACCCATTAGATAACTTCAGAGCTGGCAGCGAGCACAGAGATTGGTGTGGAAGAAGTTGTTGTGATGTTCATAATTGCTCATTTGTCTCCTTCAGCATCTTTGGGGGTGGTGAGATTGTGAGATTGGTAGTGGTGGAAGTTATTCACAGAAGGCAAGGGAGGAGTAATCCAAAAATCAAAAATATTGTCACCTAGGTGATAATATTAGTAAGGGATAACAATGACAGACTACTAGTCCCGAGCTTTGACCAGAAAGGAGGTCACTAGAAGCAGAGCAGCTTTAGTAGTATCTGAGAGATGGAAGGTAGGCTGGAGAGGATCCAAACTGGACTTACCGGAAAAAGAAAAGTGACTGCTGGGGGTTCACATGGTGCAGTTTGAGAGCTAGAGATGAGAAGAATGTGGGAGTGAATACATTTCCCCATCTCCCCTTAGATACCCAAACTGCGATGCAGCGTCTCAGGAACTTAGCGATGGAATAAGTTAATGTGTATTATGAGAGGCAAGAGAAGGGCATACAAATGTGTACTGCCAAATGGCAAAGCATGGAAATTGGCACAAAAGGAACAGGGAGAAGGAGCTAAAATCGCAGAGGCAGGTGGGGTGCATAGAAGGAGTACTTGGGAAGGTGCTTCTGTATGTGATGGGAGGAACTGCAAGAGAGGAAGGGAAGGCTGAAGAGATGGAGGAAGTAATATCACTGTAATTTTCTTATAAGCAACTGAGATTCTGCACAGAGAGAAATGGAGGCTGGAGGAGGGGAGGGTTTGAGGAATGAGTCAAAGGTGGTGATGAGGCAGCTGGGATTGCAGGCGTGGGTTTCAGCTAAGCTGGAGAAACACTTTGTCTTTTTTCAAACAATTGTTCGTATTAGCATTCATGGTGTGGGCATGCATGCACCCATCCATGTGATATGTGTCTCCTGGTGTGTTGCACACACGAGTTGTCTGAGGATCTGTCTTTTGGTTCACGACAGACCAACCCAGGGAGATCTCTCTGTCTTCCCTGAGGTGCCATAGTGGAAGAGAAAAGTCATGTAGTGGAGGAAATTGGTCTGGTAACAATTTTCATTAGTGTTGTCTCACAGTAGATGGTGGAATGGGAACTGGTTTCGGGGGTAGGTTAGGCTCAAAATTTTGTGGGGAGCATGACTGGAGGAAGGAGGCAAATACCCACTACTCCTAATCCACCCTCACCTCTCCCAACACTCCCCACCCCTTCTCCTAAACTCCCATTATGAGGACACTGAAAAGCATGAAGGAAATCCAAAGCTGCTTTGACAGAGTGGAAGGAAAAGAAGATGCAGGACAAAGAGGGCTGAGGGTAGACAAATAACTATCAGTGCTTATAGACTGGAAATTCATAGCACGATGTAGTGAGAGAGAAGGGCTGAATGTCATGCTGATACTTTCACCTTGTTACATGATGGTACATCAGGGTGTGGGCAGGGTGCTTTGTCAGTCCTGCTCTGCATTCTCTGGGGTCATGGTCACCCCTCAAGCCTGAGTCTTTGGATTGGCTCTGTGTGGAGATCCCTGTGGATTCACTGAGCTGCTGGAACCTACTAGTGGTGATAAGGAGTGAGTCTTGTTTCCATTGCCATCATTCAGATCATCCCAAAGCACCCTCAAAAATCCATCAGAAACTATTCAAAGCATTGCAAGAGCCAACTACTTTATATACTGTAGGTTTCTTTTACTTAATTCTTTTCCAGTTGAAACAACATGGTCTCCCTGTTGTGTTCTTCCAGCCCGAGCTTCCTCCTTTCCATCTCACCATCCTTTAAAATTAAACTGCCTTCTCAATAATTAATCTATTGTTCGATCTTGTGTTTTCCCAGCTTGTTCATTTTCTGCCTTTTTTTTTTCGGTTGTCTCCCTGTTCACTGCTTTACCCAGAAAACAGTGGGCCTCGCTGCTTAGTTCCCTGTCCTGCCTTTTCTTCTTTTGCTCATCAGACTGGGGATACCTCATAAATTGTTCTCTTTAACAACATCTTTTCAGCTTTGTATTCCCCATGGAAGGTTAGTGCTTTCTTTGCAGACACAGCAACTATGCAGGACCCACCAGTCTGAGAAGCTCTTAATGAGACGCCCTTAAAATATATTTCATAAATGCCACCTGTCAGCTCTTTCTTTCCCCTAGGACACTTTGTTAGTTTATTATATGGAATTTATTTAAGTTGTCAGGACCTGCATTCTTATTAATGGAGGTGCATTTTTCTCTGAGAGCATGTGACTTCATCTTAACCTCCCCTAGAGAAGTACAGATTCAGAACAGACAAGTATTTCCTCAACAGACCTATCCTGCTCACAGGATATTATGACTGTGAAATGTAATCAACCTTTGAGCATGTTTATCTTAGTGCTCTCTCAGTCCATGTCACCAAGCTAACACAGCATTTTCATTGCAAGCTTAGATGAGCAGGGCTTGTGTTGTAACACGGCAGCCCTGAAATGTGTTTAAGGATAGTAAGAATTTTTGCAAGTCTTCCATTCACTGGCAAATACAAGGCTTTGAATGTGTTTCTGTGCTTGGAGCTTTTATTAATACTGCATACTGCTATTTCCACAATGAAAGGTGGCTGACGTTTGGAAGCTTGGTGTTGTACTGATACACAGTTAAACCTCAGGAATTCAAACCCTTCTAAGGAATGTACTGCTTGGATTAGGGAAGGTTTGTGTTATTGCAATGGGGTGGTTGATAAAGCATGTGTGTGCTCTACGAAGATACTGCTGAGTTTTTTTCCACTGCAGATGAGTGTTTTGGCATAAAGCACGCACATTTAAAGTTGTGCTAAGCACATATTCTTGCAGTAAGAGCTGCAGAGGCGGTAGCAGGCATTTGGCTTGCTTATTTGTTTGGATTAATAGGATTTCATGTTAGTTAAAATGCATACTCACAATGAAAAAGGCTTTTCTGTGTAAAGGCAGTTTCACTTGTTATTTTTGCATCTATCGGCTGGCGTAGCTATATTGGTTAGATGGGACTGCAGTTACAACACTATTTGAGCCTCTGCTCAGGAGATGAATTATTCAGTGTGAACTGAAACTGTGGCCACGCTAATGTAGGAGCTCTGGAGTTGACGATAATGTATAACTCAAGTGGAATACGGGCTGAAGTTGGGAAGTGCCTTGGCAAACAGTCACTACAAGAAAATCTCAAGGTACTGTAGGAGCTCTGAAATACCTGGAACTATATATGGCAGCTTTGGTGAAGCTGGATTAGTCTGATACTGCATTAGTGTCTGTTAGATAACTGAACAGCGGAAGACCTAGCAGACAATACGGGTGGTGTGACAACTGTGGAGGACACAAACACTAGCCTGGGGTGGTAGTTGCTGAAGTGGAAATATTTCTCTGAATCCGAACAAACTTTGCTAGATGAAAAATTTAACTAATGATTGTTGGAGGTAGAAGTGTCTTAATACCATGGCAATTCAGTTTCACAGTGTCTGTGTTACTGGACAAGGCACTGCTAATGGAAGGGCTAGCTGTGGACATGCCAGTGCAACCTTGCAAATTTTCTTTAGTAAGAGAGCTGGCACTGGGATGCAGACAGGCAAATGACTGTTAGAAGTCACATGTTCAGCTTTTTTTGCTTTCATGTACAGCAACAATATTTGAGCACTCTGTCCAGTCTGAGTCATATCATGCAATGAGTTCAGATGGGCTGTTGTGCTGAGAGGGGACATTTCAGGAGGAGAGGGGAAGTCTGGGAAGGCAAGTTCCTGGGAACTACTTGGGGAAGTTTGTCCTTCTGTTGTTCAGAAATGTGGCAAAATGAGGTGGGAGCTCTGGAGACTCAAGAGCTTAGAGTCTGGTATCTGCTCACAGCTCCTTGGTGGAAGGCTGCCCCCTTTGTCTAGTCTCTGCAAGGCTCTTCATCCGAGGCAATTAGGATTAGCAGGCACATTTCATGCTCTGAAAAGTCAGAAAGGGAAAGAAGGAGGAGTTCTACAAAAGGAAATGCCTGCCAGGCACAGATTTCACTCTGTTTTTGTGTAGAGAATAAACACAGACATGAAGGTTAAAAAGCAGACTTCCAACAGCATTTAATGAAGGGCTTTGAAATGATGCAAAGGACTTAGTGACAGGAGAGCGAGGAGGCATTGCAAGGGGCAGAGTTGGCAGATGGAGGAGCCCAAGTGACACACAGTACAGATTAGCTACTGAGACCTCCCTAGTTCACCTTCATGGGATTTTGTGAAACTTCAACTCTTGTCAGGAGAGATGTGGTATTTTGATTTGGAGAGTCACCTACTGTTCCTGGAAGCTTAGAAGGGAGGAGGGCTGTGTACATATCTTCATGCACGGGTTCAAAGAGAGGAGAACACATGTTTCTTTAGAAACTTCAAAATTCAACTCTCTCCTGCCTTTTCATCTAGCAGCGTGCCCTGGCCTCATTCACTTCTCCCCCCCAGTTTAATTCTGAAAACCACTTTTTCTGGCAGTGTCAGTTGCTTGGGAGGTGATTTCAAATATCTTGTATTACTGCTAATTTTTAGTAGATTGTTATAGACCTCCAGATGGAGACATTACTGTAACCCAGGTTATTCAACCAGATTAATGTGTCTCCTCACACCGACAAGGTAAAGTTGTGTTTACCTCCCCAGTATTTTCCAATAAGTGACTCCCATGGTAGGGCTGTAGTTGGTGGGTCTTATAGCTGATTCTGTAAGTATCAGATGATTTTTGTGGTGTGTAGAATAACAGAAATCAGGAAGAAAGCGTAAATGCCTTTCTCCAGTCCTTTACTCATTGTTTTTTGTTAGGGCTTCTTTATGCATACAGACAAAATCATCTAAAAGGTTGAAAATATGCAGAAAAGGTGCAAATAAAACATTAGTTAAATAAAATGCAGATTGGAATGTATTCTTAGTGCTTGAATGTTTTCCCTAAAAGGCCATACTGTAGGAAACATGTTTTATTGCTTGAATCATATGGTAGTATGAGGCATGCTTTTAACACATGCTACTGTCACATGGAAGTAAAGAAATGGTCTCAAAACAAGTAACAACGTCTGCTGAAACTTCTTTCCACAGCTCTAGCAGTTTGGGAGACTCCAGCCTTGTCTCCCCTTCCCAGCAAGGGACCCAAATGAGAAAAGTGAAAGCTTGTTTGCCCACACACTTCTCAAATAACTTATGAGCTGTTTCAGCCAAGGGTAACAGTTGTTGCTTTCTGTTTCTGTAACCTTTTCCTGCCAAGTTCCTGGTGGTACAGCATCTCTACTTGCAAGAGGGTTTCTCTTGACTGTCTCTTTGTTTCCACCTCTGTGTTTCACGGGGTACCTGTTGTCCCTAAATGAGGGTTCTTCTCTAGGTGTGCAAGAGTCTATTAGCACACTGAGCTGAAATATTTGTTTTTATTTCAATTCTGGAGACTCGATTGCCGGGCATTGAACAACAGCCAGCACATCACACATTACAAGCTGCCCAATATTTTGTAATGATAAAATACAGCTTATTAATTAATAATGATTCATTCACCACTCCTGACTATACATATGCATCTAAGCTCATGTTTACAACATTTAGATATTAGCATGCTCATTATTCACAAAGGGGTGTGTATTTTAGCATTATAATTACCCCAGGTTAGTTTGGGATATACTCTTGGCTCGAATTTGGTCCAGAAGTTAGATTTTTGCTATCTTTTATGTCTAAGTCAGCAACTGCAAAAGAACATGTAAGACTCATTTTCTTTCACATCCTCCTGAAGATTAGGTATGTTTCTTGATGCTGTAACCATATCCCAAGCAAAAATTCATGACAAACCTTTAACTTTGTTCTTTAGACATCACCTCCGCACCGTATTCCAGTACTGTACCCAATATCAGAATTCCAGGAGTGTCGAGATGGCCCCTAAGCAAATGGGGCTTTGCTGTTTAAAATGTGTATGCATGCATGCTCTTACACAGTGTAAAGCGATCGGTATAGTGAAGCCATCCCACAGAACTGCCCATCCACTGCAGCTAAAAGTATCACAAATGACAAATAAGGAAACAAGCAGCTAAGCCTAAACAGTCCTTGTTCATAAAGGTTTTCTTATAAAGAATAAAATCACATTTACTGGCTTCATTAGAGTTGTACAAATGTAAGAGCACCACTAAGGCTTGCAGCTCTGCTTCTTTTGCAAGCAGCCTTTGAGGCTTTGGCTCTCTGGTGAATTGTACTTACTACCCTGCAAGAACAAGCTTTTAAACTATGCAAATGGAGTATCCTAGGAAGCATAAGCTAAATAATTACGTATCAGTACTAAGATGCAACTATGACTTTTGTATTCAGTTGTCAAAGTCAGGCTGTCACTTGTCTTATTTATCCCTTCTCCTGTTGAGCAGTTTTGTTGCTCTTCACTCATCACTAAGGTGAGGTGTGAGTGAGATACTCTGGTATGCCCACGGTTCAGATGGTATTTCTCTCTACCTCTTTTTTCTTTTTTCTTTTTTTTTTTTTTGATTGCATGAGAGATTGAGTCTTGCAGAAAAAAAAATGTGCAAAAATTGTTTTAAATACTGTCAGGCTTTCATTTTGGCAAGACTGTACTTGAGGTCATGATAGGGAGTGGTTTAGGAGGTACAAAGAAGGGAATTTCTTCCAATTTATTTGGTTGGTGGTTTGGTTTTTTTTCTGTTCAACATTGCATATCTGATATTGGATAGCTGGAGAAAGTTCTAGGCAAATTGGAGACTTGGATAATAAACTGTCATTAACAGTAGTTGAGAAGGTTGAGGCAGCTACAGCAAGGAAACTAAAATGCTTGTTCATTATTGGTCACACTGAGTAAGATAAGGACTTCCTAAACAGCTTGCGTCAATGTGTACATGTAAAGGCTATGCTAAGATACCCTGATTGTCACTGAAGAGACTACAGGGTATTCCTCATCTGAGAGGCAATACGTTAACATTGCTGGCTCATCTCCTGCTGGTTCTGGAAACGCACCATGCTGTTTCATGTTTCATATCTGATTTTCCAACTTCCCTGTCTAGTCGGGTGACGTGAGTAGGGGCATCTCTATGGGGTGAACAAGAGAGAAACAGGAATTCTCTTTAAGGAGAAAGATTATTAGCTTGCTTGGTGAACTGCAAACAATTCAAATTAAGAGGGGAATGCATTTGAAAAGGACCTTCACCTCTTCTATTTTCCCTGAGGGAAAATTGGACTCTGCCATCAAGGACAAATGCTTCCCAGATGCATTTCTGTATTAATTGTTATATGACAAAGGAAGATTTCTAACATCATGAAGGTAAGATGTCAAGAAGCCTTCATGACTGTAATGGGGATGAAGGCTTTGGGCAGGGCATCTGTTCATTCATTCTTTTGTCTTTCTTTCAAATAAAGTGATTTCCTTTCGAAGTCTGAAACTTGCGGCTGGAAAATTTCCTTTCCTATACGATGCTTACATTGTTCACAATGTGAATAGAGCCCTTGGGCACTTGGCTGAGCTCTGATCAGGACACTCATCCTCACTACCTGCAGCTGTGGCCTGCTAAATTCCCATAGCTGATAGGATTGTAGAACTTGGTATGGTAATCATTGTCTTTATTTTTAAATGAAATTTTACAATAGGAATGAGCATGAATGGGAAATTGCATTTCTTCTTATTTTGTACGTCTGAGGTAAAGGAGCAATAAAAGCCGTTTGAAGGCTTCAGCCTTCAGACAATGTAGACCTCTTTGAGGCTTTGTCAGTAACATCAAATCTAAGATCCCGTCAGTGCTTAGCATGTGCCGAACTACACTTAGTAACATTTTGTGCATCCATTCAAGAAAATATTTTTGCCTACTTGCTATTTACAGCTTGCTGGTACATTTTAAACCAAGCAAAATATATCCTTGAAAATACCAGGTTGCTATGCACGCTTTTTCTGCAGCATTTGCCCAGTTTTAGATAGTTGTCTAAGCCACTTCAGAGGCAGTCATGGTAGCCTGGGACAGAGATTTGCTGGGACTTGTCAAATTCATACTCAGGATTTAATGTATTTACTGTGATCAAAGGTAGTCCCCAAACCCAGTCTGCCCCATTAAATACTTCAGGGTCAGAGATGTGCAAGAACTTTTTACATCTCAGCTATAGGCTTCAGAGATCAGTAATCACATTTCAGCTGAACTCAAATTGCTTCAGAACTGGTTGAGAGAATCTGGTGTATTCTTGCAGCAAAGAGTTTTATCCTTGCTTTTTCAAACAGATTTCTCCTCCTGTGTTTTGGGCTTCCTGGAGCCTAGATTATAGTCAATCTAGAACTAGTAAATGTAACACTTGTCAGCTGTGATAGATCCTTTCTGCAAGTGTAGGATAACCTCAGTATCATTAGCAACAGTTACAAATGGGCTCATAAAGAGGTAATTACTTTTCAAAGGTACTCATGCTTAAAGATGCAAGTGCTAATCTAGGGGGAATTTTATACTCGGGCCTAATCACTGTCTCAAATTGAGTCACAAATTAGCTCAGGGACTTCTCTAGCTTCCTCAAGCTTATCTGAAAGCATCTTAATAATTTTTTCTCTTACTATAAGGGGGATCTGCCAGACACTAGAAATTTAAGAAGAAAGGATCTAGCCTAGAAAAAAAAAATTGAACTCTGGTTTCTGTTAAATACATGGGTTAGAAATTCCCATAGTATGTAGATATTCCATATTCTTGAAACTTGCACCCCGAAGCCTGTGTAGGTCTAGAGCATTAGGTCTTCCACTGAGAGTCTGATAGTAGTAGTTTGAAGTATCCTGCTCTTCACTAAAAGGAATGCTGGAGTGCCATGGGAAGTGGTTTGGCACAGATTATTTTTTGTTTTTTTCCCCCTTTCAGTCTAAACTCAGACATTGACTTGTGTGGCTTGATTCATAAATGAGCAATAGCTGACTGGCAAAGGTTCATTTCTCCACATTCCAGGATGAGTTGGACCCTCTGAGGGGCTTGAGACTGACAGATAAATATCTGTCACATGTAGGTGGCCTATAAGAAAAGATTTGTGCTTTTTTTTTAAATTTTTTTTTTTAAGTCTTTGTTAAGACTCTCTTCCCCCTCCCCTCTTTAAACTCTCTTGTCATGTGCTGAGTGGGGGTGGATGGAGATCTGGGGCGGTGGGGAGAGAAGGAGGGGCTGCTGAAAGCATTTATCTTCATTTCTGCCATCACCCAGTGTTTATTACGCAGTGATAGACAGACGCAGGAAAGCTGCCAATCAAACCTACGTTCACTGCATTTCAATTGGCCTTTGCTTTTGGATTTCAGCATTTTTGAAATCTACATCATCTTCGCAGTAAAAGGTTGTTCTGTTTGTGGGGGTAACAAGCCCAAGACCCTTGGGTACCCACTGCAGTCACTTGTGATCCCATCAAACAGTGGAAGACCCAGGAATCGGGACAGACTGTCAAGTGCTTGGTGAGAACTGCTGCTTGTAAGAGCTTGATCTGCTACTGCCCACATTTAAGAAGCTGAAGTTTATACTAGAACTTAAGAGGCAACAGCATCTTCTTCTGCTGTCATCCAGGCTGAAAGCCTGTGACTGGGCAAAGCCAGCCGAGAATGAATTCTCATGCTTCATGGTGAACAAAAGCTCTGTAGTGAGGATTTTAACTTGCTTAAGTTTTCCACCTGTGGTCTCAAATCTTACCTGTCAACCAGTGGAAAAAGCAAACAACAAAGGTTAGGACAGCGTAGTTGTGTACTAGGCGGGGAGAGGGGAGTATTTTCCTCCTTATGTCTGAAATGATCATGGATTACCATTGGTGTTAGGCACACTGCTTTGGAGCCTTTGAGAAATATACTGAGACCTTCTAAACACACACCTTTCACTCTGTGAACATTGTTTCCTGCATCGTAATCTTTTTAATAAAGGTATTTGTTACCTGAAGCACTAGCATTACTTGATAGCTTTTGCTGGCTCTGAAACTCGTGCAGAGCTGTGCTGTAGGTTGGGAGGCACTGCTTTTCTCTGTTGTTGGCATTTCCATGTAGGAAGTGACTGCCTTTGGAGGTGAAGAGGATGCAACCATTTATGGTGTTAAATGAACACCACAACTAACCTGGAGGTTCCGGGGAAAGAGACAAGAAGACCAGAATATTTACAGGAAAAAAAAATAAATAATCAAAACCATTTACCAACAGCTTTTTTTTTGTGGTACTTGTAGCAGTAAATACAACACTTGGTGTTTGTGGGGCAATTAGCAATGTTGCTAGGCTTGTGTGATGCTGAGGGAACGCACAATTAATCTCTTTGGGTATGTTACTTTCCAGTTTACGTATTCCTTGCTATATGCCTACAAAGGTTGTTCTCATTGCAAAACAGGTGATGACTTTAATGTTCATCTGTAATAAGATTAGTATTCTGGAATTATGTACCCTGAGTAGTACTGCTGCTGCCTGTCTTTGCAAAGTATTTCCTTGTCTGACTCAGTCCGGTGAGGCAGTTGCTACCTAGCTGGTGATGTGACTTATTAGTTACTGTTCCCCTGTAGCAAGTCCCCATTGCCTCAAATTTGTACAGAAACTAGTTTTCAGTAATCCACCTGGTGACTGGAGGCAAACAGAAGAGCTGCCCTCGTGTACCAAACCCGGCCTTGCAATGAGGAGACTTTCAAAGATTAAGCAACATAAAATGTAATTGTCCTTCTTCCACTTCTGGCTGCAAAATGTAATTTTATTAGTGCATTGAATCTGCTTTCTCCAGTGCCTGTCAGAGGAGCCCTTTGTTTTGGGAAATAAGGAGAACAAGGCCCTGGGCGTATGTAAGAGCAATGGAAATGTTCTTAATTCTGCTCTCCAAGTGGTGTGAGCGTGTCTGACAGAGACAGATACAGAGGCTGAGCAGACGCACAGGGAAGGTTTGTCCTTTGCTGGAGGCCTGGCCCAGATGAATTCTCAGTCTAAAGCTCGCTGCTCGCTGCTCTTGGAATGTTTCTGAGCTTTCTCTAGAACCAAAAATGAGAACTCAAGACAGCTTATCAATGGAAAGAGGACTAACAGCAGCCACATTGGTGTCTTTCTTTATCAGTGCCGTTCTAGAATTTGCTTCCCTACTTTGCCCTGTCACCCCCTTGTTCTTTACTTTGCAGAGAATACATAAACCCTATTAGTGTGTGTGTTTTTCAGGCCTTTGTGCCTTTGCATAAGCCTGAGTGTTCTGCTGGGATTCGATAAGAAAAGTAAAAATCCAGCCACTCTAGTCTCCTCAGTTTGCTCCACATCACTTTCATTTTTCAGAGCTTAAAGGGGACCTACAGAAAAGGTGGAGAGAGGCTTTTTGTCAGGGAATGTAGTGATAGGATGAGGGGTAATGGGTTTTAAACTGGAAGAGGGTAGATTTAGATTAGCTATTACAAAGAAATTCTTTACTGCAAGGGTGGTGAGACACTGGAACAGGTTGCCCAGAGAAGTTGTGTCTGCCCCATCCCTGGAGGTGTTCAAGGCCAGGCTGGATGGGGCTTTAAGCAACCCGGTCTAGTGGGAGGTGTCCCTGCCCATGGCAGGGGGGTGGGAACTAGATGGTCTTTAAGGTCCCTTCCAACTCTAACCGTTCTATGATCTATGATACATTAGCAGTTAGTGAGGTACACTGCAGCTGGCCTGCAGTGTACTGCGTACAGAGTTGTCAAAGTGATGTCTTTTCCAGTGTTGCTGCTGTGGCAGCAGAGTCCTGAGCCAGCCTGAGAGACTGAATGAAGCCACTGACTTCGCTGTGTGCGTTCCACTGGAGATAGTGTGGAGATGCTGAAATTCAGAATGCATATGCTCTGGAGGCTGGTCTTTTCCTCATTTGTGCTTGAGGATGATCTTGTTTTGCTCTCCCTTGTCAAATTCTGTTACCTTGAGTTTCTCTGGGTGCCAGCACTTGTGTGTGTAGTACAAGGACTGCATGTATATGCAGGCCTTAGAGACTACAAACAACATGAGATTTTTTAACTCTAGTACTAGATGTGTTTCTTCACTTGTCTCCCTGGGGATAACATTTAATGCCTTTGAGCTTTCTCAAACGCATGCTGACTTGAGTTACCAGTGGCAGTTCCTTTCTGCCTGGAAAATTATGTTATTTGTGATAGTTTCTGAAGTATTCTGCTTAGCCCTCTGCTTTGGGCTGTTGCGCAGATCCTGGGGTGGTTAGCAAGGGTCACACCATTTGCTTGGAGTCAGGGCCGCTCCCTCCCTCCCCACACTGTAGGCTGGGCCTCGCAAAGCAGCAAAGGGCCAGCTTGTAAGTCCTCCTTGCTAATGTTTTGTTACAGTCATTACTGTGTGGCAAATACTATAAGCAACCTGTATCTTCTGAGTGGAGTTTGCAGTAATAGCAGGGATTCTGTCCAGTGATTTGCCAGGACAATGCTTTTCCTTAGCATATGATTTTTGCCTTTATAGCTGTACCAGAAAATTTTTGTGTCTGAAAATACAGCTTCATTGGTATCAATAAGTAGAATACATTTGCACCAAACCAATTGATTAGTATTTCTGGCTTGGGAGTCTGGGCAAGTCTTATCTCTCATCAACATTCTTTTATTTCAGAAATGTGTTGCAGGGAAGCGCTTCCCTATTAATTTCCTGTGTTCTGTGGCTTATTTAGGAGTTGTTGCCATTTCTGTAAATAAGGTTTTTTTAAGAATCTAGAGTTTTGTGTATTGGATTTTGAAAGGTTTTCTATGGTTTTGTCTCCCCAGCTTTTTTCTGGATAATCTTCTGGAAGTTAAATTGCTAATAATTTCTTCCTCTTCTGTAGGTGCTGTGATTGGGGATGGACAGTCAGCTGTGGCCAGTAATATTGCCAACACCACCTACCGGCTCCAGTGGTGGGACTTCACTAAATTTGATCTGCCTGAAATCAGCAATGGTAAGTTGGAAAGGACACCAGTCATTTCTTTTAAGTCTATACCAACTAGAGCTACTATAACCTCCAGAATGTTCCAAAGGTTAGCTGTATGTTGCAGGCCTTCAATTAGTTGTCTGCTTGATTGTAGAAGGCTGTCCAATTCGTCAAGCATGAGTTCAATCCTATTAGAAGAATTCTGTGTCCAATGTCCTCATTTTTTTACCAACAAGTTTCTAGAGGGATATTGTCTTTATACCTTTACACTAGAACCTGCTAATAAACGAGATCTGAATTCTCTAAGCTGTTGACATTTGTATGGGTTAACATGCTGCAATACATTTTGGGAATCGGGGCTCTGGTCTGTTGCTTACTGCAGTGTTGCAAGCCAGGGAAAGTGAGACCCCACCTGAATTACTGTCCAGCTTTGGAGTTGTCAACACAGGAGGGACATGGACCTGTTGGAATGGTTCCAGAGGTGGGCCACAAAAACGATCAGAGGGCTGGAGCACCTCTCCTATGAAGACAGGCTGAGAGAGTTGGGGTTGTTCAGCCTGGAGAAAACAAGGCCCTGGGGAGACCTTATAGCAGCCTTCCAGCACCTGAAGGGGGCTACAGGAGAGATGGGGAGGGACTTTTTATCAGGGAGTGTTGAAACAGACCAAGTTGTAAATTGAAAGAGGGGAGATTTAGATGACGATACTAGAAAAGAATTCTTTTAGTGTGCGGGTGGTGAGACACTGGAACAAGTTGCCCAGAGAAGCTGTGGATGCCTCACCCTTGGTTCAAGACCAGGCTGGATGGGGCTTTGACAATCTGGTCTAATGGGAGGTGTCTCTGCCCATGGCAGGGGAGCTGGAACAAGATAATCTTTAAGGTCCCTTCCAATTCTACCCATTCTATAATTCTGTGATAATAGTCTGTGTACCTTTTAACCATTTGCAGAAGCAGTGATTTGTCCCATATCTCTGGTGAAAGCTGCTTCTGGGTCAAGAATATGAGCAATATTGCTGATTTTCTTTTTTTTACTTTTTTTTTTTTTGTTATTTTCTTCTTCCCTTTGTGAAGATTAGACCACAGTTTTACGTATGTTCTATGGCGTAAGCTACCTCCTGCAGAGGAAGATAATTCCTTATGCAGACAACGAGCATATTTGATGCTTGTAGTCAGCTGATCAAGAAATTACTTCTTTGGGGCTAAAACTAACTTGACTAGAAAGACTATTTTTAACCCGGAATGGTATCCTGATATAGTTTGCTGCACAGCTGCAGAAATGTTTATGGCAGCCTGGGATGAAGATAGAAGGTAGATATTAATGAATGGGTTGGGTTTTTTTTTTTTTTTTTTTGGTAAAGGGACTTTTTAATTTAGGCTTTTTCTGT
>VXBJ01001148.1:129410-200603 GCA_013400055.1 Nycticryphes semicollaris | reverse complement strand
TTTTTTTTTTTTTTTGGAGAGAACAGGGATTCTGTTTGCAGAAAGATTTCTGCTTTCACAGGTGGCCATTGAAATGAATTTTTAAAAGTTTCTCCCAGTCCCCAGCCTTGTCTGTTCTGCAGTTCTAGAAGTTCTGTATTTGACAACAGACGTCTCTGTTGGGGATTGTCTGGTTGCTTAAAGAATCCACAAAAGGAGCACACGTAGTGACAATATAGCAGCAGAGGTGTGAATTGAAATCAGAATCACCAAATGGTTTGGGTTAGAAGGGAGCTTTAAAGATCATCTAGTCCAGCCCTTCCTGCTATGGGCAGGGACATCTTTCAGTAGATCAGGTTACGCAAAGCTCTGTCCAATTTGACCTTGACCTAATGATCCACAGCTTCTCTGGGAAACCTGTGCAGGGCCATTTATTGTCCACTCCCAGGGAAATCAGAGCTAGAGGAAAGCCACCAGGAGCCTGTCCAATTACAAAAAGATTTCTTATTTTATCTTTAGGAATGATAGAGTATCTAGTGTTTCTGTCTCATCTCCTTCCTTCATGTTGTATGATGTGGTGTGATGTTTATAGCCTGGTGGGAAATAAAAGCCCTGCTTCTAGACAAGAAGCCCCTGTCTATCCCCTGACATTGTAAAGGGGGGAAGATGCTTTATGTTTTGTCCTTGAGAACCATTCTGTCTCTGGAGAAGGAGCATGCAGTGTCATCCTGAAAGTAATATACTGTGGTGAAGTTGTGTGCCAGTGCTTTGATGTCTCTTGTTAAGCACCAAACGTTGTAGTATTAGCGTAAATCTGTAGGCTGAAGATCAGTGCTCAAGGTGAAGTTTTGTCACTCAGTGGCAATACTTTCTATGGTACAGCCAGATTCTGGAACGGAATAAAATTGAGTTCAGAGGGGAAAGCATCTTGATACTGACTTATATTCTTTGGGACTTCTCTGTAAGAGAAGTAAAGTAAGCTTGTCAAGTATTTAAAGAGTGATACAGCTGCTAATAGCTGCTTTTTTTTATTTGTTTTGGTTTTTTTTGGCCTCATCTGGCTGCTGAGAAGGCTGCTGATTTTGAAAAAAAAAAAAGGCATAAGATGTTTGTTTATAATTGATGGAATCCCATAGAAAATAAGAACCATCTGCTCCTCGATACTTCAACATTTCAATCTTCTCCCTCCCCCCTGCCAGGACACTTCCATTCTGAAATAGCTTCCAATTAGCTGGAAACTGGGCTATGGTTTCTGTTGTCGTTGTGCCCTCCTTGCAGGCAGGGTTGCTGCTACAAGCCCATCCCCAGTCTGTCTGACTCTCTGCTTTGTGCTTCATAGTACTTAGCTTGTCCATCTTTACTTATTACCATTTAGAAATGTTTGGTTTTACTTTGCTTTATCCCTTTTTACGTGCCGAGCCCTGGCATTTCTAGCTTGTTAGCCGTGTCGCCCTCTGCCAAGGTCTAGTAGGCATGTATGAAGATGAGCAGCTGCGCTCATCCTAAAGCAGGTATTTGCCAAGCTTGCCTAGGCACAAAACAAAGGCAAGCTGCAACTTTGCCAAGGTGCGCAAATTTTAGAGATACTGTGAAGCTAAATGTGTAACAGTGGAATGATGGGTTGGAGGAGTTTTTTCTGACTCTCCATGACCTTGGAAATAAAGTCTTTTCCTAGTAAAGCATGTGACCTCAATAGCTCCATTTTTCTCCTCGTAATTTCCTATAAATCAGAGGTGGTCATGTGAGAGAGTCCACTTATGCAGAGAGGGCTATTGTGCTTTCTGGATCTGACTTGAGCTACAAGTGGTTTGGGAGTTGAGGCAGATGAAATGATGCAGCTGAAGTTTGGGACTGCCTGCCAGCTCCACTCTCCATCAAAGAAATGACTCTGTGGCCAACCCCCATCTCCAAGCAACTCTTCTTCCTGTTACAATTAAACAAAGAAAAGATCGTTTGGAAGTAGGATGTTTTCCTCTGAAGTAGGCACGTGTGAGCAAGTGACAGCGGTGGGATTAGCGCAGTCCTGTGGTCTCAGCACCCTTTGGAGCCCTGGGCTCAGGACTTGGATCTGTGGCAGCTAATGCTCAGTCCAGCGAGTGCACGAAAGAGGACTCTGGCAGTCTTGGTGAAATGGCTTTGCAGGGACCTGTAGGATTGATGTCTCTGCCCAGTCTCTCTCTATTAGTGGCAAAATGGAAAAAGATGGTTTCAGATTTTTTCTCTCCTTTTGCCAGTTTTGCTTTTAATAACTCTGAAATGAACATGACCTGTAGTTGACAGTCCAATCAGCGATGGGGTGGGGAATTCATTTGGCAGCGCAAACAATGCTATCTCTAGCATTTATTTAATACTATTTGAGTAAGTGTTCTCATATCATAGGTTCTCATAGATTCATCATCATATTCTATGATTCTAAGTCGTCTTTATCCTTAAAATTTCCTGCAGCTAACAGCAAAATATTAAATTGCTGTAGAATGTAGTCTTTCCATGGGTAAAAGACTTATCTCTTGTTTATATTGTTTTGAATGTAGTTTCTCTCATGCTACTCGCTGCTCACTATTTCATTTCTTAATGAAATAGATCAGGCCTCAGCCTGCATGTGGCTGAACTGGTTTAGTTCTCCCACATTTAGTCACGCGTTAGGAATTTGTCCTGTTCTAACACTGGCTGAGACTTGAGGAAGGTGATTTGATCCACAGTGGGATACAAAAGAAATTAAAAGAAGAAAAGGGGGAAAACGAGCTTGCTAAACAATGTGTAAGTAGGAGCAGATGTTTAGAAAGTGTCATCCTTAAGAGTGGCTAGGAGTGGATGGTGCGCCAGCGCTATTTTCCTTTGGCAAACAGTGCTGTTGCTGCCGGTGTTCCAGGCCTTCCCCAGCTTCAAGCGTAATTATGCTGTAGGTGTAAGCACTCCAGTTTGGCACAACAGCTTGATTAATTTGTTCTCTGATGTTTCTTTTGATCTGTTCTGTCAGCTCGGTGGCTGCATTAACAACAAAAGAAAACAAGAAATGAAAGAGCAGCGTTACTGTAAATGATTTTCCAAAACCAGCCATTTTTTTCCCTAAAATCTTCTGTACTGGCTTCATTTTCATAGATCAGGCCTCAGGCTAAAAGAAATCAAATAGCCAGTAGCTTTATCAAGTGCATGGGGATCTTCATCCTCCTCATGTCTTAGAAGTGTTCCTTAAAATGAAACCTTGCAGAGACCTCCACCTCTCATATTTATGCTTTTTTCTGCTGCCACAGTAGGCTCCTTTAGTTCTAGGTGTAAGTGCTACTTGAATCTCCCGCATCCTTTGCAAATGAGGGAAAAGCGAAGAACCATAATGCCAGCATGAACCAGATATTGAACGACTGAAATAAAGGGTGCTCTTTCTTGTTAGGCACAACTTGCATCTGTGATGTTTTATGTTCCAGGCACACGTCAAGGGGGGAAAAATAGTTCACTTCTGGCAGCAGGGCTCACAATCTGTTTTGCTAAGAGGCATTTACCATATGCAACAAACTTTAAAAAGAACAAGACATGCAGCCGTGTTGGCCGTCATTGTGGACTGCTCACCCAAAAAAAGGCCGGGGGAAGAAGGAAGGGTGGGCATGTAGATAAAAAAATAAGTTAACACATGCTGTATGCTAAATAGACTCTTGATGACTGGTGATCCAAACCCAACATTGTTTTAAAAAGAAATATAGTAAATGCTAGGTGAGGAAGAGGATTTAGAGGACCTGGAAAGGAAAAAAATAGCCACAGAACTGTGATGATATGTACAAGACGTGGCAGTGTCTGTGAATCTGCAAATGGTGCATAAGTAGTACAAACATTTTGTACCTTACAAAAATAAAGATGGGAGGTCTCTTTTCTTGTGAGTGTCCAAGGTTGCATTAGATTAAAAAACCCCAAACTTTAAAAGCTGAGAAGAGGCATGGATTCTATAGACTGATTTTTCCATGGTTACAGGAACAAGGAAGAAACATCACCTGTGCTGAGAGAAATCAGTATCTGTCCCCTCTAAAACTTCTTGCACTTTTTTGAAAAGCATCAGGAGTTCACCGGTACAGAAGGGTCCCTAGGCTAAATGACACCCGTGTCTCTGGTCTGATGAAGCAAGTAGACAGTCTAGCTGCTTCTAATATCGAGCATCAAGTGACAGTAGTTAACATTGTGGAGAACCCATGGCTGCCTCATGGAAACTGAATCCTGAGCCCAGAGATAAAGAGCAAAAATATGTAGCGGAATAGGAATGAGAGAACAGTTCTTGGAACCCAAAGGAAGAGACTTTCCCTTCTTATAATCACAGGTTTTTGCAGGAAGTGTGTTTTATAATTGTATATCTGGCAAATGCTCTCCCTGTCTTACATGTACTTTTGCTCTGTTGCTGGCCTTCTTGCTTGCCTCTCTTTTAAGCAGTTAACTCAGGTTTGGCTGGGAGACTCAATATCTAACTGCCCAATGAGTTCCCATACCCCTTTATTTTTAATTTTCTTTTTGTAATTTTTTAGGTCACTGCTTTTTTAGAGTACAAATGCAAAGGAATGGGTGAGAAAGGACTGCCTTAACAACTGAGTCTAGCTTCCTGCTCTCTTAGGCAAGCCCCGTCCTATAGTTCATCCTTATTCTATCTTAAAATTGGTTAAATTCTTTGCCCCTTTCACTTCTGTTGAAAGACTATTATAGAATCTTGCTATTCTGGTAGAAATCTTCTAATTTCCAAACTTAATGTCTGCTTTTACCCACCTATTCACCTCTCAGCATTATTTGTGAAGAGAACTGATGTTCCTCTGGCACTTACTTTCTGGTATTTTTTCTAAGTACATTCCCATTTCCTTGCAATCTTTCTTTTTTTTTTTTTTTTTATAATGTTAAACATACATTTCATTTTCCCCACTCAGCTTGCTAGATCTTTGCTGGACTTGCTACTACTTAGAGTTTAATCTTTCTTGAACATGGCTGACCAAAACTGTGCCCAGTACCCTGCATGTGGTCTCAGCACAAGGGTGTATATAAGCACAGACATTTCTATTGTAAGTGTGCTACCCGGTGCAGTTTAGGATTGACATCTCTTTCACTGTTAAGTTGAATGGATGGCTCAGTTTTCTGTGTGATCATCATAGCTGATTCTGTCTTGTTTCCAACTGAGAAGCTCCTAGGTAAAGCAAAAAATCATAAATGTTAACACACTCTAGAATTCTTTCATTTCACTTCTGTTATGTTTCTGTGTACTTCAGTTCATTATGTGGTCTGATGATGCTCTGTTAATGATATCATCTAGCTTTATCAACTGAATTCATCAACTGGCTCCACTCTGTGCCTAAACCATTGATAAAGCTAATAAACAGGACTGGTTTTGAAATGAGTGACTGAAGAACTGTAACAGGAACCTGACAAATTTGGTGGCGATTACAATAGTACAACACGTTATGTATCCTTTAGCTATTTCACAGCGTATACTGCAGTACTTGTGTTGATGCCCATCTTCTCTTGTGAAGACATAACGAGTACTTCCATGAAGCCTGGATTTTTATTTTTTTTAAAAAGGGCAAATTTTTATGATGTCTTTTTTAAAATGATGTAGTACAGCCCTTCATCTTTCTTCTGTTGTCTTTCTGTTCAACTAGCTTCCGACTAAGCACTCAGGAATTTTATCATCTTTTGGACCGTCTGTTCTTTGAAGGACCATGTGTATTTTAGATTCTGTTATTACAGCACTGACAGTCACTACCATTATTTACCTTTTCCTGTGCAGCACCTTTCTGTTTATACTAGGCTGAAAATTACTGTTTTTAGCAGCTTCGAGACTGAAAAAAAAAATGGTTGAATAAATTTAGAGTACAGGTGTAGGTGGTTTGGTACAGAATGTAATTACATAGTCCACTTTTTATCCTCATCGTCTTTTTCATCGGAGTTTCTTAAATGGAACAGTTGAAGTTGATACTTAACCATGTAGGAAAGCAGTTCCCAGGAAAAACGTCTTTGAGACCAGAAGAACTAAAGATGTGATTCAATGAGTGCTTTAAATCAGCAATGCTGGAAGAAGGAGCAGTCCTGTCTGCTTCTCTGTGATGACTACATTTTCTGCTACTGCAGGTGTCTGTGTGGCTGGGTGGTGTACCAGGTTGGGAAACTGTTGTAGCTAAAAGGTGACCTAGACAACGGTCAGAAATTTCTCAGTCATATCGGTTCCTTGATGTAGCTTTCTTTCCACAGAAGTATTGGAAAGAAAGGGCAGGGATTGTTTCTTCTGGCAGCAGTGCCAGTTTGTTAAAGCATTGAGTTACAGCCTTAATTTGATTTGGAAATTCAGACTTTCAGAAATATGCACAAAGCATTCTTAGCACTGGTTTGGTTTTTTTTATGTCAAGCTAATAAGGAATCTAGACCAAGAAGTGTCTTCACAAACGTACCTGCAGTTTTAGCTGAACTAAATCATATCCACTTCTAGTCTGGGCATCATCTGATGGTTCTCTCTTCTGAGAATTTCTGGACTGTAGGAGTTGACATAATGCTCCATGTGATGCTATAGCTTCAAACATATGAGATGAGGTGTCCAGTCTTGTAGTATGCAAAGTTTCTATATTGCAAATGAGGGGTTTATTTCTATTTATTTTTTATATTTCTATTCCCTTGAATTTGAAAATACTAGAATCTGAAGTTTCCCCATCCCCAAAATAGTATATGCACTTTCAGCTCCAGGCCTTCTGGAATAATTGCAGCAGTTTTGGTGAAAAACTGGAGGATGTTTAGGGTAGGCTCAGGGAGCAAGTATAATTCCAGCTTTGTCTTATCAAGCTACCATTGAATTGTTGGTGATGACGATACTAAAAGGCCTTGGAACCTTACTGTACTGGGAATGGTACAAGTGCATAGTACGATTCAGTAGCCCAAAGAGCTTGTAGTCTGCATATGCAAGGCATGGGAAGGGAAGAAATCTGTATGAGGTCACCCAGCAACAGAGATGGTGAAGCAGATATTAAAGTGAAACTTATGTTTCATGAATTGCCGCTCACTACCCTGTCTGCTGAATGGTTACTTCACTGATTGCATGAGTGTCTGAAACACTGGAGTAATTAAATCAAGGACTGGCTGGACTGCCTGGACTCTGCCCTTTTTCACTTGATTTATCCAAGATTGGTGTAAAAATCAGCTGTCAGAAATGAGCGTCTATATCTGCAGGGAGGAATTTTTCTCTCATCTCCTGTTTATTGGAGATAAGGAGAGCTGGAACTAGGGGTTTCACAAGGGAAGGGGAAATGAATTAAGGTGTACTGTTTCTAATGATACCACTGCTGGACTTTGTCAGAGAGTCACGATTTGAGACTTGTTTAAATTTTGCTGTCCGTTGCAAAGGATGGTGTTATGCTCAACAAATGGGGGTTTTGATAAAGTGCAATTGCTTACTACCTCTTGGCTGAAGGCTTCAGGAGGTGAGTAGGTTTCATTTCCTGGGCTCATTGCAGTGTCTTATCTCCGTTTTGGAGCAAGTTGCACATTAATCAGTTTCATAAACTTTTGGAGGAAGCTAAATGTTTTGAGTGCCTTTAGTATGTGCTGTCCAGTCTCCAACATTAAGTTTAAATCTTACTTTATTCTGTATTGAACCAGAGTGCTTTAATCACTGTCCCTTTCTTCTTTGCAGCATCTGTGAACGTACTTGTTCAAAACTGCAAGATTTACAATGATGCTAGCTGCGATATCTCTGCCGATGGGCAGCTGCTGGCAGCTTTCATTCCCAGCAGTCAGAGAGGCTTCCCTGATGAAGGAATACTGGCTGTATATTCTCTGGCTCCCCACAACTTGGGCGAGATGCTTTACACAAAGCGATTTGGTAAGAAGTCGGGGTGGGTGGGAGTGTGATAAGTTACCTCAGAACCCAGCCTTCAATGAGAAATGCAATAGTCTGAACATTAGCAATTGTAGTAACAGGAAATATTTTTTGGCCTTCCAACCAGCCACAAATATACTGTTGCTGGGGAGAAGCTTGTGGTATGGTCTGGTGCTGGTACAGAGGAGCTCTTAAGGGATAGTTTTCAATTCCTTAAAGAAAGTGGAGGGGAGCCTTAGTGGGAGGATATTTGCAGCAAGGAAATGCCTTGCAAAATTTATAATTGTGCAGTTCTTATTCTTCTCTACCTCCTTATAAGAACGGGTCTAGTGTGCCGTACATTATGGGAATGCTGGCAGGGATTGAAGAAGCTGTGAAAATGAAGCATGGGGAGGGCTGCTGATCTGTGAGAGAAATAACCCCTCTTCTCTTCATAGGCCCTAATGCCATTTCTGTGAGCCTGTCTCCAATGGGCAGATATGTAATGGTGGGACTGGCTTCCCGACGTATCCTGTTGCATCCCTCCACAGAACATATGGTTGCTCAAGTCTTCAGGCTGCAACAGCCCCACGGTGGAGAAACCTCTATGAGGGTGAGTGTATGTGTATTCTGTTTTCGTGCATGTTCATCAGTGATTTTGCTTTGCTTTGGCTCTAGCCTGGTAGTTAGTTGCTGGGTCACGATAGCAAAGACGTAGCGTGCTCCAGGCCCACTGAATAATAAACACACGAAGTAGTTTATTACAGAGGTATGCAAACATGGCACGAGAGTGTAGATATAACAGAATTGTGAAATTTTACTCTGGTTTCAAATATGACCACAAATACTTGCCATGTTGTGGAATACATTCCTAAGTCTAGATGTCATTTGGAGTATCTAGTAGGTCTGTCTGTCTTAGTTGGGTAATAAGCACCTTGCTTGTGGTACTACAGCTGGCTTTGCTGAGGGACTTTGTCAGCTGAGGCTTCAGGATCATTTCCTAACATTGCTAAAAGTGACTAACCTCTAGGAGAGCAGCCACCAGCAGTTTCAGGAAGGGTAGGAGCCAAGCTTCCTATCATACTTGTGGACCGAAGGTGAGACTAACAATAATTTTGCCAAACAGACTTTGGTTGGCTATGTATTCATGAGCTTTCTATGTATACGTAGGCATATTTTGGCAAAGAATTATCTTTCTCTACTTCTGCTTTGCGGGAGAGCTGAACTCACTCTGACTTACTTACTACCTGAGGGAAAAACCTTCATCTTTTTGCAAACTGGCAAATAGAGTTAAGAAAATGTGTATCTTGCTTTGTTCATCAACAGAGTACACCGGTATCACTGTTCAGTGATAGTTCAGGATGGGAAGAGTCATGTCCAGTTGGTAATGCATAAAGAGAATTGAGGAGGCATAGCTAGGTAATTTCTAGAGCTGAAATTTGGGCTGGATTCAAGTTTAAGGCAATGTAATAGGTGACCTGTTGCAGGAGATGAAAAGTAGCTATTCAAAACTTTTCATTTTGGGGGATAACTTGATTGTAGTAATTTCTCAAGCAGCTTCCCCTCCCCCCCTCTCCACCCCTCCCCCCATTAATCTCTCTCTTTTTTCTTTTATTTTTCCCTTTTTAAACATTTTTCTTTTTTTAAACGCTCCTCAGATTATTACTACTTTTGACAGAGCTTTCCCAGTGTAGAAGGGTTGCAATGAGCCATTTGTCTAAGGGGCCTGGCACTGCAGAGAGACTTGTTGCTGGTAGCAATTGCTTGATTCACCTTCAGACTCTGTAGTTGTTCTCCAGACTGCTCATGATTCAGCGAGGGTCATCTCAGCTGTGTCGTTACATGAGCTGCTTTATCAGCAGATACAAAACTCTGGTTTATCATTGCCATCTGGTCTATGTTATAAGGCAAGGGAAGATCAATTATGAGGATATTCTTTGATGCATCAGTCAGCGCTTCTTCAGCCTTGATTCTGAGCTCCCATTCTGGTACAAGCCTCGTAAGGGTAAGAGAGGTATTAAAATGTGTTTATGAAAAAAGCACAATTTGGTTAGTAGGTACCATTGGTGAAAGCCATGTGGATATGGCAAGATCACTAATTACATGGATTCCGTATCTTGTTAGATCCTTTTAAAAGTGTAGTTTGCTCTGCTACAGTTTCTTTTTTCAGTTATTTTAAGATCCTAATGAAATACATAGCCTTTACTGCCAGACACAGTAGTACCCCTTCCCAGTCTTTTTACCATATCATAATAAGTTAAGATGGAGAAGTCCTATTAGTTAAAATCACATCTCTTCTTCTCATCTGTCCTTTACATTTGCTCTAAACTCCAGTTGCTATGGCTTCTAGCCCTTCCTTTTGGAGGCGTTTTTATGTAGCCAGCTAAATCAGTAAGCTTCTGTCTAAATTTTCCATTTATATTTCTTCATCTCCATTTCAAACATATCTTCTTTTCCTATGCTGTGTTATACTCTTCAAATACTTGTACCCTTGCTCTTAGTCACCATTTAGTGAAGTAATGCTTCGTATTCCCTTAATCTCTTCTTGTAATTCAATCTTCCAGCTTTCAGGTTTTTTCCTCTACTGAATTCTTGCCAAAATACCCTTCTTTTTTTTTTTTGTCCTCATTCTGGGATATGTTTAAATATACATAATGTGATAAGCATAGTCTTACCAGAAGCCCACAGAGGGTATTTTTTTTCTGCCTTTTTTTTTTGGACTACAGGGCTTTACTTATGCAGTGAAAACCTGACAGCTTTGGTTTTTGTTTTTGTTTTTGTTTTTGTTTTTGTTTTTTTTTTGCTGTTATGGTGCACTGAAAATTTTGTGCAGTTTTTCCAGCTCTTGCCTTTCAGACTTGCTCCACATCACTGCACTCCTTTCGTTCTCATCTGCTGTAGTTCTGGATTATTTTTCTCCAGATGGAATTCTTGTATTCTAAAGGTTGCTTTTTTCGTCTTTCTTGCACATGTATTTTTAGCTTCCAAAAACCTTTCCCCCACATTTTCAAATCTATCTAGTCTAGCAGGATTTGCTAACTAATTTGCTGTTTTCCTCTTCCACACATCATGTTTAAAGGTGTTAAAAATGTCTCACTTCTGACTGATTTGGACCTTCAGCTTCTGCATATGTGGCAGGGTCACAACTAGACCAGTTTGAGTTCATTTGGTTACAGATATTCTCTGTGGGCTGATGTTGAACATTGTTTCAACATTCTGGTGTGTTGTTGGTCATCCTTGAATGGTCTGTAGGACCAAGTTTGGAAAGCATAAAGCTGTTAATCTTGTAACTATTATTCCTTCATCTAGTTTTAAAAAGTAGTGGATCAACTACAGGTATTTCTTCTGTCGTGCATTTTGCAATAAATCTGCTCCATAAGTTTGTAATACTTCTCTAGACACACAAAATGAAAATAGAGTTTTAGGTAGCAAACTTTATAATATTCTTAGCACACTATCTTTACAGTGGCTGATGTATTCATATTCCATTGAGTAAAATCCTGTTTGCAGCTTGGCCAGCTTTCAGTAGAAAAAGGTTTAGGAAACCTGGTGAAACTGTATTCTTCAATCTCTAATTTAATGTGCACATTAGAGGGAATCAGAAAGCGTCTTTGTTGCCTCTGTGCCAACAGCTTGTAAAACAAAGCAATTGTTACTCAACTTCTTAATTAAAAACAAGTCACAGCCATGTTCTGAAGCAGTGCTTTGTGGGTATTTTAATTTTACATTACTCGCAAAACTCCCATGAGAGAAATTCAAGATAAGTGCTACATGAGATTATATGAAAATTCTTGTAAGTTGTCTCACAATTGCTCCTTCCTTCCCTGATGCCTTTTGATTTGCAGTCATGAACTGGGAGAGTAGGTCTTGGCAACGTGGCCTGTAAGTCACTGCAAAAGCATGGCAACCTGCTGAGGAGTGGAACAGTGATTAGTTCTGTTTCCAATTAACTCCCCCTCCACGTCTCGACTAGCAGTCGGTGGAATGCAGGTTTCTGTTCCTCAGAGAGTTTCCTCCATCTTGCTGTTGAAGTAGAGGTTTTGAAGATGCAATTAATTGGTCTTGTTATGTGAAAATCTGATACATTTGATTGTACCTGGAAATCCACTGGCTGCTGGTGCAGTTTTCAAAGTTGAAGAGAAATGTTATCTCTGGGAACTACAGCACTGTTGGATTGTATTAAGGAGCATCTTGGTTACACAAGTTTCCGTTGTCTATATAGATCTTGCTCCTAATATTTCAGAGATATTGGGTAGAGTTCTACAGGGCAGGGCTGATGTGATTTGACAGTTACGAATTATGCTCAGAAATGGAGTAGAAGTAGTGAATTGTCATTGAGTATGGTAGTTATGAGCTAGAGGTTCATGCTCTTTCTATTCGCTTCCTTAAGACTGATCTGCTTAGCATTTCAGATGGAAACCTGGCTTTGTTAAAGAACAAGTTTGCTTTTCAGAATGATGCTTAAAAAGCTCTCTAGTAGTGTTGACTTTTAACAAGAGTGGTATGTATAACCACCAAAAAGAATATATATTCTTTTTTTGCTGTTTGTGGTTTAGTAGTTGTCGGTTTTGGTTTGTTTGTTGGGTGGTTTTTTTGTGTGTTGTTTTTTTTTTTTTTTTTCAAACCTAGCTAACATCTCTGAAATCCATTTGTAGCTGGAAAGCACAGGGAAGGAATTGCTTTTCGCAGATCTGTGGCTTGGGGTGGTACAGGTAGCAGTGCTACTGGGAATTGTCTGGAAATATTTGAGTTTCAGAGATGGAAAGTTTGGAGAAGGAACTCCAAATATGGAGAAAGAATAGGTTTTGCAGCCTATTTTTCAAATCGCACTTGGAGCTGGTTTCCAAATAAAGAGGATCTTCTTTCAAGCTGCTTGGGTCTAGGGTGATTTCTGTATTCTGTATGATTCCAAGAGTATATGGAAGTTAAGAACTTAGAAAACCATGAAATTAGAAACTTGTTTGGAACTGAAGTTCCTCAGAAATGTAGAAGGGCAAGGATCATATTGCCCTGGATTTGTTAGCAAGGGATATGAGTGAGAAAGAGGGCCAGAAGGTAGTTTTATTTCTGGCATTCACAAACTCTGATGCCCTTGCAATATTTAGTGTTTTTCATTTTACCCAGAGGAAACTAACTCTGAAATATTAGAAAAACATGATTGCTCTAATCCAAATTGAAATAGAACTTGGAAATAGGCTTTTAAGATGAGGATACAAAAGGTGAAGTAGGTGATAGAAAAATCTGATTGACATGAAGCTGAAGAGATAATTTTGTGGAAATAGGATGACTTAACCAACTCTCATCTCAAATACTGCATTGGGATTTGAATGTGGAAGGGAAATTCAGACTGTAGAGATCTGGAATTGTCTCTTGACAAGACTACTGACATTTGGGAAACATCCCGATGAAGTGGTCGGTCAGTAGGCTGGACGGACAGAGTATGTGTCCGCTTCCATTGTAAACAGTTGGAGAATTCCAAATACTACAGGAAGAAGGGCCTGAAGCAGAAAGGCACATGGAGTTTTAGTGCAGAGCCAAGCTTTTCTTCAGTATATTCTTCAATATATATAAGTCTTAACAGGGACGGTACACAGAATACGTGAGAAGATGCACATTGTCATTGAGTGCTGTTTTCTTCTGAGCTTCACGCAAGTATCAGTAGAATATATCCAGTGTGGTCTGCAAGAAGTCACTGACAAATCTCATTGACTTACTGGTGAGCTATGGATGCTGCTGCAGCCATAAGCAAAGGGGCTTTACGCCTGAAAGCAAATGGCCATGTACATTTGCTTCACTGGGGCTCAAAGTTACAGTTTTGTCAGAACTCTTGAAAATGTAAAAAGAAAATGTATTAGGAGAATATATGGAGATAGTTTACTGCCACATGTTAACCTCCAGTGGAAAATTTCATATGAACTAACAGACTTCTGAAAGCAAGAATAGTTTGTAAGAGAGTACCAACCTCTTGCTGTGTTATTGAAAATGTTTTCTTGTTGGTGTGGTCCCTTGTGTCTCCTTTTGAGAGAGATTTTTAGCCTCTTCAGGTGGATGGCGGGAGCTTCTTACAACTCTGAGTGGGACTGCAAATAATACATTTAATTACTGCCTGTAATGGCGATACTACTACTACTACTGTTGGTAGTTGAACCAGGTAGATGTTTCTAAGACTACCAAAAGTAGAAGCAGAGTCACAGTATCTTCCTGATGCTCGGAAGAGTGCATGGGGACAGAACACTCTTCAATATGAAGTGGAGTACAGTAGTCTGGTTGAAGCCAAATAGTTTTATGTGCTCTGTGTATTGGCAGATTCTGGCAGGTATCTTTAGAAAAACAAGCCATATCCAAAGCCCATGTTGGTAAGCACTGCTTAGGTAGGGTGCTGTAAGAAAGAGCTGCGTTCAACAGCATTAGAAAATGCAACGCCACCTTGGTGTTGCAGATGGCATGAAGGATTGCATATATGCAGATGTTTGAGGTAGAATAAACTATGGCAAAGGTGGTTCAGTGTCTGAGATTATTTATGTGTGCAGTCATCTTGTCCAAGTCAAATAGGGGTAAAGGAGCCAAGGTGAATTATTACCAGATTTGCACTAGGCTGGCCGTAGGCTGAGAAGAGGTTTGGAATTTCATGAAGGGTTTTAGTTTTTTTTTTTTCAGTGCTTCTTCCTACCATCTTTCTTGAATTAAATTTAAACCAGCTCTTTCCTCCAGTGTTTATTCCTTCCAGCGTGTAGGCAGCTGGATGATGGCCTCTTTTCACCTAGGTGAGGATGCATGTAGCTCTGTCATTATCAGATTGTTGACCCTTGATCTTGCATGCCATTCTCTTCAGGCTCAGTAGACAAAGAGCAGGGTGGAATGGCAGCTGTGCACAAATCCTTTGCTCTTGTCATTAGGTCCTTAACATATTGTAGATTTTGCTGTTACAGTCTCAGTGTGACATTTAATGGGGAATTCATAGGTACTGCTGTTGGTTTGCAGTCTGAGTTAAAGGTAAAAATGAAGCAGCTTGCCATTCCTTTTGCTGTAGAAGTTGACCATATTTTGATTAGATTGTTCCAGCATTGAGAGCTGTCGGTGATTTTTGCAAGAGGTGACAGTAGCTGGGGGCACAGTCGTCTTTGCATAGTTCAATTCACTTGTGCATCTGCACTGAATACATACGTATCTTTCCCCTGTCACGTATCTTTCCCCTGTCACGCAAACACCCTCTTTAGCGTTCCTGTTTCTCTCCTTTCATCTGTTTCAACCACACGCATGCACAAGTGAAAGGACAATAGTTCTGTTTAGCAATTTCTTGCTTGCTCAGCCCTAGGTTTCAGATCTGGGTTTGGACCAGTACTCTACAGGGCTTTTTAGAGGTATTACCCTGGTTTTGCAGGCTTTGGAAGATGAATAGCAAATTAATGAGCCACTTGACTGCCAGTAGGTCATTTTCCTGAGTGAGAGCTTTCTTACCTGAGATGATCAGTTTCTTCATAAGACCTAGTTCTTGTTAATGTTTTGAAGTTTCCCACTAGTTACTTTGAAGTTATTTCTCATGTAGTAGTTGCATGACAGGCTTGTGAGATAAAGTACCAGCTGATAATGCCAAAGAGCTAGCCTAAAGAAAGGAGGGGTTAGGTGTGCTTTAATGAGACTTGTCCTGATTTGAAAGATCAGCAATAAATTATGTGATCAAGTATGGTCAGGAAGAACCAACTATATTCTACCTTTGCATAAAGTTTCTCAATCCATGCAACAGAAACTTCTGGTCCCATCCTGGTTTAGGAATTAAATCAAGTATCCTTGGTTCACGTTTCAGTTGTTGCTGAAAATTAAAGGTTAGCTCTCATTTAATTCACTGTGGTTCAGAAAGCAAAGCTAGGATTTTCTGAACTGACAACAGGTGCAGAAAAAGGCAGAAAGAGGTTTATTGTATTGGTAAAGACTGAAGAAGAATTTCGGGTATGATCCTATTGCATCTGGGGAAGATAAATGGAGTTGAAAGAAATTTTATTTGTGCAGAGCATGAGATGATAAGATCCATTTGAGGATAAGACTGACAAATCCAAAAAGATAAGTGCATTATTTTTTGCTTCTTCCATTTTAACAGAGAAGGTCTAATGGAAAGTCATGTACATTGTTGGCAGGAATCAGCTGTGGGGGAAGGGTTCAGAGCAGCCTAGACCAAGCCATCTGGTAAGAGACTGGGAGCAAAAAAAAGGGTATATTCTCCCATCTGATCATGGGCAATGCATGCCTATTTCTTTGCATCTGGATATAGATACAGAAAGGAGAGTCCTTCCAAACAAATGTGAGAATTGCCTCATTTTAAAATGCCATTGCACATTGCTGTATGAAGAAATGTATTGAGCAATTGGTCAGTTATCCCAAGGAGCATTTGTTTTGCTTTGCGTTCAAGCCCCCTCTGCTTTAGACAAGCTAGACCCGAATTCTGCTGTAGAGGGCTCTGGGGTTTATGGCAGTGCAAGACATGAGCCTGAGTATCAGCTTTTGTGAAATTCATAAATGGAAGGCAGAGTAAAGAACGTAATCTAAGCAAAAAATGGGTAGTGTTATTTATTAAAGAGGTCAGGTTAACGATGTATTATGCTTCTGGACTTCGAAAAATTGCAGACTTGTTTAAACTAATTGAGAGCATTAGAGAAGTCAGCTTTATTAGAGTGGTAGATGCTTCATAGCAATTTACCTGATATCCTAATATCAGAGATGAACTAGTTTAACACATTGACTTTAAAAAAACCAAACAGCCAAGGCCTTTTAGTGGCCCTATTGGGATGAGTAAGGCAAAAAAAGATATGAATTTATTTAAGGGCTGTTCAGCCTCAGTAAGGTGGTTGCAATCAAAAAAGATGAACTTCAAGGTCTTGTTCAAGGTCAAATTGTGGAGCCCAAGATGAAGAGCGGATGGGGAAATGTAAAATATGTGCCACCCTAGTTGGACTGCTGTTGGTTTTGCCCTGCTTATTCATTCATCCTGTCGCTGCACCTCATCTGCTGCGCCGCCAATACAAATGCAGTATGTATTTTTCTGCATTTTTTTCTAATGCTCTTTGGGTAGTGTCACACTACAGGTGCACTTTGCTTTGAGGTGTGCTTTCAGTAAACTTAATATTGTGGAGTGGTCTTGCTTTTAGGGTGGCATAGTCCATATACATATCTTACATAGTTCACGTAGCTTACTTTGCTAAAGTGTGTTACGAAATGAGGCACCTGCAACCACCAGAAGCTCTGGTACAGCTGCAATTACACTGGCAAACCTCTGCAGCCTCCACAGTTACTTTGGTGGTATAACCTGCATCTGTATGAAGAGCACTGCGTTTACTACCATAAACTCTAGTTTTGTGCCGGCACAAGATATAAATGTTGGCCACCAGTGCAGCTGTACCCATCCATCAGAGATCAACACTCCTTGCTGAAACACTTTCCTCTGCAACCCGGGTCAGAGTGGATGTAAAGCTGTGGATTTTACCAGTCCTCCCAGTAAGAGTTTTCTGTTGGGTTTAGCGCATTAGATGTTTCTCTTCCTGAGTGTATTCACGGTCAGTCCTCCTCTGGAGACAGCATTGATTCCGTTGAAAATTAATAATTAAATTTTACGCTGGTGCCCGATAAACCTTCCTGGTCTGTTCCAGCCTTTCCCCCCTCCCTTTACCTGTCAGGATGGAGCTTCATGGATGACAAGATTTCCCCATGTAAACAAGAGAGCAGCTGCACCCCCTCCCCACGCAGTCTTTATCAAGGCTGATCTAACAGCCTGGTTTACTGTTTTGGGCAAAGGAAAGGTAATGACTTGAAATTTATTGGCATCTTGAAAGACGATGCATCTAGTCAAGAGCAGGAATGTCTCTATAGAATTTAAAAAGATAAAAAGCAAGAGTTCCTGCTGAGCTTCCCTACCCGCTTGTGCCAACTTTCTCTTCTCCTCCAGCTTCAAAACATGTTTTCCTTTCTTGAGTGCCAGAGAGAAGAAAGGTCCCACTCTGCCAAAACAGGGAGTGTTCAGCACTCCTCTGCCTTCCATTACTCTCCTTAGAGGTGGGAAGGCCTTGAGCAAAGAGAGGGCTGTGCAGATGCTGTGGTGCCTGTGCTCCGGCCAGGTGAGCAGTGCAGCACCATTGCCAACTGGCAGCAAGTGGCACAGGCTGGGGGCAGCCAGCAGCTGCTCCAGTGACTGACAGGATCCTGGCAGTTCTTTTTAATGTTGACACGCCCCAGAAACGGAGGGGAATGGTGGAATTTGAAGGGCAGTATTAAATGGCAGCAGTTTCCTTGGGACAGAGGGGGAGAGGAAGAGGGAAGCGCTAGGTCAATATCTAGGACTTTGCAGAGCAGAGGCTTTTATTGGTTTTTTTTCATCCCTCCAGGGCAGGTACAAATTAACTGTCTAGCTCTGTGCTTATGTGGTGTGCCCTGGGCTCCCTTCTTCCCACGTAAGTACAGCAGCCTGACAGAGAGGAAGAGATCATTGGGAAAGATTCCTTGAGGCTGCTGATTGTCATGCAGCCTCTCATGGCTCTCTGCCATAAGTAAATACTTAGTTTAATACCTAAGCAGTGGCTGTGACAGGTTCTACATTACTGATGTGCCAGCACTGACAAGTTGGAAGGGGAGCAGCAGCAGTGGACTTGGGGTGGCCTTTGCACTCCATATGCCGCTTGTTTGCTGAACACTTTGAGGGCCCGTTTTTTTCTTTTCCTCGTGTCTTACAGCCCTGCTTTCTCTGAGCCGTCTTCTTCCCTGCTGAATTCAACACTGAAGAAGTGGCTGTGAAGTGATGAAAAGAGCTTTAGGGAGTTCAGTAGATGATGTATGTGCCCTCTCCTGTTCAGGGAGGATGAAAAAGGCACAACAAAGAGATAAGGAGTTGCTTCCAGTGTGGTCTTTGAAAATGGAGAGGTGCAGACATAAATTACTCAACAAAATATTTCCCCACGCTTTATGGTGACAGCCGATGTAGAATGGAATAAACCAGCTGTTTCTTTAGTGACTGTTGCTTTCCTTTTGTGTGAGAGTTACCTTTTGTGTGTAAGCTTAGCTACCTAGACAGTTCTGGTATTTCTACAGGAAGACTTTTTATCTTGCTGACATCCACAGAACTCGGAGGAGAGATGGAGTCCGTGAAATAACAGAAGACTTCTGGAATCTCCTGTGAAGTGTAGGGAGATCACCAGAGACAAGTTATTCTACAAACATAAGCACAAGTCAAGCAACTCTTCTGTGTAAACCAAGATGGGTTGCATGGCAACCTCTAAAGGGAAAGGGGTAGGACCTTTCTTGCCTACTGAAATGACTTGTATATGTTTTGTGTTGTTGCCAAAAAGAGAACAGCTTGCTATACTTATGTTGCCTGTTTGGGCTTAAGCTTCCATATGAATGTTCTGAAGCTCCCACTCCTCAGACTTTACTGTGTTTTTAGTTAGAGAAACATACCATTCAAAACTCTGTTTCAGAACAGTATATGGAAATAAATGCAACTGCCAATTTAATAAAATGCTGAATTGCCACGTCTAATGGTGTGGTAATTGAATTAGTAGTATAGTGATGCTAAGAGGAAGTTTGACATGGGTTATGGTGAAGAGCCTGGAAGCTTGCTGTGACTGGGTTTTAGGATTATGAGTTGATAAAGTGTGATGTCATATGATAGCTCTCCGTAATGGAAATGCCATCCTATTAAAACGAAAGTCTCTGGAGGCTGTGCGTGGTGGGCACCTCAAAGATTAGTGGACTTCTACAAGAGTGGTTCTAAATTGGCTCCTGAACCCTTGGCCATCAACGTGGCTGTTACACATGACCTGCAACTAGTCTGTGGCCCAGCCCTCATGAAAGGGAACTGGTGTAATAGCAACTTTATGCATTTGCATTGCCAGTTTTAACAGTGTTTGAGGCTTGGCAGCAATCTATTGACCTCGAAGCTGGAGAATTGTGTTAGTGTAGGATTCCTGTAAGAATTTTAATATTATTCCTAGAAGTTCAGAACTACAAAGCATGAACAGTCCCACTGGGAGAGAGGTGTGGTCACTGTGATATGTTTTCAGGCTGGCTACTTCAGTTGAAATATCTCAGTAACTTTTTCTAAGATTTAGCAATGGAAAAGAAAAAAAACCCAAAACAAACAATCTGAAAGGAATTAGCTGTGATCTATGGAGAATAATGCTTCCTGGCAGGCTGCTGACCTTCTTTGAAGAGAGAGACTTGCTGATGTTGAGGGAACTTTAATTTACTTATTTTTCCCCACTCTGTGGATAGAGTAGGGGGTCTTGCTAATGGATGCAATTGCAACAGCCAGTCTGTATGACTGCATCAGATTGATTAGCTGGGTCCTGGTTACTGCTGTGAGTGGTGATTATGCCAGTACAGCTGCTTTCTCTTTTTATGTACTAATTACCACACGCACGGATGTCATCACCCTTAACACTGCATGGAGTTGTCCCATTAGCGTGGGAGTGGGAAGCAGCAGGGGAGGGGAGCTCTTTGGTGTGACAAGCTGTTTAGAAGTGAATGGAGTGGAGTGGTGAAGCGACTACTCTTACATGGAATTTTTAAGCCATCTTATCTTTGAGATTCTGCCCTCAGCCAACATTTTTGCAGGTTGTCAGAAAAAGGCCCATGTCTTTGGCAACACTTTCTGTGGGGTGCTATTTACTGAATAAGCACCTGGGTGCTGAACTGTAGAAGCTGTAGATAGCAAGTCTCCCTCCTTGGTGTGGCTGGTTGTGGCTGGGGGGCAACGGCTGTGCAAAATCACCTGCCAGCAGAGGAGACCTTGCAGCTACCCCAGGAAGGCAGATTCTCTACTCTAGCTGTGGTACCTTGCAAAACCATTCTCAAGAGAAATAATTTGATTCTGACTTGCCGAAGAAGGGTATGATGGAAAACCCTTGCAGTTCTTGAGAGATTTGGAATTCTTATTTTATGAATTTGTGCTTCCAGCTCTGGTGGATCCCTCCCTTTCCCCTCTTTCCTCCTCCTCCTCAAAATCCAGTCTTCCCATCTCAGCGTGCACAATAATCTCCATGGTAACAGGTATTACCATCGTACATCTGATTTATTTATTTTTCCCTCTTTTTCTCCCCCTGCCCCACTCCCTACACACAGCAAGCAACGTGGGGAAAGAACAAGGCACACATGACAGGTCAGGTAACAACCAGATAAAACCCTAAGGGCCTGTTCCTTCCATCCAAACACCGAGCTTCACTGAATACGCTAACTGCTGAGTGATAGCCAGGGTGAAGAGTAACCAGCTTCTGTCATACAGAGAAATCCTTAAGGACTTTTCTTCCCTTAATGTGGCCTCCTCACAGAAGAGACTAAATGTGTTAGCGATGATGGGAAATAAGATAGCTATATTGTTTCGCCCTGACTTACTTTGTTTTGACAAGATAAGGTTCTGGTTACTAGCTATTTGAGGTCATACAGTTAAAGTGGTCTGTGCTTCCAACTTCTTAAGTTAAATTGTCAAACAGACAAGATGTAGGGTAGACAGTAGAACTACAGAGAAAAACAGCCTCAGTTCTTTACGCTAGCAGATTTTTAATTATTACTTCAGGCCACATCGGCAGCGCCGTAGAGGTTGATCTGCGTTCCCATCTACCTTTATTTTGTTACTCAACACATCCTCATTCCCTTCCCTGCTCCCTAGTCCAGTAATGTTCCCTTTCTGGGGAGTCTGGAAGAAAAGTTTTGTGATGGATGCATGGTTGCCCACCAGAAAATCTAATTAAAACATATCTTTCACCTGGGACTTACCCCATTGAAAATTTAGATTTGAAATCTGTGTGACATGCAGTGATTATAGGTTTAAAACGTAGGTGAATTTCTGCAGAAATTCTGTTAATGCTTTGGAATTGTAAATGCAGTGTCCACTCCTACCATTCTGATGCCGTGACGGAATGCGCTCTGATGGCCCAGTCCACTGAAGCAGCTTGTCCCTGTCTGTTCCTGGTAGCCAGACTGGTTCATTACACCTCTTTCCAGTTTTTTTTTTTCCATTCCTTTGTTTTTATGACCTACATGTGTCATATTTTCTGGCTAAATGGAGTGTTGTCAGTATATCTAGTTCTGGTTGCTCAATGGCAGGGTGCAGGAAAGTGTTGTGCTGTACAAAAGGTATTAGCTTCTTGGAGTAGAAGGAGAGTATCTGTGTAGGTAGAATCTGTTCCACTTCATTGTTCTTGCTTTTCAAGCTCATATGCTTTGGTGACCAAGCTAGTGCAGACCAGAAAACCGAGCTTGATATTTGTCCTTCATGTGAACAGGATTTTCATTCACCTGCGTTCATGCAGCGTTGGGGAAGCACTGGCTTTGCAGCCATGCGAACTACTTGTTGACTTAGCGGCTCTTCAGCTTCTTAGCTAACTGCAGCTAAAATGGATGGTTGTTGGAAGGGGACCTGAACCCAGGGATTTGTGTTACTCTCATAATAGCTGGATTTTGATTTTCCTTTGTGCGCTGCTGGCGTGGGGTTGGTCAAACTCTGAAACATTTTTCAGGAAGCTGTTGAAATGTTTAAAAAAAACCCAACTAGTAAACTTTTGATACTGAAAGCCCATGTACCTGCCAGTTTCCTCTTTTGACCTAGAGAGTTAAGATGAGAGAAGAATCAGAAGAGTCCCGGTTGTCCTGCATTCTAATAACTATACCACTTGCTTCCATCACTTTGATTAGTTTGAATAGAAGGACTGTGCAGCCCACTGAGTGACCTGCAGTTTCTCCTGGGGGTCAAAATTTACTCTGCTCCACAGCTGTGTACCAGTCAGCCTATTAATCACTCAGGGGCACGTGTATATTCATTTCTAGCAGCTGCTTAGTTTTGCTGCTGGATTAGTGGTTTCTTGCAACATCCTGTAAAGTGACACATCTCCTTGGCCAGCTGCGCTGCTGCAGGGAGGTTGAGTGATTGTTTGAGCCTCCTTGGCTCTCCTGCCTTGTATTGTCCTGTCAAGTAACCTCTTGTTATTGTTTCAGAGAGTTTTCAACGTTCTGTACCCAATGCCTGCCGACCAGAGAAGACACGTCAGCATAAACTCTGCTCGCTGGCTGCCTGAGCCAGGCCTGGGATTGGCATATGGCACCAACAAAGGGGACCTGGTGATTTGCCGACCGGAGTAAGTTGATCGCTTTACATGGAGTTATAACTGCTTTAGCAGTTCTGGTTTTAGAGCAGTGGTGATAACGTGGCTTTTCACTGCCTGGGGCATTGTGCTTGAGGGACTCAAAAATCCCATCTCCCAATACTCCTTTTGGATCACCGCAGTGTTTACCTGAGTCTCTCACAAACAGTTTTTCTTTTGCCGATTACAAACTTTTGAGGGTGTTTGAAGTGCATCTCATTAGTTAATTTTATTTCCCATGTATTTTTAGGCTTTCTGGAACCTTTGTTTAACGTATGTCTAGTGCAGTGTGTTTCAGTCTCTCTGCATTTACAGATTTTTAAAACTTTTCAGTAAGAACAGCAAATTTGAGCTGTTAGCAATATGCTTGCTTTCCTCAGCTTTCACGGACTCTTTGGTGTCCACCAACCAGGTTGAAAGCTGTTGATCTAGATTTACCAAATTCTTGTTACAGTATTCAAGTGTGAAATTCTATAAACTGCCAAGATTTTTGTCATTTGTTTTGGTCCTCACTTGATGTCATGTGTAGACTTGGGTTCTGTATTTTTTTTTATACAGTGCCATGAAGGGTGTAACTGTCCCTTTGTAAACTTGCAATTAAACACAATCTGATTTACATGTTGTGTGACACAGCTGATGACTGAGAATCATAGCAGTGAAACATGTATTATATTCAGTGTTCATGGGGAGTCTCTGCACAGTACTTTGTTGAGACTCTTTTCTCCACTGTGGTGCTTCTTTGTGTAGCAGTGTTTCTTTTTATGCTTCAGGAACACTTCAGGGATTTCTCCACTTCATTTATTTCCTGGTACTAAATTACCTTGGTATTCTTTTGGGTTATGCTTCACATGTTGAAGTTCCTTGTAACTTTAAAGCTGGCAGCCAGAAACTTGCAGCGCTGCTGGTGATCTTACCACTTGCATGTGGATTCCATCTGTTGTGCATGAGATCAGGCATGTGGCACTTGAAGAGAGTCATATGGTCAGTGTAGAACCACTATCTTAAATCAGAATAAATATATACAGTTGTAATAGTGACTAATTCAGTACAGCCTGCTGGTGAAGTCTGTGTTTGGAATTCAGATTGGACCAATTTCAGTAGTACAGAATGCCAGTGCTCTTCAAACAACCCTCTTGTTCTCTTGAAGATAATCTTTCATCAAGGCCTTATTTATACATGAAGTTCTACAATATATTATTATAGAATAAGCTATAATCACTCTCTTCCAGGATAAGTGGCTTTCTTCAAGAATAGTTGCTGTACTTTCTAAGCAGAAGAATTATGCAGGAATAATGGCGCTCTTCTCAAACTCTAAAGAGTTATTCTAAGTTATATTCATTATAGAGAACTGATAAGATCTAGTCTACTGATTATGGCTCATGAGATGAAGTTGGATGAGAACCCAGGGAAATGAAGTCTCCCTGAGTGTGGATGCTTTGACTGAATGCTGCAGAGTTGCGCTTGATCTCGCTGTCCTGGCTTGTCACATCCCACATAAGGTATTCACTCTGGCACTTGCAGTCGCCCCAAGCTAAGTGGCATGTCTCTTCTTGGCACCGCGCTAATTAAAGACAACAGGAACGCTTTTGTGCTGTGTAATGGAGGTGCTGTCAGTCCTTCTGCATCTCTCTTAAACCTTCTTAGCTTACCATGTACCAAAATAACTTTTTGTATACAAACATGAATTCTATGTTTCTAAGGTGGCTGTAGAGGTGGGATATTTATTGGTGGCTTGACAGAAATGCTTCAATAGGTCTCCAACTGGTGGATTGGAGTGACTGATGCTTCTAGTGACTTTTGCAGACCTCACATGGACTGGTGGGTTTTTTTGGAATAGGACTGATACATTCGTTTCCCAACTGCACCAAGAGTCAGAGTGACTTAAAAACCTCTGCGTGAAGATGTAGACATTCACTGAGCTGAATAATTTGCATAGAGACTCTTAACATCACAACACAGGAACGAGTGAACGTCACAGCAGAAATAGAAGATCTTGGAAGATCCTCAGAGGAAGGAAGAATCCTGAAGTGTAGATGTAGTTCTTGGCTTAATAGACTTGGCTTAAGGTTGACATATCTGTTGACTTTAACTTGAGAAGTGAGAGATAAAGATGAAAAATATTTGTATCATTTCTATACAAAGTAATACAGAGGAAGAGAAATATTAAATAAAGGATTCAGCAATTGATAAAGTACTATATGGGGGATAGCTTAGCAAACAGCAGGGATCAAGAAAACGCTGTACTGCTGAAAACACCCCCACTGTTCTAATTCTGCAGAGAAAACCGGTCAGTAGCAAACAATCAAGATGGTTATAATTCCTGGGTCTTTATTCCCATATTCAATGCGGGTATTTGAAAGCAAGTACTACAGGGGTCACATAAGCAAGTTGGAATAGCAGCTCTGCCTCAAATACAGGATGTTAAAAGCATGTGCTTAGGGAAAATAAGATGAGTAGACTGAAAGTACAAGCTGACCAACAAAAAGGTGTAACTTGAAGATCAATGGGCTCATAATGAGAGGCTACGTAATCAGTCTTTCCAGAGTAACAAAGAAGCGTAATGAAAATCAAACATTTTGGACTATATTTCTAAGTTGTGGTAGCATTAATGGCAGTTTTTCTTTCAAATGGAAATGGGGAAGGGCAGGTTATGCTGGCAATTCATAACGTGGACTCGATACTTGGAATTTATGGGGTATGATTTGAAGGAAAGGAAAATTAAAATTATAGAAGGCAGGATCAGGCATTGGGATTTGACCAAACCATTCTATGATTTTATGACTAAGGTGGAGTATAGCAGGTTGGATACTCACCTTGAGAATTTTATGTATTGCTTTTTAATTAAAAAGGTCTTGCTCCAGGTCTGATTCCTCTGTGGTTTAGTAAGGCAGATCCCTTGTTGGAACTACATTAAATCTAGTTAATTTGTAAAGAATTAGTATGAGATCAAGATCTACTAAAGAGCAGGTGAACACCTGGCTAAAAGAAAGGATACAACATAATTGGGACCTGAACTCTGTTACAAAAGAGGTCATTGATGGACTTAATTAAGAACCTGTTCTGGGCTGGTTATTAATACTATTTACACTAATGCCTCAGGTGCACTGAATAAATTTGCAGAGGGTGTGACATTAGCCTCATCATTGCAGAGAATGATCAGAGAATTGCACAAGTACTGGATTGCCTTGAAAATGACTGGAGCTATATAAATGAGGTAGAATTTAATAGTACAAAGTGCACTTAGTGACTAATCTGAGCTCAGTAGTTAAAACGATAGAGGAAGAGAAACACTCAAGGTTTGAGTTGATCATAGGTGATTGAGCCATCAATACATGAGGCTGTAAAAACAACAGATTTAATTCTAGGATGAGACACAGCAGAGATAGCAAAATAGTGCTGTCACTGTAGGAGAGCTAGATACCTAAGTGGAAAGAACTGCCTTTGAACTGGTACATCAGTGAGAAGAGCTGCTAGTGGGGTCAGTGGACCATTTTTACTGGAGAAAATCTGCAGCTTGAGGTCTTTAGCAGGGCTAAGGAGTGTTATGTTGCCTTCCATAAATCTCCAGAAAAGGTGAACTATTTAATTTTTTTTTTTTTTTTTGAGAACTAAGAGCCATAAATTGACTGTGGCTGGGTTGTGGCTGTGAACTAGAGAAAGGTGGCTCGCCAGCTGATTCTCCAAGAGCCTGTACATGGGCTGGGTGGATGCAGGCTTAGCTGTTTGATGACGCAGCTTGGCTGTCTTGCAGAGACAAGTGTATGACTTGAATACTTGTGACTGGGGGTGGGACTGGACTGCTGATCCATGAGGTACTTTTTCAGTGTTATAAACCCAAGTTCCATGTCTAAACAGGTGCTGGCAAGTTGGTTCTCAGAGCTGTTGTACTGTAGGGAGGTGAGATGGTGACAGCAGTGTTCATCCACACTTGGAAATGCACCTAAGGAGCCTGAAAGATGCCTGTAGGAGACTGGAATTCATGAGCCAGTACAGTAACTATGAGGACAGAATAAATGTTAGCCAAAGAGATAAACCCTACCAGGGTTGCATTCTTGTGAATAAATGAAAAATAAGAATTTTTTTTTTTTTCATTTAAGGCAGTATACCCACCTCCTTAGATTTCAGGGTGACATCCAGCTCACTAAACTGAGCTATTGAAAAGCATCTATGTGTTTGCTCTGCTTTTTATATGACAAAATTGGAAGAAACTTTTAATACAATGTCAGAAAAGTTTCTCCTTTCCCAAACACTCAAAGGCTGACCAACTTACATTGTTTACTAATACGCTAATTTGAACACGCAGTATTACATACAGACTTGTATTGAAAACCCAGAGATCCCACTTGTCAGTGAATACATTCTGTTCCACGTAAGGATAACAAATAGCAAATATGGTGGAGCTGGTGTTCAGGAGTGTTTGCTTGTCCTTCATATGTTCTTTGGGTTTTGGGTTTGGTTTTTTTTTCTTGGTTTTTTTTTTTTTTGCTTGTTTAGCTGCTGGTTTCATTTGCTTTCAAGTAACAACCTATCCATCTTAGAGCAGGAAGTTAGCTTTTGGAAAAGTAATTGCTCTGCAAGTGACCAACAGCAAAAGCAATTTACTTTTCATAAGTCTGGACTTTGATTTTTGTTTGAAAAACTCATCAGCCACCAAGTTAGAGAAGGAGTCACTGAGAGAAGGTTCCTAGAAGTGACCTTTGGGACTACATAGAACATAAAATGCAGGAAGCTGATAGGAAGAAAAGGGCATCTGCAGGTCCTGAAGGTGCATAGAGTAATGGATGGATTGATAGGTGGATCATAGGCGGTGTAAGTGTCTTCAGTGGATGTTTCATGTGTGTCTTGTATTTTTAACCACTCGCAGTGATGACAGGCTGGAACAAGAGCAGTGGGGTCTGTTGTTCGCAGGTCAGTCCTGCTGGTAAGAATGTTGGCCCTCAGATGCAAATTGGAAACAAGTTGTAGTCCGTATGAGGTTGTGACAGCCTATTCCTTTTTTGAGGGTCCTGTAGTTCACTCTTGTCATGGTTCAGTGTATAGATGGTTGCCAACTGACAGACTTGCCTACATATTAGATCACAATTTTGCTATCTGCTTGCACTTGGTAGTCTGTCCTTTTTGGATGTAAGATGAGTCTGTGTTCAGTCCAGAAGTGTGATATTGAAAGACTCTGAGGATGCCATCGTTGAGCTAAATCAAGACACTAAATTAGTGACACTAATGTTCTTTGGGAAAGTTCTGCTGCATGAAAACAGGAATCCCTGTAGGCACACCACTTCAGGTAGTGTACTCCACTTACAAATGAAGTAAACTGCCATGTACTACTCCTTGTGGCCTACAGGCCTGTCGCAGGAGTTGGTATAGAGCAGTGCGAATTCCCCCCACCCCTCTGCTATTCTGCTGCATGCTGACTTCTCTGTGTTGCTGCTTCTCCCCCACCACATACTGCCTGACATCCTTTGTAACTGTGACCAGTGCTGATGCACCCTGAAGTTTTGTACATCCATCTTGGCTCTGCATAATTCAAGGTTTGATTCAATTTCTGAATCTTTGTGTTTTTCAACATGGAATGAAATCCAGTGTCTTGTACAATAGAAACACCTCTACTGAATTAAAAAGGAATTTGTTTTTTAGTGCTCATAACCTTTCCTATCCTGTCACATACTAACAAGAGCTTTCCCACTCAGAAGTGCTCCTGGTGGGGCTTCTCAAACACTAATAGCCTTGTAGAACATGAACAGGTGAGACCGAACGTGAGGAGGAGCAGACTGCACGCTGCTTATTGCCCTTTGCTGGCTTCTCCCGTGGAGGACTGCGATGAGAGAAAGGCAGGAGGTCCAAATATCAGTTCTTCCTCATTTCATCTTGAATGCCACCCCCCGACCTCTCATGCTCAGATGCAGGTTCTAGAAGGGCTCAGTGCTTACATGCTTTTGAAAATACTAATCCAAAAACCTCAGTGTTCTGAGAAAACTGGTTCAAACCCAAGTACTCAAAGCACCTTATCCAGGGCCAGCTGCATAATGCAGGCACTCAAAAGAGAGGAAGGTTTGCTTCAGCAGACAGCCTCTGCTAATGAAATTAAAATACCCCCTGAAGATGTATCTGGTTCAGAGGCAGCATCCCTTGGAATTCTCTCGTTGGGAAGTAGGTGTGGAGTGTCTCAATTTGATTCAGTGTTATGCAGTGTGCATATTTCAATTCTTTGTGGTGAGATCTGCCTCTAATGTGAAATTATTGTAGGAAAATTTCCAGTAAATTCCTGTGCTTTGCAGAGGATCATTTTAATTGTCTGTCCATTCCAATCCAGGCTTGTTTTTTTCCCCTCTGAGCACTGCGTATCCTCTCATCTACTAATGGGGACAATGTGTCTGCATCTAGTTATCAGTGCTGGTAAAGAGATAGTAATCTGTCCGGCTGCCTGGTGCATCATGTCTCTCTGCTGGCTGGCTCCATTCCTCAGGCTCTCCAGCCTCCAGCACTGATGCTGCCCAGCAGCATAAGCTCTGGTGCATTGTTTGCCTTTTAAGAATAGCTTCTGGAGGATGGAGTAAAGAAAGAGACAGAAGGAGGAGCTGTCTTCCTTCCTGTGCAACCAAGGGATGTTAGCAACCCTACCCAGGGAGTGTTCTCACAACCGGTAATTGGGGTGGCTACAGATACTGGTTATATCTGAATCCTTGCTGCAAATGGCCTCTTGAAAGGCAGCATCTGCACAGTAGCTTTTGACCATGGCCAAGTGAGCAAATGCATGTCCTAGGCTTTTGCTGCCTGTCAACCACAAGATACACTGAATTTTCTAAATGAGGGTCAGAGATTATTTCAAGTGATAAAAGGACTGAAAGGGGGGAATATGGCCAATTTTGCACTAAAGATGAGGCCTGAAAGCTTATATTGGATTTTCTTATTCCTGCATTTAAGAAAGAAACTGAAATTAATTATTTCCAAATTGTGCAGGGAAGCCTTCAGGTATCCTGAGCGCCGAGAGCCTCAGTCATTGCAGATGCAAGAGAAGTGCTAATGTGGAGGCTTAAAACAGAGTCTCCATTCTGATACTAGCTTTTATTCCATTTCTGTTTCTGTATGTGAATTTGATATCCAGGGTGACTGATGGCATTAGGTGGAAGATGCCCTCATAAAATTCCACTTAATATGTCTATGAATCCTAGAGATAAATTTTGAGAGCTGCTTTAAGTCTTTAGTTATTAGCAAGTTTATTTCCCTTACCCAATTCTTCAAGATATGCTGAAGCACTGGCTGGTTAGTGACGTGTATTTTCCACCATGAGAAAGGGAACTTAGTACAGAGCTCAGTGTTAATCTAACCTGCTGCTTACTTGTTTGTGTACTATTTTACTGGGCTTCTGCTGGTCCTTACTGGTTCTTATGTTGGGTAGCAATTGTTTCAAAAGCATGAACGTGTGCTCTAAAAACCATTACCAAATGCTTCACTTATATCTATTCAGATCACATCTGCTGCCTTTTCTTCTTTTTTCTAATTCTATCTACAAAAGCAATTAAATTTTATGCAAGCAATTATTTGACTTACTGCCTACTTCATGTGGCTCACTCTTTCATTGTTTTTATATATCTTCCTTTTTTCTCTTTGTTATATTACTGTCTTTAGGATAAAAGTTACGCTTGGGAGAGAGTAATTGTCAATTTAAGTATGGCTTTCTTTTTGAAGAATGCAAGTAAGTTGGCATTTGTGGCCTTTTGTCACTGCCTGAGTTTTTTGTAACATGTTAAATCACGTGTGAATGGCTCAAAAAAGTTAACTTTTTAAAAATTATTATAATTTTTAAAAATTTTCTTAATGAGTTCAACTAGCTGCTATGTCTGGCTTCTTTTCTTACTCCCTAATTGCATAAGTACCCTTGGATATGTCTTAAGTGGAGACTTCAGAGAGAAAATTCAGTGTCTTGGCCACTTTGAGTCATTATTGATTTTTGTCCTTAGCCTCACTGATGAATAGACCTTTTTTCATTCCGGTACCATTTTCTTCCTGTTTATTTTTAGAATGTCTTTTCTTTCTTTGGCTGCACCAGTCCATCCTGCTTTCTTTTAGCCTTTCTTTTCTCCGCACGTCTATACTAGACCTTCTTTGTCTGGTTGTTTACTCCCTTGGCCTTGCAGTAAAATAATCTTTAATATTCCAGTCTTTGATCCAGTTTATTTGTGGAGTTTTATTCATTGTCCCTTACGCCTGTGTTTTCTAGCAGGACTGTAGTAAATCCAGCTAGCAAATAGAACAGCCAACCTCTTCTTAATTTTTCTTTCCCTTTTTTAAATACTCCAGTTATATGATTCTGTAAGTGGTCTCAACTCAATGTCTATGAACTGTGAGTAACTGGAGTAAAAGTTGTGGATTTGAGTTTTTTGTTGGAATATTTTTTTTTTGAGCAAATTTCCCTGGTGTGCTAAAAAGAACACTTTTTAATTGGCTAATTTCAAACCTGCTGAAGATTAAAATGGCAAAACTTGGCTTGCCCTGTGGATCTTACTGAGATTAGATCAAGCCAAAATCTTGGTTCTGGAGCTTGGAAGCTTTGTGTGTGCACATTACATTGTTCTATCAAAAAAAAAAAAAAAAAAGACATTGCTATGTTGCTATGTTTGCTAATTTTAAGTGTTTATTTTGAAGTTGATTGATCCCATTCTAAATGCATTTTCCTGGTTTAGTCTGTTGGCATAAGATGTACAAAACAAGCCTACTTCGAAGTTGCTTTTGAATCAACATAAATATTAGTTTCTGCTAAAACACTAGTGAAAGTTCAAAGAAGACTAAAGAGTGACTTTGGCTCTTGAGACTTGTAGCAGTTTAAGGAGTTTAAGGCCTTAGAAGGCTTAAGCAATTTGTGCTCCCCGGAAGACTCCTAACATCCTAAATTGTCTAAGCCACTGGAAGAACTGATAGATCATAAACAGCTTAAGATATTCAGAGGGTTCAAAGCTTATTTGGAGTATAGTCTGCCTGTAATCACTTTAAGCAATTAACAAGCCTTTGGGTTTTTAGAGGAATTTGAGCAAGTTATCCATCTTTAGAGCTTGGTTTAAGGTGATACCAAGCTAAATTTTTCTTATTTAAGGAACTTAAAGCTCTGCATTCTGAAATCTGTTATTTACCTTCCAGAGGATTCCTATGTGCTGCTTGGCATGGCTGGAGCCACATAAGTGAAGGATATCACAGAATACTGGCAAGATTTTTGAGTGAGAAGAAAATCAGTGAAAATTCGGAAAATCTTTATTTGGTTTATTACTGCCTTGTTTATTCCAGGCTATTTTGCCTGGATGGTATATTCTTATTCACATAAGCAAACATTTTAAAAATAATGCTAAAACTGCTGTGTAGTGCAGTATATCATACACAAAAGTCTTATCAGTATTGTAGGAGTAAATCTTAACTCTTGGCCCTCCTTGCTCGCGTGTTCTGTCTATCCGCTCGTAAATATTTTGCATTTAATGAAGACTTCAGTATGCCCTCTCCAAATTGGTATATACCTCTTAGACTCATAAAATCACAGAATCATCTGGGTGGAAGAGACCTTTAAGATCATCTAGTCCAACTGTCAACCTAACTCTGACAAAAAAAACATCACTAAACCATGTCCTGGACCACCATGTCAACCAGTCTTTTTAATAACTCCAGGGATGGTGCCTCAACTGCTTCCCTGGGCAGCCCATTCCAATGCTTGATAACCCTTTCTGTGTAAAAATTCTTCCTAATGTCCAACCTGAACCTCCCCTGGCACAACTTGACGGCATTTCCTCTTGGCCTACTGCATGTGACTTGGGAGAAGAGACCAACCCCTGCCTCTCTACAACCTCCTTTTGGGTAGTTGTAGAGAGTGATAAGGTCTCCCTCAGCCTCCTCTTTTCCAGGCTGAACAACCCCAGCTCCCTCAGCCTCTCCTCATAAGGCTTACTCTCCAGACCCCTCACCAGCTTTGTTGCCCTTCTCTGGACCCTCTCTAGCACCTCAATGTCTTTTTTGTGGTAAGGGGCCCAAAACTGGACACAGTGCTTGAGGTGGAGCTTCATCAATGCTGGGGGGATAATCACCTCCCGAGTCCTACTCACCACACTGTTCTTGATACAGGCCAGGATGCTGTTGGCCGCCTTGGCCATCTGGGCACACTGCTGGCTCATGTTCAACCGGCTGTCAACCAACACCCCCTGGTCCTTTTCTGCCAGGCAGATCTCCAGGCACTCTTCCCTAAACTTATAGCACTGCATGGGGTTGTTGTGACCCAAGTGCGTGACCTGAAACTTGGCCTTATTGATCCCCATCACACTGGTCTCAGCCCATCAATCCAGCCTGTCCAGATCCCTCTGCAAAGCCTTTCTACCCTCATACACTCCCACCTAACCTGTTGTCATCTGCAAACTTACTGAGGGTGCACTTGATACCCTCGTCCAGATCATTGATAAAAATGTTAAAGAGAACTGGCAGAACCTGCCCCTCATGAACCCGTGCTGGATGGGCCTGATCACCTGGGCACCCTTCATGCACTGCATAATGGCACCCAGTGTTATCTGTTCCATAACCTTCCCGGGCACCAAGGCCAGACTGACAGGCCTGTAGTTCCCTGGATCATCCTTTCGACCCTTCTTGTGGATGGGCATCACATTTGCTAGACGCCAGTCAGCTGGGACTGTTGGTAAATGATGGAAAGTGGCTCAGTAAGCACTTCTGCCAACTCCCTCAGTACCTTTGGGTGGATCCTATCTGGGCCCATAGACCTGTTTGCATCTAGGTGTTGGAGCAGGTCCCTCACCACCTCCCTTCTTCTGCATGGCAAGGGGGCTGGTGTTTGTTATGATGTCAGTATTACAGGAGTCACACTCAGGACTAAGAGGGTGATTCGTGTTCTCTCGGGTGTGAAGGTGTGAGTTACAGCTTCCCATGCTGAGAGTGGTGTAAAAAAAAAAAAGCTCTGGGAAAAGCTGATGTAAAAAACTGTTGTGGCAGTTTAGTAGAAGAAATGACATGGGCATGAAGGCTGTCTGTGAGGGACTTTTCTTGTCCTTATTCTCAATGCAAGTTGTACCATGATGCTTTGTGTCCCGTAAAGGCAACCCTCTCAACCTCTCATTATTAGTTCTTGAGTCCCAGGATAATCAAACACCCAAACTTTCATACAAAACACTCCTCTGCTATCGCCTTGGTGCTTAATTTCCTTTCATCACTCTGGTGGAATGTGATGGAAGACTGATTCTTACATTAAGACGTTCTCCCTGGGAATGTAAGGCTAATTCCTATTAAACTTTCTGTTAGTGAGTCCTCCATGTCGTGTGTCTGCTCATCTGCTACATGCAAATGCTAGACAGGCAAATGACAAATGCTGGCTCCCAGAATTCACTTGGGTTTTAGCTGTAGTGACCCTGTGGATCAGAAGAAACCATCATGTTTGTGTTCTTCCTACTGTGTTAATCTCTCTTAGCTCCTCACTTCGAGGTATCTACCAGCTTAGCTCACAGATGACTCTCTTCCTTAGCTGCGATGTCACACTTTGGCCAGGGAAGATGATTGTCAGGTGTGCTTTCTCTCTAAATCTTATCCACTGGCTATAAGAGCCTGGACTTCTGTCCAGCTTTAGTTCCCGCTGGTGGGCAAAACAACCTTGGGCATGTTCATGCTGTTGAGACAGAAAAGTGTCATTAGTGCCTCCAAATTTATAAGGCTGGCCATATTTAAAATGTGTGAGTTTTAACAGAGTCTCTTAAAAAAAAAAATCCCAGTCTGTGACCTAGCTGGCAGGAATAAACAAGGCCAGTGGTCTTGCATATAGTGTTCTGAGCTGAGCTGGCATCTTCCCTGAAGCAGGCACATGGCTACCAGCTGCACCAAGCTGCTTGCTGTCCTCCTTCTGCAGCACCTTTGGCAATTCAATTAGCTGTCAGGACGTGTTTCTGCATGGTTGCTGGCTTCCAGGAGAGCGAAACTTGCAGGAATTCTAGAAATTAGCAGTATCAGTTTAGGGAGTAAAAATGCATCTGCTGCTATTGCGGAGAAGGTGTGACCTTTCCATTGTTCCTCTGAATGTGATGAATGGGATAATTTCAGATGTCACTTAAATGTCTGTGTGGTTGTCAATTGTGAACTGCAGATCTTGTGTTCTGTACAACTTACCTTGTTAGAAATTCCTGTAGTTGGTCTTATGCTCTTCCCCTGCTAGTCCTACATGGGCTGTACTTAAATAGCCTGGTGCCACTGCAGCTGCCATGACCTTGGTCAAAGGGAGTTACTGCCCACCAGAGCTACTCCAGGAATCCCATTTGTTGGTTCCATACAGTTTGCACTGCAGCCATTTTCACTTGGATTTGTCTCTGCACGAGGTTCATCGCCTGCACTGAAAACTAAATATTTATGAAGTAGAGTGTTAGAAATGATTGTTTTCCTATCCAGGCAGCTGCTAGGAGTGCCAAACTTTGCCTTGTACTGACAATACTGTTGCCTCACTAATCATGGGAGCCAGGGAGGGGGCTTGCTGCGCTGATCATCACGCACCGGCAGAAGAGATAATGAGCTGCTGACAAGGATGCATCTGGAATCCAGCCAAGCGTTTTATTGCGTGAGATACCATGTGCTGCTGCTTCCTTCCCACCAAGGACAATGGATTCCTGTTCCTTAGCATAGTGTCACCTTGCTCTCTGGAGCTCACTCGGTGTTTCCTTGATACAGTTTGAATGCTTGAAGAGTGACAAGTTTACACAAAGGGAGGAAAGCACATACTGGGGAATTCAAATCCTTTGTAAACCAACCTTTTTGTACACTTGGATTTGTACGCTTGCTGTTAGTGATCTTGAAAGGAAAGTATATTTGAGAAATCAGCTTCAGAGAGTAATATATTTTGTGGAGAAAGCAAACCTTGGCAGCGTGAAAATCGGATAATCACCTAGCTGCATGCAGCATGGCGTCACTTTGCAGCTAGTCTTCTCCACGTTGGATGTACCATAATCTTCATGGTGGTAATGGGATTGCACTGATATTTTTAGATGGGATTGCAGGCAACAGTGTCTTAATCAGAATTTAGTTTAGTGCTGTAGCAGACAAGTGTGCTGCTGTTGGACTTTTCTGTGTGGCAGGATTTGAAGGAGAGCAGTGCATTTGTCCATTGCTGCTGCCTTCTTCAGTGTCAGGGGTGGTTCAAGTGAAAAGACAATGTTATCTTTGCTTTCCTGGGCATGCATACCTACTTGCAAATTATTTTTTTCATCTTGTCATCTTGCTGCTGAGCTGTATTGTTGGGTAGAGCTGTGGAACTTTTGTCCTTATCCATCCTCCTCATCTTCCAGTTTTGGATATGCCAGTGAGGGGTTACACAGATGTCTTAAGTCATGTGCTTTGTCAGTTTATTTCTCAAATACTGGTTAAGCCAATGCAGTAAATCATATTTCAGCTTTCTTTTCACATATGAATAACTTTGTCATTAATACCGAGAGCTTGGCCCTAGTTTCTTCAGGGGGTATACCTGAGCTGTGTAGGCAGCACCTCCATGCAAAGGGAGAGGCTGTGCACCCTAACTTGTTTGCTCTTGGTATTTAACAGGCTCCACTCTGAATCCTTATTTGACTTTCAGCAACGCATGCAAGTCTGTGCTCTTCGTCCTCTCCAAGCTTGTTAATAATGTGAGCTGGACACAGGCATGAAGGAAAAGTCCATCTCGGAACAGACCCCTGCTGGGAAGGCCAGGCTGTGAGCAGCTCTGCATTTAACAAAGCTAACGGAAATTTCCAGGGAGGGCTTAGAGAGCTTAGTGACAGCCATAAAAAGGAGGAAAATAAGAACTTGATTAAATGGACTTTACTGTCCATGACTGACGCAGTGTGGAGAATTGCGATTTTTCACCCTGAAGCCCTGGGCAAGAAACGTCCTCCTTGCTGCATCCACATCCCAGTGGCAACATGCTCAGTGCTGCACAGGGCTTCTACCTTATGCCTTGGAAAATGTAAAGTGCTTCCAGCATTTCCACGTCTAGAGTTTGATGGAGCAAAAGTTAAATGCTTACATTACCTGAAAAATATTCATTTCTCCAATGTAAGCTCTGCTTCTGTGAAATGAAGAGTCAGGCCTTGATTTGCAAATCTCCTGGGAAACGTGCTGTGAAAGGCTTGCTAATTTACAAAATTCAAGCAATATTTTGGAATAAGCGTTAAAAAAACCCTTCAGGTTTTCTGAAAAGGGAGATTTCACTGTTTTAAATAGGTGTGCTTAAACCAGTGCAAATCTTAAAGCTTAATTGAATATCTGATTTAAACCAAGGTAATTGTGGTTGTCACACGCATCTTGTTGTATACTTCAGTTGTCTTAAGGAGTGATTATGTGATGAAGTTTCTAATGCAGGCATGGTCTTAAAACTGTCACTAAACCCATACAACAGCTGCATTTCTTTGATGAAATTTTGGCTTATTAAGAATGGTAGTTATGAACTTTGTATAAAAGATAGTGCCCAGATGGCTTCCTTTATTAAGTTCTCCACTGTACCTTGATGCAGTCTGAAACATCTCTTCTGTAGCCTCAGTCATCTGAAGGCTGGAAGACCTAATCGGGATCAAGCTCTGAATATTGGTGTTATGGCTGTGGAGAGGCAGAGATATGAAAGTCAGAGAGATGCAAATGCATGCCAAAGAGAACAAAGTTTGTGCTGATGGTTTTATTGCTTGAGGCCTTTTGCAAGAGGTGGAGTTGTGAGAGGATGAGTTGGTTTAGTTGACCCTGGTGGGGGAAGAGTCTGCGGAAAGGTAGGTGTGGAAATGCTCACTGCTGTAGTAGGGACTGCCAGCTGTTTATTCTGAGCCACTTTTTTGGCTTTGCAGGGAAACACAGGCGGTCCAGACTAAAAAGCCAGGTTAAAATACTGTTGAGGGTGTTGAACTCCCATCGTGGCCAAGTCTAGTGACCTTGGCTAAAGCCTGTTCATCAGTGTTACCAGAGTTAGCAACAGGAGCAGTGGCACCAGCTGCTACAGATCCTCCTTCTGCCAAGTCCTTGATTCTCTGGCACTAAATGAGTAGCTAATAGGACCCTGGCAGTGAATATCTGCTGATAAAAGACAGTATTTAAAACCGAGGTGCAAAGTCATGTATTAAATGGAATGGCTATTGATTTCACCGTCTAGGGAAAGGTGCAAATTGACAGAATGGAGTTAGAATGGACTATCCTGTCTAGCAACCTGAGTGTACAGTAGTGACCCGCTGCAGAATGGGTAGGAGGGAGGATAGTAGGATGGGAATTTCAAACCTGGTGTAGATGAATCAGACTTGAACATGTACATGTGTGCACATGGGAGCCAAGCTTTCTGTGTAGTACAAGAATATGGTGTTTGAGGTAAGGGGGGAAACAGTACTGCCAATTCGCCTTTTGGCCTAGGGAAAGCTTTGCAATCTTCTGGTTTCTAGAGCTGGGAGCTGGCGAAGACAAGTAGGGCGTACAGAGCACCTTGGCAAGGAATACCAGTCGTGTAGGTGGCTGTGCCTGGGGACTATGCCTGTACTTTGGAAAGCATTGAAGAAGCATGGAAGGAGGGGGAAAAGAGCATGGGTCAGTTTAGCTCTGTTGGATAATAGCTGCAGATACTAACCCAACTACGCTTTTTCTGGAAATTTTGTCTAATGAATCTGAAAGTCTCGCTAGCAGACAGCAAAATTTGACAGCTAAGACTCAGTATACTAGGGAGGGGATGGAGCAGCCAGAGGGACTGGTACAGTTTTAGTGACAGGTTACCATCTGTCAATAAACTCTGAAGCCTTTGTAAATCAGCATCTCCCTGGTAGCTGCTTTCATGGGGTATAATGCAGTGCAGGGCTAGCTCAGCACAAAAAAGAAAAGTGATGACTGATTGCTTCCTATAGACCTCCTGTGTGGTTTTATTGACCTAATTTTCTCCAGCTTTCACCCTTGGTCCCAGCCTGGGGTGCTGTCACCCCAGCAGCCTAGCCCAAGGCCTCCAGCACACACAGCTCTCACATTGCAGCATGTCTGACCTGCAGCATCCTCTAAGGTGTGTTCTTGTCAGTTCTGCTGAGGCATCTCATTACAGGGACATAGAAATAGGCAAAACACTGTGTTTGTACCCAAGCTGTAACTGGCTACCAACTACTTGCCTTGAACCCTTCCTTCACGTTGTGAGACTACCATTAGTTGCTGCTCCGAGACTGCTGCAGCGTGATGCAAGTCCAGCTCTTCAGATACTATTCCCTTCTGTCTGCACAAGACCTTTTATTTTCTTCTCTTTATTCACATTGAGCCCACTGCAAAGCACTGTTAACTGTCCACCCAGCACTATTGTGGGGCAGATCTGAGTCCAGCAGCCATGTACACAACAGCGTTTAAAAACTTCCAGCCTGGTGTCACCGTGGCATGGCAGAACACTGTAGAGAAAATAAATCTCTTCCACAACAATGCAGCCCGTAGTGCTTCTGGAGCTGGGACACAGCCTGTCCTCTGACACTTCTGTATGGCACAGAGTAAGCTGGATTCACTTTTACCCTCTTCCAGTCTAAGAGCTTTAGGGCCTTAGAAGTAGTGGGAGATGCACTTACAGCATTTTGGTTATGGTGATTTAGTTTCCATGATTGCCCAAAGTCTTCAGTATTTTAATACATACTTTGTTAACCTTGCCTGTTCTAGTGAAGGGATTAGCCAGCCCTGGTTTCGCATATCTTTTTGGGAAATGCACTGTGAAAGTTTGACAGATTATTGGCTCTTCTGTTAAACTTAATAGTATTAATCATAGCATGGTTGGAGTTGGAAGGGACCCTAGAGACCGTCTAGTTTCAACTCCCCTGCCATTGGGCCGGGACATTCGACCAGGTTGCTCAAAGCACCATCCATCCTGGCCTTAAACACTTCCAGGAATGGGGCACCCACAGCTTCTCTGGGCAGCCTGTTCCAGTGCATCATCCCCCTCACAGTAAAGAATTTCATCCTATTATCTAATCTAAATCTACCCTCCTTCAGTTTAAAACCATTACTCCTTGTCCTATTGCTCCACTCTGATAAAGAGTCCCTCCCCATCTCTCCTGTAGCCCCTTCAGGTACTAGAAGGCTGTTAAAACGTCTCCTCAGAGCTTTCTCTTCTCCAGGCTGGACAACCCCAACTCTCTCAGCCCATCCTCATAGGAGAGGTGCTCTAACCCTCTCATCTTCATGGCCCTCCTCTGGACCTGTTCCAACAGGTCAATGCCCTTTCTGTGTTGATGACTCCAAAGCTGGGCACGGTACTCCAGGTGGGGTCTCACCAGAACAGAACAGAGAGTAGAATCACTTTTCTCGCCCTGCTGGTCACAATTCTTTTGTTGCAGCCCTTGTAGCAGTTGACTTTCTGCACTGCAGGTGCACACTGCTGGCTCATGTTGAGCTTCTCATCCATCAACATCCCCAAGTTCTTCTCCTCCGCACTGCTCTCAATCCATTCTCTGCCCAAACTGTATTTGTGCCTGGGATTGCCATGACCCATGTGCAGTACCTTGCACTTGTCCTGGCTGAACTTTGTGAGGTTTGCATTAGCTGTAAAATTCTAGTTTTGGGCTTCTAAGACACACAGGTAGTTGATCCAGTGCAAACTCTTTTGTGGAAACTTACTAAAAAATCCTCTACCTCTGCCCTTGCTCCACAGTGACTGTCAGTGAGAGAGCTGTATAGAGATTTATTTATAGGTGGAATGAGAATTATTTGTGAAGAAACTAAATGTCAAATAAAAGCAGTGTTTTACTTAGCATTACCTAGTTCAGGAAATGCTGGCAGGCACCACAGAGAGAATTGGTCTTCCCATTCCAATTCTTTGTTTAGTCGCTTGGAGTTAGGGTAACCTGATTTTATGCACACAGTTGTATGTCTTCATTTCCTGAAAATCTTTCTGTTCCTGCTGCTGTGCCTTAGTGGTAATACTGAATTGAAATGCATGGAAAATTCCAGAGCAACCTGTGTAATACAGTGCTCCATGTTTGCAAGGCCGTTTATGGTGGTGAGCCCTTTTAACGAAAATGTGAATTGAGCTAGATGTGTAGTTCCTGTAGGGCAGGAATCAACCCTGTCCTTTGTGTTGTGGGGATGTAATGTGTGCTGGCTGGAGTAGTGTCCTGCCATACTAATATTTTTTCCTTCTTTGGTGTTTCAAGGGCCTTGAACTCTGGGGTTGAGTACCACTGGGACCAGCTGAATGAGAACGTCTTCGCTGTGCATTCCAGCAGCAGGAACGCTGAGCGGCCCGGGTGAGTCTCCTGGGTATGGTTTAGAGAGACCTGACCCTTTCTGCTGCTCTTGTTACATCTGACAGCACAACCTCTTCTTTGTTCCCTTAGCACTGGCAGCGTTAACTATGCAATGTTTTTTCTATGTCTGACACTGCCTACTTGGGTCACTTGATCTGCTTCCAGTAAATGACATTCAGTGCCCAAAAGTGCTGCCAGTGATTGTGAAGTACATATGTCATCCATGGCCTCAGTAACATCCTTGAGCAAGCTGCAGGAGGAACGTGTGGGGTTTGAGGCATCAAAAACACCATGCAAAAGTAAACGGCCTTTGGAGGATAACTAAGGAATGGGGAATTTTGCAGAGATGGGTGCAAATACATTGGGCAGTCCTGGTGACTGATTTTCATCCCTTTGGTTTCTAGTCATGGGACAGTTGTTTCTCAGCAATAAACTCTCTAAAAATAAAGCTAAATCCCTTGACAGGCCTATTGGCTGCTTCATCCAGTCTGTCTGGTGATGCACGCATTAGTTATTCTAAACATGAGGATGATGTTGCAGTCCCTTGCTTCTTGTCCTAGTGAAGAGTACTTCTTAAGCCAGCTGTTCTCTGCAAGAGTGTGGCAGTCTTGTTTCTGAATTGGGAGCTCCAGGATCCCAAGGAGGTCGTGAGCTAATGTACAGGGCAATGTTTGTGCTGTCCTACAGCCTTGAACTGACTGAGACTGAAAAAAATAGGCAGTAGAAATTCTTTACTCTGCCATGTGAGTTGATGTTGCTGCGACTCACATTTTTTGACAGCACATATTGGTCTAGGATGATGGTCTTAGGAGAAGCTTGAAGGCAGAAATACTGCTCAAGAATGAACCAGCTCAAATAGAGGGGAAGAAAAGTGTGGCAGGTTTCAAAACCTTATGAAAAAAGGTTGGGAATGAGGCAATCTTCCCTAGTCTCTCTTTACCACTCACAGCACTTAGAGCCAAAGGTCAGTTTTGGAAGGAGCACCCAAGCATTGTCAAGATTCAACTCTTGCAGAGTCGTACACTTCAGCTGTTTTTCTAAGAAGAAATTTTAATTTTATTTTTAATTTAATTAATTAAGTTCTAAGACAAAACTAATGAGCCTTGAGGCAGTTCCTGTTGTTTGCTCTTGAGAACAGAGAATTTCTCTTGTCCAACTGGAACGGGCAGAAATGCCTGCTGGAGTGCATTCATGTGTGAGCTGACAAACTGGAAGGTCCAGAGGAGGGAAAGGATACAGACTGCGTCCTTGGGAGTTAAAACCACCATGCTAACGTAAAGAGGGAGGTTGTGTGTGTGTGTTTCTGGTCCTGTGCTGCATGTTGTGTTGGCTGCTCAACTTGGTGACCCCGAGTGAGAGTTGCTCTGCAGGCTCAGTGATGCTGCAGGGATATCTATCTGTGCCTGTCAGACATGCTGCTCCTGTGGAAGGGTGAGTGGACTATAAAACTCTGTTGTCTTAAACCTCAAGAGACCAGCCAGCTGAGGCTGGAGAGGTGTGTTTGTGTGTGTGCAAATAGGTGCAGGTCACAGTTCTCTCCAACCCATCTGCTCAGTGGCTAGCAGGTGCTTGCTTGGAGTGGAGGTAAGGAGAGGGCTCAGGTGAATGCTTCCATCTTGCTGGGGCATACTGCCTCTAATGCTCCTGGTCTTACTTGTTTTTCTGTCTTTTCAGAACCAGCAGAGCCACATGGAGGACAGACAGGGACATGGGCCTGATGAATGCTATAGGCCTGCAACCCCGAAACCCCCCCACCTCTGTGACTTCGCAGGGTACCCAGACCTTGGCGCCTCAGCTGCAGAATGCCGAGACTCAGACAGAGAGGGAGGTACAGGAGCAGGAATCCGCCTCTGCAGGGACTGGGGAAGGTAGGAACCCAAGCAATGTTTTATCTGACAAAGCTTACCTGGTGAGTGAGGAGTTTCCACATAGGTTCTACATCCTGTCAGTGCATTTGAACACTCCTGCTATCCCTTCGGCAAAGATTTCTCCAGCCTAATTTGCCTGTATCCAGGCCAAGATGATCAGGAGAATAAATCTCTGCCCATATGAATAGAGATGGTGTCTTCTTCACATGCTTTTAGAGGACAAAATGAACTCTTCTGCAGATCATTGTGTCTTTGTAGAATCAGCTGTACTGGCATCACTGCTTACAGATCTCCTGAACTCTGACTATCAGTAAGGCAGCAAACAGCAGAATTATCCTTTCTGCCTCTATGTTAAAGGTCCTTAAACCTCTGCATCTAAAACCTGTGCAGGCTTCCCAAGCTCAGCATCTTGATACAAAATAAAATACTGCAAATCACTTCTCACAAAGTAAGTATGAGTATTCTGTTTAGTCTGATCAGTGATGGCTGTGATGAGTGTCCAGGTCAGCCATTCAAAACAGCCTCTAGTGTTTTCCAGACCAAGAAAACTTACCAATATATCAAGAGCTGGAAGCAAATGATGTGCAATTCCGTAACAATGATAAAATCACCGATCTTTTGAAAGTGTGGTGATTTTCTCTGTGCTTCTTGCTGTAGCGATTGTGCTTGAATCCAGCTCTGAAGACTTGGCTAGGAAGGAGCTGGGCAGCTTATCCATAGGAAAGAAAGAGAAAATCAAGGAGCCAATTTTGAAGGTGTTGGTTCATGATGAACCCACTTGGCTTTGAGAAGCAGCCTATGACATGTCTGTTTGTGCCTGTATGCTTGCTTGTGTTCTGCCACTCTGAAAGATGCTTTTTGGCACGCAACTCTTCCACAGTTTCTGTTGTGCACCATCCAGCATGTGGGCTAAAGCTTTGTGTTTCTCTGATCTCACCTCTTCTGTTCAGTGGCAGATTCCTGACCTGTGGAGTTTCCCATCTGCTTCTCTCAGCAGAGCTGGGATTAACCTTTCTGGAAGGTTAGTACAGTTGAGGGCATGTGAATAAGGCTGGAACGTAGGATGTCTGGACAAATGCTGAACATGTGCAAACTGCTTCTTCTACTGAGTGCGGTGTGTAGACTGAGAACCAGGGTACAGTGTGGGACCATCTTGATGGCTCATGCTCTAGGCTTGGGGGTCTTTCTGTGCTCTGTTAAACCAGTGAAGTTCTCCAGTTCTGTTTCTCTCTGCTGCCATCCTGCAGTCATCTGAAGGTCCATTATGTTGTTCTTTCTAATTAATGTTTCAGTTTTCAGATCTAGAACATGGTTTTTAACTAGACCATTAATGAAATGGGGAAGGGTTGTCCTTTACCAGTGCCTTGGGCAGGGTATCTCTACAAAGGACAAAAATATATAGCATTTGGAAAAGAAGGAGGGTAGATAACAAGTCTAGGATGGAGACTTCCTTGTCTCCCTTTCTTGCTTGGGAGAAGATTGGTGGGTTCCACATTTGGTATAATTTCTGGGTCATACGCTGACTTACACATGTCCCCTTGCAAGTGGCCTCACCTGTAAAATGGGCTGTCACAGTCCTGGCTACTATGTAAGGATCTTTAGAACAAAGGAGTTATTCCAGTGTGGATGTCTGCAGGGAGGGTGAGCAAAGCAGTCTGTAGTTGATCAGTTCTTATGCCAGTTGCATCCTCAGTGGAAATTCCTGTGCAAAAGCTCAACAGCAGCATGAAGCAGGGAGCTGTCAAGAGATAAGCAACTACAAGTGTGTAGGATCCAAAAAACCTCTGTAATCCATGACAGAGGAGGAGTACAAGGACCTAGCATGAAACAGACAAATTTTCAGCTGCTGTTACCAACACCTCAGCCAAGTACTTGGGGCATCAGTGGCCTGGTTCATCCAGGAGTCTTTGTGCTTCACAAACTTGAGCCCCATTGCACTGCCTGTGGCACAGGTTACTGTATTTCTGGCATCATAAACACTTGTGGTGCTCATCCACTGTGTTCAGACAGGCTAGATTAGATGCTACGCTGCTTTTCTCATGGTTAATTTCCCCACTGTATCTACCATAACTCTTTGCCTGTTGAAAAGGAAAACAGTGTTTCCTAATAGCAGGATCCTAGATGTCAGGGATAGGAAGGAGGGGAAAAAAAAAAAAAAAAGGAAAAAAATGTGCTACCACTAGCTTGGTGTGTGACCTAGGGCAAATTATTAATCATCTACCAAATGGGAATAAATCTTCCCATAGTACAGTACACCAGGGGCTGTGAAGATTAATTAGTGTTTTGTATGGGGCTTTGAAGATGTAAATCACTATGTAAAGGCTTTAGCAGTATTATCAGCAACAGAATGGATAAATCAGATGTGATTCTGAGTAATGTAAAGGGTAGTGTTTCAGTTATCACATTGTCACTAGGGGGGAAAAAATACCAAACCAAACCCGAAAACCCCCTTAAATGTTAAAAAAAAAAAAAAAAAAGGAAAGAAAATAAAATAAAAGAAAGGCTAGTGCTACTCCCAAGAGTGGGTTTCTGTCCTATGTCCTGTCAGCCCTGCTGTTCTGGGGAATTTTGACTTAGGGCATTTCTTGCAGATATGTGCTTACTGTACAAAAAAAAAAAAAAGTATGCAGAATTGCATCAGAAATCTAATTAAGCTCTGTGCGGGTATAAATAGTTTCCTTTTCTCATGCAAAGCTCTGCGGGGACTTTGCTGTTCTGATTATTTTTCTACCTCCTTTGGAGGAATGAGTATATGATGACTTTATTAGAAATGACTCCTTCTAAATGTCTGTATCTTTTTGTTTTGCAGCAGTTGGTAGCTACCTTGTGAACTCTGCTCCCAAGCCACACATAAACCAAGGAAGTTAGAGCTGAGAGAAAATTAAGAGAAGCACCAAGAAATGCCTCGGTGTTTCAGCTGTCTCCTAATTTCTTTTAAGCTGACAGACATAGTGGAAATTGTGATGGAGTTGTAATTTTGAGGCAGTCTGAATTACAAACAGTCTGTTGGGAGTTACACTGCTCTCTCCCTTGCAAATGGACAGGCATGATGGGGGAGGGATCAGTATTCGACTGGCAAATTAAATGTCACTCACAACCCAACAAAAATTCCTAATGAGATTTAATGGCCCAAAGCTTTAACCTTTAGCAATTGTAATTCCCAGTCCAGCAGTTGTAATTCCTGGGCTGTGGCTGCCTCTTGTCCAGGCTGCTGGATCTCTGGAGTAGGGCACAAGTGGCAGTAACTGTCAGGGACCACAACTGTGCAAAAGGTGCTGAAGGCTGAGGACCTTTGCAGATGTCCCTCCAGGACACTTGTTTGATGGTGCACCCATGCTGTCCCCTGGCTATAGACAGTATATCAATACATCTTTCAGGTAATCCAGTTGTTTAAAAAGAAAAAAAAATATCCCACGTGAAAAAAACCCCAAAAACCCTTGATGGAAATAACTGAAAGGCAATTGTAATCTCAGTTCCTATCATCTGCATTGCCTTTGGGGCCTACAATTAAGATAGCTAGCTCAATGCTTATTGTGTCTTTGGGGGAGCAACATACTGACTACTGTCATGCCAAATACAGTTTTTAACCTATTTGGTTGAAAAGTGCTTCTCACCAGCCAGTACAAATTTCCATCCTGTCCAACTGCTTTCAGAGGTTGCAGCAGACAGTTTTGAGGAGGAAAAGGATTGTAAAATGAAGGCTTGAGTTTGTGGGATTCAGTCTTTTTCAAACTTTAGTAGTGAAAAGACAGCACTCACAAGTGAAACTTTCCTGGTATAAGCAAACCATCCCGACAATGCCTCGGGATCACTGAGAAGCAGAGTCAGTGTGCCTCCATGTGATGTAATTGATTTTATCTGAGACATTAGGAACATGTGTCAGGGTGCTGCATAGGCAGGAATACCCTGTCCCCAGCTGAGCCTCATGAATACTAAAAAGAAATGCGTTGTTTTACATTAACTGAACACATTCTTGTGAAGCTGTTGTCAGATGTGATGTGACCTTGGTGCAATTAGTGTGCAACTGGGAACCAGAGCAGTAGGGATCAGCTTCCAGGTCTGCCTCTCATTCTCCAAGAAGAAATGTGGGTAAGATCCCTTAGCCTTTCATCTGTAAAACGTGCGTCATATGTCCTATAGAACTGCAAGTTTCAGATTCTCTTTAAAGTGCTCTGAAAAGTGCTACCTAAAAAATAGAATCTGGTTCTAGAAGCACGTACTGCGCAAGCCTTTACAGTGGGAGCTACTCAAGTACCTGGCTCCCTTGGGATTACATTACGGGGGCTACTTTTAAACTCTGGTTACAAAAATAAGTTTCACTTATACAAATCACCAAGGTGAGATATTGCTAAGAACTTTTTTACAAGTCAAAGCAGCTATGTCTTTTCTCAGTTCAGTGGAGTTGTTTGGATTAGCTACCTCAGAAAGGAAGCATGAATATGCTTCTTAGCTTGGTTGGGGAGAAAAGTAACTGGTACTATTTCTTCTAGCAGTAAGGGAAATGTGGTTTGGGAAATGTAGTTGGTTATGCTGTGGTGTGACCCTCCCTTTCCCATTCTTACGCAAGCAGTAAATTAATTTAAAAATGTGGATTTTTTTATCTTTGAGCATCTGAACTAGCGGGTCAGCTCACACCTCAGAGCTATTATTCCCTGTTCTCTGAAGACTCTGCAGTGCTTACTCTTAGTTCTAACTTTGAAGCTTTGCAAGCATGGCTACTAAATACTGCTGGTTTTAGAAAGAAAAAAGCTGAAAATAGGAAAAAAATACAAGAGCAATGTCAATATAGCACACAACCACAGAGGAGCGTGATCTCATCCTTGCTTCTGTGCACTTTGCTTTTTATCAGGTGTGTGCCATCCATGCCCAAAGATAAACAAGTTGTATTCCCCATAAGTACTCAGAGACCGCTTCGTTTAAGAGCGGACATGGTTCTGCCTTATGCCCAGCTCCCTTGAAAGTTTGCCAGGTGTTTCGCCTTTGTAGTCTTCTGTGTCAAACTCTTGTCCTGCTGGAGCAGCATGGCAGAGAACTCCTAGAGGCAGATGCATTAGCTGGGGAGTAGTTTGTTAAATGTTGGAGCCAGCCAGCTAGGTTGACAGAAATCCCCCTCTCAAGAGTATTTGGTTTCTGTATGTGGGATAGATGGGGTTCCGGACCTCTGGAAAGGTTGCTATGGTTAGAGAAGAAAAGGTTTGTAGGAACGCAGCGTTATGGACACAACACTAATACTTAATTGTATTGTGGAAGGGAACTGTGAGTGATGCACAGAATTTGTGTCCCCATCCAAAAAAAGATGGGGACTGTCTCTCAAGATTGCTTCCTCTTCTGTGATGGATTCTGTTACAGGCACAGCCTATGTGGAGGATGAATTGGCAGTTGTTACGCTTACACTGATACTTCACATACTGTATCTGGAGCTGGTTAGCTCAGTTTTCTAGATTTTGTCTGTAGTGCTCTGTGAGGATTTTCTATTTTTCTGCCCCTAGAAGGTAGGCTTAGAAGAACAAGAGTTTAAGGCAAAGGATTTTACAGAGCTTGGGAGATCAGAATGGAGTTTTGAGCAAAAAATTAGAGAAATTGCCTTCTCTGTGTGGAAAATTAGATGTGCTGTCACTTAGCCTACTCTTGCACAAGCTCAGGTTCATGCTCTTGATATGCCTAAACCCTTTGGAGTCTGAAAACAAGTGTCCCAAGTATGGGGATTCTCTCTGTTCCCACCCCCCCACCTCCTCCTTTGGCCACTGCAAGCAGTTGAAACTGGCAGCAGTCTGAGGTGTGGGATTTACGGCTTCGCTGCTGTTTTGGGTGAGTGCCTGCGTGTACATTCTGAACCTCCACCAAATGGAAGGTAGCTTATTCTGCTCGCACTGAGTACTAATGTAGTCTGCATTGGCAGCCTGGTGAAAGAACGTGTGTGGGAGTCACCAGGCAGTGGAAAGGGGCTGTATGTAAATCTGTGCTGTAGCTCAGCTTAAGGCAAATCGCACAGGAAGCTTTGCTCTGAAACCAGTTGGCCACAGTCGTTTGTCAAAATGTGAGGGGTGAAAGGGGAGGACAACCCCCAAAGCAGAGGTGAATGGAGAGGCTCACTTCTGGCCCTTGAAGGGCTGTCTTTTCTGGGATTTCCAACTCTGCTGTGTCTCTGTGCTCATCTTCTGAAGGCTCGTGACTTGATGATTTCTGCTGTGGCATCAGCAAGCGGCTGCCTCAACTGGAAATTGAGCCGTGGCACGTGGTAGTTAACAGGCAGGGAAGAGCAGGGAGTGCTGTGGTGTGTGCTGCCTGCATGGACTCTTCTGGGGAAGCACATGTTTGTACTGCTGAGGAGCATTGGCTGGGGATTCTCGCTGATTTGCTGTTCAAATGCTCCTGTATTGAGCTAGTTTATGGTACATAACTTGTCGAGAGCACAGTACCTGCTGTTCCAGGACCTGGAGTAGGGAGGGCTGGCTGCTGTGTCCCTCAGCCAAGATGCACATCTTGGCTTTCTCACGCTTCCTCCCTGGCCTGGCCAGATGGTTGATAACAAAGTGCTTATTACTATGCCCTCAGAAGGAAGCGATGACTGAATCCAAAACCATGCTTTTTAAACCTTCCACTTACTTCTCCTCATAATTAATGCTTCAGTATCCCCTGGCATGCATGTTTTTCAACTGAAGTTTCCAGCCTAATAGCTGCCGCTGTCTGTTCTCAGTCCTCGTGCCGGTCAGCCAGGTTCCTAGTTCATGTATCAGCTGCATCCTGAAGGGGATTTCTCTGCTGGAGTTGTGGGTCAGGCTCTGCCCAGGGAGTGTTCTTGCTCACTCCTCCAGGCTCTGCTCCAGATTCTTATGTGGCGTCTCTGTGGGCTCACTGATGCTCTAACCAAGGAGCTATATAATGGCTCTATGTATCATAAATATAGCAGGCTTACTACATTCCTAACAGAGAGGGACTTAGTCTGCTTGCGAGAATTAAATTTGCCCTTAATGTCCATAGTCATTCTACAACAGGGCAGTATGTCAGCAGACTAGCTTGAAGATGAAATTAGCCATACGCTGTGGTGGAGGAAGATGGTGGTGTTTGATGCAAGTGCCTCTGAGCCCATGAGGAAAGGGAATAAGCTGTCACTGACAGACTGCATAACATGTTACCAGTTTTAACTATCTTGCTTGTTTTAAAAAGAACCTCTACAGTGGCATAATGTAGACTCTGCTGAATACCCCAGCTCTCATGTTGGATACATGATCTCCACCCTACAGCCCCAATTAGTTTTGACTTCCTAGTCAGTGTGAAATTTTGGTTTTTATTGTGTTTTAACTCCTACCTACATCTAGCCTTGTTGACATTTGTGTTCATTTCCTCAGTGCCAGGAGAGTTCATGGCTTTCTCCTCTCCTCTAATCAGCACTGCGATAGCTTCATGGAGCTGGGAGTGAGATTTATCTCTTTAATAAGAATCGTCAGGATCCCACTGTGGAATGATTCTAGCAGTTTATGATTACAGATTGTTTTCCCCAAATAGTGTGGGTAAAGTTTGTAGCAAAAGGGGGATGCTGGGAAACTGAACTGGGCTTGGACCTTCCTGCCATGGGGATTTAATCTCCTACATGGACTATTTTTCTGTGAGATTTTGTTCCTCAAAAGTAATCTTCAGCAGCCGAGGCATCTGATGATGCCTCAGAGCTCAGCCTCACTATGAAGGGAAGACTTAGAGTAGACAAAGACTCCAGATCTTAAGAGATGTTTTTTGCATTCCTCAAAAAATATCAGTCACGGGGAATGGGAGCCTACACACTTGGTCTTTTCTTGATCATAGGTGATGTGGAAGCACAGACTCTGTTCTATACCTGCTGTCTGCTCCTGGCCAGCTGTCTGTGTCCTCTCTGATACTGGAGAGATTGCCATCATGTCATCTGCCTAGGGTGTTCTCAAACAGGCCAAGTAGGAAAGGCCACAGGACTATCTAACACCATGGTAAAATGTTTGGTTTATTGCAATACAAACAGAGGGTTTTTTCTTCCTGCCCCTGTGGGACTGGCTGGACTGTCTCTGCAGCTGTAAGAAAAGACATTGCCTCTTTGACATTGCTTTTTTCCCGTCTGTATGGCTAGATAAGAGCTGCTTCTCCAAGGCTTGGACATGTGTACCTGTGGCAGTGGCCAAGATTTTTGGGACAGAGTTCAGCGTCTTTTTTTTGGCACTTCACCAAAAGTTGCAGAAATAAAATGTTGGGCTCCTTCTGGAACGAAACCCATCTTCTGTCCCAGCACACGTGTACTGTGATGCATCTACCCAGCACGCTTTCTCTTTGAGTTGCAGTTTGCTTTGTGCACCAAAATTGCTTTTGCTTTCTCATGCAGGTGAAGGTCCTGAATATGGGGCCAGTGGGGAGGATGCCCTGAGCAGGATCCAAAGGCTGATGGCAGAAGGTGGCATGACTGCTGTGGTCCAGCGGGAGCAGAGCACCACCATGGCGTCCATGGGCGGCTTTGGCAACAACATCATTGTGAGCCACCGGATCCACCGTAGCTCTCAGACTGGTGCGGAGTCTACTGGAGTTGAGGGCACATCAGCACAGCAATCCACCTCACAGCAACTGGCAGCTGAGCTGGAGGGACGGATCCTTTCGGAGTCTATGCAGCTGTCAGAGCATGGCCTGAGCCCGCGGACAGCCACTGGTGGGAGTGAAGGACAGAGCGCTGGTGATCTGGGCCTGCCAGAGCAGGCCCAGTCCTCCATGGACACTGAGGGACCAATTGAATACAGTGACCTAACTAATAATAACCATCTTCCTGACAGTACCAACTTCTATAGTAATGACAGCACCAGTGGGGAGTCGCGGAACAGGTAGAGATTGAGTTGTGTGTTGGTGCTACCCTTGTACTGCTCAGCAGAGACCTGTACCTCACAGCTGGCCAGGAGCTGGAAGAGTAGGGATGCATGGCTCTGACAGGATGCTGGTGTTTCAGAGGGCTTCTATATCCTGGGTGAGTGGGAAAGGATAAGGAGTGCAAGGGAAGCCATGGGGAAGAAAGCATACCTAAATTCCAGCATTCTCACTGCTGAAGAGTTAAGAGGACAAACCACGCAGGCTGCACGTGATGCAGATTTTGCAGCCCGTGGGATCCCCTGAGCTCAGCCCTAACCCTGCAATTTGGTCAATGTCATCCTTTGTAAAGTTTCTTTCCTTTCCTCTCTCCTGCCCTTTTATGCCCAGGGGTTGGTCAGTAGAGTGAAGAAAGGGGAAGGACCCTGTAGCATCCTTCTGGAGATAGGCAGTCCTAGCAGACAAACCTGGGTGTGATGCTCCAGCTCCATTGCTGGAGTGGAGGAGTCTTCCAGGCCACATCCTGGGTCTGTGGCGCAGCACTGCTCCCTGCTCAGAAGGTGGTGTTCTGAGATCCGTCCTGCCTGCATTGTGGTCTTTTCTGGGAAGAGCTGGGCTTTGTCAAAACCTGCGTGGCTCAGGATCTGATCACAGGTGGGGGTCTTTCCTTTTTAGAGAGTTAGTTTAGTACTTGGCAGGAATCTCAGCAGAGCTGCTGTATAGATGGGGAGAGGGACAGGGACTACTGCTTTCTAGTTGGGATGCAGTTCAAGCAAGGATGTTCTAAGTTGTGCCAATATTAACATGAATGAGCCATCCCAGTGGTTTTATGGTGCCAGCACTGAGCTAAACCTCCTTGGCAGGGGGCAGGAAGTGTCTTTCAGCTCCAGGCCAGGGTGTGAGGTATGAGTCTGTGATGTAAGGTGTTGCATGTGAAATCTTGACCCTTGTACATGTAGTTTCTAGTGGAGAAATCAAGGCTCTGATACTTTGTTTTTAGTCTCAAATGTGATTTTCCTTTTCGTTTGTAACTCTGCATCCCTAGCAGGCTTGTGGAGGAAGAATGGGGAGAGCGTGAGTGCTAACGAGGGAAACACCAAAGATCAATGTCATTAAAATATGACAAACCTTGCTTGACCCACTGTCTTCATTTGTGTGATGGTTGTCTCTGTGTGTTCAGCATTGGGATAGGTACATCTAGCTCAGAAGCTTAAGGTAGCTTACAAACATCAGATGGTGACCACCCCCTTCCCAGGAGGAAAGCAGGCTCAGCCTTGGAGTTGGAAGCCCAAAACTGCGAAACAGGGAAGAGCATTTGGGAGTCTTGATTGCTAATTGCATTTTAACCAGTCTGGAGATGAACAAGCACTTCAGCGTTTCCCAGCGTTCAAGTACTCTGTTAGGGAGAAAGGAGAGCATTTCTACTATCCCACTAAAGGTATGTAGAGATGCAGCCCTGTCTGTCTTAGGCAAGCAGAGAGAGGCCTGTCTTGCTGACCTCTCAGAGCAGAAAAAGGGGTGCAGCATCTGGCTGTTGTGGATAAAGGAATGCCCACCCCGCTGTCACCGCTCTGCGGTGAGGGATGCTTCCCCTGCTGCCTGAGCACCTGCCGGCAGCTGCCGCGCTCCTGCCTGGCTCCTCTAGACATTACAATAAATAAGGCTGTCATTAGGCAGCACTCAGGCTCCCAGTCAGAAGAGTCTGTTAGAGAACATTAAGCAAATCTGCTTTCAAATCACAGCCTGGAAATGAACCTTAAATCAAATCAGCTTCTGCCAGGCCTCATTGCGGAGTGTTAATGAGGCTCTAAAACCTGCCCTGAGCCAACCACATCCCTGATCTGACAGGAGAGCAGCCTGAAAAACGGGATTCCCTTGTGTGGTGAGGAAGGTTTCATGCATCCCTGTATTGCCTCAGTGGTGGCCTGAGGATGTGCTGGCACTTGGAAGCCAGAGGAGCTCTGTCTTGTCTCAGCTGAAGACTTGGGCAGACAGGGTGGTGCAGGTCTAGGCAGAGCTGTTTACTGCTCTGCTTGAAAACAACCTAAAACAGAGTCTGGAGAAAAAAACTCTTTCTGCTTCAGCTCAGCCTGGCAGTTCTTCCCTCTCCCTGCACAATTCCTAGAAGAATCTTGAGGCCCACTCTTGGTAGACTATTTGGAAAACATTTATAGATGTCTATTTCTTTAGCCAGAGACGAGCTACCTACAGAAAAATTTCCATCCCAGTTGGAGGTAGGTGTTCTGGTATGCCTCATGCTAGTGTTGGCAGATTCTCAAAGGCCTGGCGCGTACCATCACTGGCCAGGCTGCTGTACAGAGGCCTGAAGCCTGCTCTGCTGAGGACTTTCTCTTGGTCCAGACCTGCCCCCATTGGAGACAGCGGCAGAGCAGGTAATGAGCTCCAGTGGGAGCAGGAGCAAACCACAGCTGCTGTCTTTGACATTGATTCAGGACATCTCTGAAGCCCCAAAGCAACTTTTCATTTGAGGCTTGGCGGGGAACTCTTCTAGATATGGTAAGGATGGAGGCCTGATCAGAGCAAGCAGATTTGATGTTTCTCCTAACTTGCATTGTAGCTCTGGGCCAAAGGCTGGTGACAGCTGCAGCCTGACTTTGAGTGGGAACAGTGGGTAGGATGGGTGTTGAGTGGGCTTAATCTTCAGATGCTGCCTTGGACTGCCTGGTAGAGGACCTGCTGTGGCCACATAACTAAGCACTTGTGGGCTTGTGTGTAGAGAAAGCAACACGTTTGTTTTTTTCTGACCTGGAACCTGCCAAGCTCAGTTTCCATCACTGCCTGAGACCTGATGGAGGGAGATGGGTGGGTGAGAAGAAGGGGGGACTAGAGGGAAAATGGAGCACACTTACACTGTGGACTCACTTCCCCCTCACCCATCCCCATCCCAAATACAATTTATTCCTTATGCATTCCATACTTCTTGTGGAACGAAACTCTCTCTCTTTCTCTCTGCCTTGGACTACCATGTCCTGGCCCAGCAGTCATCCTTGGTTGGTTTGGGCAGGGTTGAGATGACCTGTAGCTTTGAGCAACACCCTTGAATCTCCATGATGAGCTGAGGCCTGGAGCCCTGTGCCAGAAGGGGAGGCTGTGGGATTGCCTGTATCCAGGACAAGCACAGTGGTGGCAGAGGGTTCCTCACCCACCATTACCTGCTCTCTGCAGTGTGGTAACACCATGCTGGAGTAAACACCTGGCCAGGAGTGATGTGGAAATTCAACAAGAGCTGCCTGAGGAAACCAAACCGGAGCTGTGCCTCTCTCGCTGGCCCAATTTAGGAGGCAAAATGAGAGCTTTGCTGCTTAGGAACAGGAAATAATCTTAAAAACCAAAAGCTTTTCTCAGCCAGCCTTAGCCTGTCAGGAGCCTTTCAATGTGCTAACAAAATCCCAGGGAAAAGAGAAATACGGTGCAGAGAATTTTTTTTTTTTAGCTTTCAAAAGGCTTTTGATAAAGTCCCTCACAAGAAGCTATTAAAGAAACTTAGTCACCTCAAGGGTGAGGGGTAGAGTCCTCCTGGAGGTGGAAGCTGTTTGAGTTGGGAATTGGAGTCAAAAGTAACAACCAATTCTTGGTGCCGAAAGAGGTTAATGGTGGGTTGGTCAGGTTCGGTAGGAGCCAGTGTTCTCTGAAAGCACTAATGAGCTGAAAGGGGAGGGAAACAGCTGAAGATACAAGATTATTTAGGTTAGCTCGGAAGAGAGAAGGTGCCAGAATCCTGGGGCGGTGGTGGGAGGTGATGGTTGGAGTTGGTGTGCTGCAAAGGGGCTTTTGTATAAATCCTTCTTCACAGCACTAATCTGCATGGGCACTGATGCAGCCGGTGAATGCCCCAGCACCCCGGGGCCTGGGACCAAACCAACTGGTGAGAGGAGACCTGGCCATCCCACCAGGGTTGCTGAAGCCCCGGCAGGGGGTACAGCAAAGTGGTGAGTTGTGCTTGTCCCCATGAGTCCTGTGTTTGCTGCCCTCTCCTTTCCTGGCACGTTCCATTTCCAGTGCCTCAGTTTGATTCCCCCTTGGAAGTCCTACACCGCACCCATGTGTTTCTGGCAGGTGACCCTGTAGCTGGGTGGTACTGGGACCCCAGCTCTACCTGATGGCCAGGACCTGTGCACAGGGACCACCGCTGGGTGCATGGGGAGATTCTCTCCCCCTGTGTTACTAGTGCTGAGGTCCCATAGCTGACCTCTCTGCTCAGGCTGCTGGCCAAGGAGCAGCTGCCCTCTCTGCTCAGTCCCAATCTGTCAGAGAAGCTGTTCTCCAGCAGGAATAGGCAAATTAATTAAAGCATGCAGCATGTGAGCCATCCTCCTCTAATTGGGATCTCGGTGTGCAGCACGTAAATGTCATGCCGCTGCTGCCTCTGCGTGGAGGGGGCCCTCCACACATGAGGGCGGCTGGAGGGGACGACACAGCAGCCTTTCATTTCCAGCTGCCACCCGCTGCCAGCCAATTAATGTTGGTGCCCCCGGGAGCAGAGGCCTCTCCTCCCTGCCCTGCTGCTGCTGCCTGGTTCCTGCAGTGCTAACGGGGGAGGGAGGCTCGTTACAGCCCACTTGGTGCACTCCAGGAGAGTGTGGGGAATTGTTTCCCCACAGCGTCTCGAAGAGAAGCACCTCATTTGTTCTCGGTTACCTCCCTCAGCTCCTGTTCCTTTTGCCTTTCAAGCGGTTGTTGCTGGTGCCCAGCACAGGTAGGAGCTGTCAGGGATCAAGCTGTCCTCCTGGGCATCGGCTCCTGCCCAGACAGGAGGTGGCATCCTGGCTTTGCCCTCTGCCTCCCATCTGAAACCCAATGCTTTGGTTGGTTGTTGGAGGCTGTAGCTTGGCCTCCAAGCGCCCACCCTCTGTGCCAGGGTGTCACCTGCCAATTTGGGCCAGGCTCCTGCAGCTCAGTGGTGCCAGGTGGGGAGGGACTGGGGGTTCCAAGCATGGCGTGGGAAAGGTTCAGAAATGACTCAGTGGGATGGGAGACGTGAGCAAGCAGGGAGCAAAAGCCGCCACTGGAAGTAGCAGCCAGATACCTGAGGTCAGTAGGAGCACCTGGTGCTGGAACTGGACCAGGATGTGTGTGGAGAGCTGTGGCTGAGCTCTGCTGCCCCACTGAGCCTTTGCTTCAGCAGTGGCTGGCAGGATAGTGAGCACTGGGCTGGCATGAGGTTTTAGGCAGCTGCTGAGGTTTCTCCTTCTCTCTTTGTGTTCAGCCCTGCTCCAGCTTGGCTGGTGGAGTTGGACTCTGGAGTCTCTGCTCTTTCCAAGCTTGGGAAGACCCTGAGGCTCCCCAGCCCTCCACCTTCACCCTCTCAGCTCCTAACTCCAGCTTTATAGAGGCTGGGGTAAATAGCAGACACTGTGCAAGCTGTGCAAAAGCATAAGATGTCATGGTAGCTTAGGCTTGGTCCATTCTATTTCTTAGGCCCAGCTGCTTAGGGAAGTGATCATCCCCCTATACTTGGCACTGGTGAGGCCTCACCTCAAGTGCTGTGTCCAGTTTTTGGTCCCTCACTACAAGAAAGACATTGAGATGGTGCTGGAGTGTGTCCGGAGAAGGGCAGTGGAGCTGGTGAGGGGTCTGGAGCACGAGTCTTAGAAGGAGAGACTGAGGGAGTTGGGGTTACTGGAGAAAAGGAGGCTCTCTACAACTTACTGCTCTCTATAACTGCCTGAAAAGAGGCTGTAGTGAGGCGAGCTCAGTCTGTTCCCCCAAGGAACAAGGGATAGGACAAGAGGAAATTACTTCATGTTGCATCAGGGGAGGATTTAGATTGGATATTAGGAAAAATTTCTTTACCAAAAGGGTTATCTAACTTTGGAACAGGCTGCCCAGGGAAGTGGTGGAATCGCCATCCCTGTAGGTATTTAAAAGGCAGGTAGGCAGATGTGGTGCTGAGGGACGTGGTTTAGTGGTGGTTTTGGCAGTACTACATTGATGGTTGGACTCGATGATCTTAAAGGTCCCTTCCAACTTAGATGATTCTGTGATTCTACATGTCCAGGCCAATATTCCCACCTACGTGGATGTCTTGGGTACACTACTGCTATGGCTATCCCCATACCCTTCCTACCCTTCCTCTGTGCCACATGAGCTCTAGGCTGGGTGCCTGTCACTTGGAGCATTGCTTGGCACACACGGCAAATGCTCTCCTTGTGTCTGTGCTTCTCCTTGCAGCTGCTGGGGGAGATGGAATTCTTGGACACCTGGGAGAAAACAGGAGTCCAGGATGGGTTATGGGGGTGCTCTGTAGCTGCTCTGTTGTGAATAAAATAGGGGAAGGAAGAAGGGGAAGGAAGCAGTAGGGGTTCGGCTGACAGTTCCTAATGTGTGATGGGCCTGGCACACGTGAGCTTGTGTTCTCCTGTGCTTGCTGCTGTGTGTTGTGAGCTTCAACATCCTTTGCCAACATACATGAAGTGTCTGTACTGAGCTGTACCTTATATTGGTGTGTCCTCCTTTTTCTTTGAGGCCAGATCAAGTTGCCTGGCATTGCAGACCTGCTGCAAGATGGCACGCTGCTGTCCTGCCTCTGCTGTGCCAGAAATGCCCCTGCCTGGGGGGAGTAGCCAGGGCCAAGCTCCGGCCCCTTCCTCTGCATCCATTCAGCTGTGTGTGGTGATGGGCTCTGGGTGCTCTCCAGGTGGAGAGGAGGGTGCTCGGGCAGGGGCTCTTGCTGTGCTCCCCTGAGAGCAGCTCTGTGCTGCTGGGGCTTTCCCATGAACCTGCATCTGTGAACCCTGGTACAGGTGTCCAAGGGCAAGTGTGCTTTTGAAAGACTGATGCTCAGTGAACATGGGCTTATGCCCCCCCCGATGGCTTTTTGCATATGAGCCTGTGCCGCGATTGAGAGACGGGACACAGCTTGATGCAAGCCAAATGTCCATTTATTACAGCTTTTTCACGTACTTTTATACAGGCTAAAATCATACACACACAAGTTTTGGGACAGCGTATCCCTTACTGATTGGTTAATTCATTACACAAGACAATTGCTGATTGGTTAGTAACATTATCACTACTTGAAGAGGGTCTGTTTCAAGTTGTTAACGAGCAATACATCCTGTCAGGCAAGACTCATTATTTTAACACAGAGTAAGCACTCTCTGTCCCAGGTGGTTGATAAACATTCCCGGTTCCTCCCGAATCACTGAAGGGTGAAGGACAAGCATCCTTTGTTCCTCCTAGATTCAGTTTATCTAGTTCTCCCAGGGCTTGTGGCCAACAAGCTCCAACACGTCCTCCCCCAGTAGCTGAGCAACACTGCAGGCCCTCCTAGGGCCGACCAGATCACCCCCTTCAAGCCTGGGTTAATCTGGCACAGAGATGACCATGTTTCTATCCTTGAGAATTTTGTGGCATGTGACTGCTACCTCAGAGCAGGGAAAGCATGCCAAGCCGTATCCCTTCCTGGAGTTTAACCCCGGACCACTGATACCCTCATAGCTATTAAAGCCCATCGCTCAATTCCTGGTTCAATCATACAGTAATATCCTGATAGGATTGGGGCTGGCTCTGGTGGCAGATGTGCTCCAGTCCTGCCTTTGGCACAGCGCAGGGTACTGCCACCCTATTGCAGGGAAACTTCAGTTTGCAGCTTATTTGTTTTCACAGCAGGCTTTGGGGGGGAGGGGGGAGCACAACAAGCGAGTTTCTGTTATGGGGGTGATGGTTGTTGGCCACTGACCAGGCACCACTGAAATCCAGAGCCCTTTGCTGGGCTCTGTCACACTTTGCTGGCTGGAATTCAAACTCAGCTTCTCTCCTTCCCCTGAATCCCTTGTCAAACCTTCCCAAGGTGCTGCAGCCGTGGTTCTGCCCTTTCCCTGGCAGTCTTTACCCCTGTATTTACTCACTCCTGTGGGGCAGGGCTGTACCCCCACCAAGGTGGGTACCCAGTCTGTGGGGGTCCCCTGCCTGTGCTCCGTGCCTGAGTCGGCGCTGCAAACTCCATTCCGCTGCTGCGAGCCCTGCTTTGGCTGCTGGCAGAATTGGAAAAGGCTCAAAGGGGCTAATGAAGATTGACTGGCAGCAACCAGAGAGGCTGATATTAAAGCGTTTAAGTGCTATGGTGGTATGGAGAGCTGCACTTATCTGTCTGCCCACTGCAGAAGTTCCCATGGAAGCCCTGCCAGCAGCCCCCTGCTAATCACCTACATCAAAGAAAATGCTAATTAAAACAATTATTTAGGGAGGGATTTGAGGCTGGTCTCCTGCTGCACTACTGAGGGGGGACCAAGCACAGCCATGAAATAGCAGCTTTTGGGTTGTGGAACCCCATGTGATCAGCAATGACAAGTGGCACTAGGAAGGACAAGGTGGCTTTGAAATGCAGAGGGAGTACCTAGGCCATGAGGCACAGCCTGTGAGGAGGAGGAGAAGAGCTGAGCATGTAGAGGCAGCAGTAACATCTTTTCCTGGTCCACTCTCAGCACAAGGTGCTGCCATGCATCCAGCCTTTCCCACCCCTCTCCATCTCCAGTGGGAGCGAGGATCCCGCAGCGGGGACCCTTTATTTCAAAGTCGTGTAAGTTCCTCTGCAGTGGCACTGGCTCTGTTGCAGCGGCCAACTGCCACCATTGGGGCAGGGGGGCTTGGGCTACTCCCCCCAGAGCCGCAGCCCCAGGCTGAGTGGTTGGCAGCACTATGGGGTGCAGTGACCCAAGAGAAGCCCCCTAGATGGCTTTGCTCTGGAGGCGCTGAGGGGTGGCTAAACCCAGCATTGTTTTTTTTATGAGACCTCAGATTTGGTTGACAAAGGTAGCTGCGTCGGCATAATACGCTTAGGCTCCTGTAAGGTATTTGACATAATACTTCCTGACAGCCTGATCGGAAATTAGCCCTATACAGCATTCTGTGGGTTTTAATGCAGCTAAGTGCGAGGCTGTATGTTTGGGGAGGCAGAATGTAGGTCGCAGTGGTAAGATGGGGCTGCAGGCGGCCAGGCGAAGGTCAGCAGGGCTGAGCTCCCAGGGGGACGAACAGCACCAGTGGGTCCCATCCAGCGGAGGGGCTGAGCTCGTTACCTAGAAGTTACTTTGGAAATCCAACTTGGGGAATAGCTCAACTAAAACCTCACCGGGACCCCGAGGTACCATAAAAGAGCTGGCCTGGGGACATCAGCAGTCAGTAAACCACCAGCAAGTGAAATTCCTGTTCAGGTCCCACATGCTGCTCCCTGTCTTGGGGCTGTCTTCTTGCGCTTCCTCCCTGCAGTTCCTCACTGTGGGCTCAGCAGGATGGGACATCTCTTTCCCCTGGGTTTCTCCAGGCTCCTGTCCCCTGCTCCCTTCCCTGCCCTTTGGCCCTTAGCCCCTTAGGTGATTTTTCTCTAGCAACGTCCTTCTGCTCTTTTTCTTTTCCTCCCCTCTGGAGAGTTATTTTTCTTATGCTTATCAGATAGCATGGGCTTTCCTTCCTAGGAGTGCTGCCTCCAATGTAGTTAATGGGACTGATGGGAGTGGGACAATCTGGAGATGATGCTCACTGGGGCTTGGATCCATCCATGGAGACCCCTCAAGGTGGTGCAGATTTGTGGGCTCTGCCAGCCAAGAGCAGAGCCAGGCTGCAGGTGTCCATGTTCTGCCCACACCGTGGTGGGGTGGAGATGCTGACCACCCAAAGTGTTGCCCTCGAGCCCGCTCTGCATGGACCTACCCTGATGCTGCTGGCTCCAGCCCCACTGGAGCACAAATACTAGTTTGAGGGACAGCAAGCAGCCCTGAATCCGTCAAGATTCCTCCCGCCTGAAGCAGCCCCTGCTTCATCTTCATCAAGGCTGTTTAAGGCCATCCAGATGGCCTAATGGACCTCATCAAAGTACAATTTGTATCGTAGTGCGTGGCTATTTGAAGCATTCCAGCTCAAGGCTGGCAGTAATGCTTTGGCTGGGCCAGTGGCACGTCTGCCTCAATTCATTGAGGCGGTGATGGATGGAGGGACTGCAGCCTGTCATGGGGAGGCTGGCCCAGCACCCAGAAGGAGAAGAGGGTCCTGGGGGGCTTTTGCCTGGAGGCCGTGGGCTGGTACTGCCTGGGGCCCCCCAAGGGCTTGGCAGCTATTGCTGTATGGACGGATGTAGATGCAACAGGTCCTTACCTTCAGGAAACAGCTGGAAAAGCCCTTTGAACCCCTTCAGGAGCATGGGATCTGTCTTGCCAGCTTTCTTATACAGAGCTTGCAGCCCTGCTGTTTTGGTACCTGCCCTTTGCAGTCCCAAGGTGTAGCTCCTCCCTGCCAGCATCCTTAGCTCTTTTGGCAGTTTGTTAAGCACTGCTTTGCTTTACTCAATGCTCTCTGGACAGTCTGTGTGTGCTGCAAGGATCCTCTCACACCCACAAGGGTGATGTGCTCCTGCACCATGGCTGAGGCAGGAGAGGTCTTGTCCCCTGTGCTGGGGCTGCTGCCAGATTTCCAGGCAGGGTCTCAAGCCCTCAACAGGTAGAATAAGTGATTTTTTCATAGTTTTACCCTTCAAACAAATAAAAATGCAGCTGCTTACTTTCCTCTTTTGAAATATTATCACTGAGATTATGTATTTTTTAATTTTAGTGATGAAACCTATTTAGGGTCACGTATGCAACTGGGTATGAATTAATTCATCTCATCAGAGAGCAGTGTCCCTCCACAGAGAATCCACCATCAAAATGCATTTCTCTGGCTCAGGTAGCTCTGAAAAAAAAATCTATGAAAATAGATTTTCTCCACTTAAGGGTAGCAAGAGGGGAACCAGATTATTTTTTCACTGTATTATTGTAGTGCCTGCCATCCCACTCCACAGCAGCACCTGGGGGATGCTGGCATGTCACAGTAGCCTGGGGGAGAGCAGCGCAGGCATGAGTGACTGTCGGGGCAGATGCATGAAGGATGACCGGAGGAGCTGGATAAGGGTGGCTTGGCCACAGAGAGAGGAGTGGTTTGAGCTGAGGTCTGAAGACTTCCAGCCTCCTGTGGTGACCTTGGCCAGATCCCACCTGAGCATCAGTGGCTGTTAACACCCTGTCTCCAGTGAGGCACCTGGAAGTACTTGCTCTCTGGAGGTGTTGGCAGCTCTCCTCCTTGCATTCCAGGTTGCAAGGCCATGTGCCTGCTCCCCTGATGGAAAGGGGTTATGGTCTTCCCACTGACTTTGGCGAGGCCCCAGCTCTGCCCAGACATGTCCTTCAATGAGGCTTTATCATCCATCCTAATCACCCAGGGGCTGGAAATTAAGTCCCATCACAGGCTCATTTTCATTAATAAAAACACTAGGCTGGGCTGGGTTTTTTATTTATTTTGCTGATGTGATTACCCACCTTCCACCCACAGCTTCCACAGCCCCTGCCCTGCAGGGAGGGGGATGCTCCGCATAGGTTAACGGTTGCCCACTGATGCCTTTGCTCTATGTCATGCCCTAACATCCCAAACGTCCATCATCCCTACCCTTGGGTAACTCCCCAGCCAGACCCTACTCCAGCTGCTGGGAAGGGAAGCTGCAACACACTGCAGGGGCATCCCCCTGCCATCAGCGAGGGTCTCAGGGCCGGGTCACCAGCCAAATCAGGGGCTAGTGCTAGGTCAGAGTGTGAGCCAGCCTGACTGTGGGAAGGAGGAGGGGGGTGTGTACACAAGGAAATGCCAGTGAAGGGGAGAGGGTCTGTAGCATGGAACGATGGATGGAGCTGGGCTGGTGGCCTCCTGCCCTCCTCCTCCTGTGCTCTCTGCCATGAGAAGCCTTATTTAAATAAATGATGCAATTACTGGGAATTAATGGGAGGTGAGGGATCGATGCCAAAACATTTCCAACTTCCCCAGATCCTCCAGCTTTTTCTGTGTGCTCTCTCTCAAGTTTTTTCTTCCTCTTAGATTGTGAGAGGGATGGAGACCCACCTAGCTGGGGGCTAGTTCCCTTCTCCCTTGGTGTCTTCCTGACTGTGCTGGTTCTTTCAGCAACTTTTTGACTTTTGAGACCCCTTGCAGGGGGTCATGCCCTTATGCCTCCCCCTTCTCCGAGGTCCCTATCTCTAGGGTAAGTGGTCCAGGCTGCCGGGGCTGCGCCTTGTGGGCAGCCCCAGCCCTGCTGCCCTCCTGCTCTGCAGCAGCCCCCAGCTTGTCTCCCAGTTCCCCAGCAGACACAGTAGTGAGATTATCGTAATGATGTCCGACAAGGCAGTATCAGGAATTACGCTGATAAATCTAAACAGACAGCTTATAAAAAAACCCAAGCGACCACAACTGAACCCAGGCCTGTAATTTAATACAGGGTTATTAGCCTGGCCGGCAGAGAACAGACCTCTTGCATCCTGCAGCCTTGAGTCTCCTCCATTCCTGGCTCTGCCTTGAGAAATGGCCTCTTGCCATAACAGAAAGGCTTCAGCCAGGTTTTTGTCTCAGCTTGGGGCAGTGGAATTTCCTTGGCAAGTGCTGGGAGTGGGTGGAGGGCACAGACCAGAGATGAACGGGAGACTCCAATGGCAGCCGGCTGCTTTGGTCCTTGCAGCTCAGTGTCCATCACCAGCCCACCCTGGTCCCTGGCATGGGGTCTTCTGCCCGGGGTGAACTTCAGTGGGAAGAGGCTGGGGGGCAGCGGGGGTGAGGAGAGGGGCAGCTACATATGTGGATGATGTGAATGCCACAGGGCTGCCTGCTGTCACCCTTGGCACTTGCGGGATGAGGGCAAATGACTTGACTGGCAGCTGGGTCCCTGCTCTGTTGCAGCCCCACAGCTGGGCCGGGTCCCTGCCGGGTGCAGGGCAGGGGCAGCATCTTGCTCGGGAAAGAAAGGATCTGATACCTTCTGGAGGTATTAAATGCTTTCTTGACGCAGCAATTGCTGATTGCTTTTTACCTGCTGTGTTTTTTGTACACTTGCTGTGTTCCTCTTGGTTTCCTTCCCTGTGAAGGGGACTGTAGGTAGCATTAGTGTTAACGGGGGCTCTATGCAAGGTAAATATGTATGTGGGGAGCACAAATCCTGTCCAAACTGGGGGCTGAGCTGGGCTGACTGGGGTGAGATGCACACACGTAGAGCTCTTTGTATCCTGGCAATTACTTCAAACCGAGGGAAATGCACCTTTTAAATAGAGACATTTAAAACAGTGGGTGCATTAAAGCAAATATTTATTAGGCTGTGTGTGTGTTAGAAGGCAGACTCCACCAAGCTGCTCAGTGAATTAAATCTGACAGCAGAGCGACTGAGCTACAGGCAGAACTGCTGGCTCCCTGCTCTGGGGGGAGAAGAACCCGGGGGGGCAGGGGTTACAGCAAGCCTCCATAGTGGGCTTGGGTTTGCCTCTGCACCCCCAGCACTGGGACCTGACAAGCTACAAGGTGGCTGAGCTGGGTGGTTCAGTGCCTGTCTGGGGCTGGGGCTTGTCTCCTCCTTTGGAATGAGTTTCTTCTCCAGTGAGTGGCTGCCCATGTCAAAGGTGGTCTCAGCTTCCTGAAGTTTTGTGGGGTTTCAGGGGCTCTGTCCCCCTGTAGCCCAAGGGCTGATGAATGAGTATCTCCTGCAGCCATCCTCCTCTCCTGCAGCTCTGCAACAGGCACTGGCACCTTCTGCAGAACCCACCAGTCCATGGGAATGGTATAGGCTGACCTCCCCAGATGGAAGGCGTCATCGCGGCAGGTACCCCAAAACCCTTTGGAGGGGAAGAAGCAGCAGCTGGGCTCTCACACTGCCTGGTGGGCTGCTGGGGACCCTGCACTGTGCCAGGAAAGAAGGCTGAGCACTCACCACTGGCAAGGGAACTGCTTAGCATGTAAGCGTGGGGTTTAGTGAATTCGTGGCTTATAACCAGGATTTCAGGAATTAATGGAGTAGCAAATTAGCAAATTAACAAGTTAGAGGGGGCTTGAGCCCCTGTTTGCTTTTTTCCTGATAGTCTGGCAGGAGTCTGTGTGGGAACGTGCCTGGGAGAGGGGCAGCGGATGGCTGTCAGCAGCAGGCTACCACAACCACGGTGTGACACCACACGCCAGCCAACTCCACGAGCTGGACCTGGCCCACGGGCACAACAGTCATGGGGGAGATGTGCTGTCTTCTGCGGCAGCGTGGGAAGCGGCAGGGGAGCAGTTCAAGCCTACATTTCCACTTTCTTCTTTTTTTTAGTTTCTCCTTTTTTTTTTTTTTTTTTGATAATAGATATAAAAGAAGTGATTCAGAAACACTTTCCCCCTTCCATTACCCAGAAAGCAAATAAGAATTGTAAGAATGGGGACTGCAACAAAACAATTATATTGAAATATTCGAAGTCGTGCTTATATGGCAAATGTGACAAAATTGAGCGCAACCTTAAAATAGCAGCAGAAGCAGCAATCTTTTAAAACACAAAAAGCAGATGATTATTGACTGAAGAGATTGCAGCGTGCCGGGCGGCAGGCTGTTGTGTTTAACTCTCTCTGGAGGTGCTTGTGCTTCCCCGAAAGCTGCAGGCTGTGGCTGCCCTCCTGCTTTTGATGAGCTCAAGCAATTGGCAATGCCCAGCAGCCAACTTTCTGAGGGCTATGCCAAGGGGTGAGATGAAATCTAACATTTCACTGGCTGTGCTCCCTTGCACGAGTTAGGACGGTGATATTTTCAGTCAAGGCGAGGGCATGGGTGCCTGGTGGACCCCTGGCCATGGCCCCAGTGGGGGCCGCTGGTTCCACCGTCACCTCAGCTGCTGAGGCCACACCTACTGCATGACTACACATAGTCAGCCGCTCCCTGGGGCTGGGGTTCTGGCTTCCTTCACTGGTGCTAAAAATGACATTTTCTAAATAATGAAAGAATCTTTCATTACCCCGTCTCTTGAAGCAGCCCAGGAGGCTGGGAAACAGCTGAGCACTAAGTGATGTGTCTAATGTGGTCTCAGCGTTGGTATTTTTGTTCTTCTGTCTCTGGTCCAGGCATCCCATGAAGCACGAGAAGAAGTGGCTGTGGGTGAGGTAGCAGAGCATAGCTGGGTACCTTTGGTCACTTCCTTTATCGGGAAGGCTGCAGCAGCCCTGCTTCTCCTTGGGCCCTGCAAAACCTCCTGCCCTGCTTCTCTACAGCGTTGTTTGCTTCCTGCAGTGTGGTTTTTGTCCCAGCATGTTTTGGGTCCTGGATCACCCTGCATCCATGAGTGACTGCCATCACGAAGAGCTCATGTCACTTATGGGGTCATATGTGTCTGCTGCTGCCCCTGGGGACAACTGGATGAGGGGGAAAGATGTTTCCCTGGGAATGGTGCTTGATGAGGAAGAGGATGAATTGTGCTCGCAACATCTTGCATCTCCTCAACTGGAAGAGCAGCCGTGGGATGTTCCAAGCAAAGGTGGCCTGGAAGTGTTATATATTTCAGACACTTTAGACTGTTGTAAGCCCCTTTATGAATGTTCCCTTAGGCAAACTATTAGGAGAGAGGCACGTAACCACAAGGTGCTGTCCTCCCTCCCATCTCCCTTGGGGAATATTGGCCTGGGGGAATGACTCATGTCCCCCGTGGGTTGTGTGTCACTCACCAGCACATGCAGGGCAAGAGACCACCTATGGGTGACATGGCCTGGCTGCCTGCATCCCTGGACATGGGCAGGGAGACTGAGTAACTGCCCTGGCATTCGACAACTACCCCCTGCCAGGCAATGCCAGATCCACACCAGCGAGCCAAGCGGCTGTGAGCCCAGGGGCTTGCTTTCCACTCCAGAGATCCCTCCAGGGTTCCCCACGGTGTCTCCTGGCTTGGCCAAGAGCAAGCAGAGTGGCTGCTCCTGCTCCCGGTGTTGATGCTTTGAAGCTCTCACTGAGTGCTGAGCAAAGCCTTCACATCCATCTCCTTTGGCAGGGGGATGCTGAAGGGCTGAGCCTTTCTCACTGTCACCGGCTGGTTTTTCTCTCTCTGCCTCTCCCCTTCTGAGTTGGGTTTGTTTTGTTGTTGGGCTGATAGACGGATTAGCATTTTTCACCAGGCTGACTACCGGAGGGTTATTAAAAGTGATTTGCAATGTAAATACTTTCATCATCAACCACATTTTCTTTAGACCAGGGTTGACTTTTATGAATATTAAAGCTGTATGGATGGGTTCAGTGGGTTTGTGGGAGTATGTCTGTCGGATGGATGGAGGCTGGCTGCCTGCGCTGTGCTGGGAGAGGCAATCTGGAACTGCCTGAGGGCAAAGGGATCTGGTGCTGGAGGGAGGGAAGCGGAGTGTGAAAGGGTGTGTATGAGGCAGAAAGAAAACTTGAGCACCTTGGAGAGGGACAGAAAGAGAGGAGAGGGAGCATGTGGGCGTATGCACAAGGGTACTTCTCTATGAGTGGGATGGGAGAACAAGCTAGGGCCAGGGTGGTTTTGCTGAAGACCAACAGGGACTGCTGGGCTGGGGAGGGCAAAGAGAGGGAGGGGGAAGCCTAGCCAGAGCTGGTGGTGAGTGGGTTTGACTTTGGCAGTGCCTGGTGCAGAGGTGTGTGCCTGAGCAGACATGTGCCCTGTGTGCTGCAGGGATGGGTGATAACTGCTTCTTCACCTGCAGAGTCCCTGTCATGAGCATGGGGCTGTAGGTTCCCCCAGATCCCCAGCAGCCACCAGCTGGCATTAAGTTGTGTATCAGGAAACAGTGTTGGCTGTCTCTTGTTGCCTGCTCTACGCCATGTGTGTGAGTACAGTTACTGGGAATTTCTCAGGGATAATGAGTGGATGTTCCTGGGCCTGTGTGGGAAGACGGAGTAAATGATCCCTAACTGCCTTCCCTGCTCTTCAAATATACCCTTCTTCTGAGCACCCGCTCAGTGGAGTAACCTCTCCTCTGCCTCAGGATGACTATTGATGGAAACTGTAACAAGCCAAAATGGAGCATCAAGGTGGACACTTGCCACTGGCCCTTGTACGCCCTGACAGGGGAGAGAGGAGTGGCACTGCCTGTTTCTAAGTGTTTGTGTTGTTTTGGTGTGAGGGCAGTTTTTGAGATGGAGGAGCCTGATGGAGCACTGCCAACGGATAATGGAAGAGCAGCAACTGTTGATTAGACATCAGGCACAGTAAAGCTTGTGGGCATGGCTAAAAGGAAAAGAAAAAAAAAAAAAAAGACAAAGAAGCCATCCAGAAATAGAGGATGGAAATACAGTGATAAAAACAAAGGGAGATGTGCAGTTACATGAAAAATGCCCAGCTCCAGGAGTATTCCAGATCCTTAAAAGGGAAAGTGTGCTGGTTTTTACTCCCCAGGTAACTGCCAGACTAAGCTGTGTCAGTAAAGCAATATGGGAGAAGACCCAGACTGTCACAGGTCCTAATCCCAAAAGAGAGTAAGTAAGGTGCTTCCTTTGCTTGGGCCAGTGAACATGAAGGCATGTTAGCTTATGGCTTTTGATGTGGGTCAACCACAAGTCACTCCTTGTCCCACCCCACAGCCTGACATACCTGGCCAGGGGAAGGGTTGAAGCTGGGGTCAGAGTTACTGATTTTTCATGACCAGTGCCTACATGGCCTAAGAAGGAAAGTGATATTACTTCGGTGACAGCAAGAGGGGATGATGAAACTCACTAGCAGCCCACGAGCGAGGAACATATGAATAGGTCAAGGCAAGGGAAGCAAGTTCTATCTTTAATTGGAAGATGTTTGTGGAGCCTGGGCTTTCAGAAACTCTGCTTCTTCTGACTAATGAAAGTGAATAAAGCTAGGCTAAGAGTTAGAAGCTGAAAAGTTTTGTATTCAATTTGGTTACACATTTTTATCTCCATGACTGATCAGCTTTGGAAGAAGACTTCTTGCTGTTCATTACCGTCTTTTGTCTGTCCATGGGGAGTTGTAGTTTGAAACAAGAGTCCAATCAAATAGCCCAACTCCAATGCAATCAAATTGTCTTTGAAGCAGATACTTCCTCGTTCTGATGAGTTCACCCAGAGTGTGGCAAAGATTTTTTTTTCACATCAATTTTTTTTTTGGGGGGGAAGAGGAGAGAGTGGTATTTATTTGAGGTCAAGGCTCTGGGGCAAGGCAAGAGACTCCAATTAACTGTCTGGAGCCTTTGACAGGTTTTGGTCGGTGACTGCAAAAATGGTGTAGGCAGATGTTAAGCTGACAAAAGTCAGCAAAGCCTTGCTGCATTCAGTGCAATCGTGTGGATCCGCACCAGCTGATGCTGGGAAAGCTTTGTCTTCTTGCTCCTCAAAAAAGCAGGAAATAAAATGAATACCAGTTGACTGAACGCTCACAAAGGAAATGCCAGGATCTGACCTAGGCTGACCAAAATAAGGCCTTGCTGCTGTGGCAGGAGCCTCTCAGTGTGCCAAAGTAGCAGCTGAGCTGCAGATGCAACTGCTAAGAAGATTTAACCTTTCCAGGTTTGCAAAGTAAAGCACTTGGAGCTGGAGACGTGTCATTACAGAAAATTGTCTGAATTGTCTTACAATATTCTCTCTGCTGGGATCCAGAAATGTGTCTTCATCTCCAAGGAGAAGATACCAGATTGCAGGATATGAAGAAGAGAGAGGTCAAATCTGTGAATTGGGCACATCTGGCTAATATTTTAGATGAGACATTGGCATCAAACAGTGGCCTTTAGTCAAGTGCTACCCCCCAGAGTGAGAGATTTAAGAGAGGAGGGTGAAGAGGTGAAGTTGATGGTGGGAGCTTGTCGGAGACTGTAATCACTCAAAGGAGGAAGAAAGTGGGGCGTTTATTTGTTTATGTGTATATACGTATGTATGTGTGAGAGCTGAGCAGATGGGGAAATGATACCCATGTATCTCTGTGAGACAGTACGAGTGAGAGGCAGGGGGTGGGTGAGAGAGTTGGTCTAGGTATAAGCAGAGAGAAGGGGAAAGGTGTAGAGGGAGAGGAAGACAGATATTTTTTTTTTCCCATTTGTTTCTTCTTGCTTGACACTTTCTCATAACCATGATGAAAGAAGAAAGCAGAACCTGTGGGGCAGTCAACTGGTTGTGAAACTGCCTGTTGATGGTTTTGTTCCTGGGGGAAAACCCCGGTACCGAGTATTGGTGACAAGCCGGCAGAGACAGTCCATCGTGCGTTTGCAGATGTGTGCGCCGGGCCCGGATTTTAACTGTTTTGGAGGCCGGGGGGCGCGTCGAGGACTTCCTTTGCCCGGGCTGTGCAGGACCCCGCTCCACCTCTCCCCGGCGCCTCTCTCCCTCCCGCCTTGAGGCCCGGGTGCTGCCGGAGCGGGCCTTACCCCTCGCTGGTCTCCGGGCAAGTCACGGCGGCGGGTCCCGGGCGGGCACCGGGCGGTGCCGGGACGAGCGGGGAGCGCTGTCCTTGGTGCTGCAGGGCCACTCCCGATGTAGCCGCCCGGCACCGCCCCCCCACCTCCCCGCACATCTGGCCAGCGGCGGACTATATCTGGGACTGGGGAGTGGGGCAGACAGCGGCGTGGGGATTGGCCGCGGATCCCTGACGTCCCGGTGCACCCCCTTCCCCGCCGCCCCG
>VXBJ01001148.1:109477-129388 GCA_013400055.1 Nycticryphes semicollaris | reverse complement strand
CCCCTCCCCGCCCCTCCACCGCGCACGGCGCCGCCGGGAGCCGGGAGCCGACCGGGGCCATGAGTGCCGGAGCCCCCGACGGCGCGGCGGCGTGCTCGGCGCTGCACCATGTCCGCTGAGAATCGCTCGGCGGCAGGCGGCGGCGGGCCCTGGGGGCTGCCTGGTGAGTCGCTGTTCGGGGGCTCTGTGTGCAGGGGTCGGGGGGGAGGGGGACAGGGCATCCCCGTATCCCCCCCCGGAGAGTCCCTGCGGGGGGGCGGGGAGAGGGCAGCATGACTTGAGGGTGCACGGGGAGGGGGTTGCGTAGCCCCGGTCGTCCCAGGTATGGAGGAGTGTCACTCTGCCAACTTTCCCGTACTCCTGTGTCCCTCTGGGAACCCCGGGAGTGCCCCGCGGGTCCGAACCCCCGCATTCGTTCACTGCCCTGGGATGTGTGGGGCCCTGTCAGGGCACCGGGATGAGGTCTGGCACCCGCTTTTCCTCCTCCCATCCAAACCAACACCGTTCCCTGGGATCCGTGTTCCAAGGCACCTCTGGTCCCTCTAATCACCTAGGAGCTCGCCCTGTCAGTACCGTGCCGTGAGCCTATGACCAGGCTGCAACCCCGGGGGCAGGGACACCCACCCCTCCCCCCCTGCAGCGGGGAACCCAGTGCAGGGGTTATTTGCACCCTGGTGCATTCTCTTGGTAGGAGATTTGTTTTCTGGGCAGGAAACTATCTGCATGCATGCTTTGTTTTCTTCTATATTCCAACAAGAGCAGCAGGGACAAGATCCCATATTTTTTGGATACTTTGTCCCCAACCCATCCAAAACCCCTCTGGCCCTTGTGGCCACCTCCCATGGCATGACTAGGCAGCAGTCTCCCCACCTCCCTGCAGAGCCCTTTGCTGGGCTGGGCATTGCAAGGGGGACAGATCTTGCCCCCTCTCTCCCTAGGTGTGGATCCCATCTGCCTTTAGCCCTTGCTGGTCCCACGGCGCCCTCCCCACTGGTAGTGGCAGAGCTGCCCTGTTACTCTCTGTGGCCCATTGTGGCCAAGAGTTGGGCAGCCCCACCCTTCTTTTCTCCCCCCAGAATGATGTGAGCTTCACTTAGGGGGGCAGTTCCTGTCATGTTTTTAAATCAAAACACTGATTGTTTCTCTTCTGTCCTGCTTTAAACCCTTCTGACTATGCCATGGCCACATTTTCTAGCTGGTCTTTGCAAAGACCAAGGCTGGGGAGATATTTTTCCACCTGAGGAACAGCTAGCCACCTTCTGTGCCCTGCTGGTGGCTGGCAAAGCTGATAGGCTCTGCTTTTGAAGGCTCCCTGCTTTGTGACAGGTGCTTTAAGTGACCTCCGAGGGCAGCTCAGCTTCTCCTGCCACTACTTGCAGGATGAATAGAGGGGTTGGGAGGGCTGGTACCCACCCAGTGGGGTGACTTGTTGATACTGGCACTATCAAAATGCTCAGATGCCAGGGTCCTAGAGCCTAGACTTTTGGTGAAACATCACCCCTGACAATGCTCACATTGAAATCACAGGCAACAGCAAGGTGCTTTATGCTGTCACTACTGCTGGGCATCACCTCCTGCTTCCTAACACCTTGACTTCTGTGATCTGAGCACCTGCGACTGCTCTCCAGCCTGGACTAGGTCCCCCATGAGGCACCCTAACAAAGAGCAAGGCATTCAAAGGGGTGATTTCACCCATACAGGGAACATAAATAGCAACCCATGTCCAGTTCACCCCTCAGCTGGGCTGAGGGGAAAGGTGGGGATGGGAGCAGGTATCTGGGAGTGGGTGGTGTCCATGTGCATGGCAGCCCCTGGTTTCTGCAGGAACCATGCCAACATGTCCTCATTGAGAGCCGGCAGCAAGTTCCCAGGTCTGGTGGCTGGAGTGGGTGTGACTCAGAGAGTGGACAGCGGGAATCTGGTGGGAGAAGGAGGAGGAGAGCTACCGGTAAAAGTGGTTTGTTTATTCACATAAGGGGCATACCCCTCTCAGCGGGTCAGTCTGGTTTCTTTCACAGAAGCGAAATGAACTGAAATGATTAATTAATGCTGTGATCCGATTACTCTGAGTTTGCAGAAGGAGCATGGTTTTTCTCTTTAAACTGTTCCCATGAGGATCCTGTTGATATCAGGTTTTGTCATGGTTGGGGTTTTGTTGTGTGTTTTAGTTTGTTTTTTTAGATTGAACTGGCAAACATCTCCTCGGGAAAAAAAAAAAAAAAAGGATGAAAATGGGGAATAAAAATAGTGAGACTGTGATGAGTGGCTGATGGAGAACAGTCCCTAGCACACCTTTACTCTGGAGCCCTTCTCTACCTACCCTGCCAAACCCAGCCCAGCAGCACCCACAGAGGTGAAGAGGGTTGGTGAGAGCCCAGCCAAGGTGGCAAACACACCAAAGACAGTGGAAAGAGCAATAGTGAGAGAGGAGGGAAATGGAGGCTGTTTGCACGGGGCTGCTGCTTTCTGCACAAACACAGCTCCTCTTTACGCATGCATCTAGACACAGCAAGAGTTTCATGTGCACAAGCTGACCCCTTCCCCTTGGCACACTAAATTAGGGCTTTGATGAGCACCTTCTGGAGAAGCAGGCATTGTCCTTGACTCTCTTCTTGGTCTGGCACAGGATTATTCCCTTGTGGCTTTCCAGTTAGCCAAGGGAGAAGGTTTGCTTTGCATTTCAGCATCCATTCTGGGCTGGCTTTAAAACTGCGTATTTAAAGGATGTGTTTTGGAGAGATGTGAGCGTGTGGGACCTGGTGCAGCCAAGAAGTAGAGGTTTGGACCAGATTGTTACCATTTACTTCCTCCCCTCTCTTCATCACTCTCTCAGCATCTCTCACTGATTACTCCTTAGCCCACCTTAGCACCAGTGTCCATCATGAGTGTGCCAGGCACCGGTGGTAGGGCTCAGAACCTGGGCCATGTTAAAGCCTTCTCAAGACAGGAAGACATTTGGAGCCATGCCAAAGCAATCCCTCTTCTGAGGGATTCAGGTGACCAGCTAGAAAACAGCTGCCAGTTTCTAGGAAAGCGCACATGTTCTTCTGCTCAGGGCCCCAGCAGGCTGAACAGTTAGGGTCTTAATGGGTGGCTGCTATCTAACTCTTAGCTAGGTGGAAGAGAGTGCCAGCCCTGACCATCCCCTGGAAGAGCACTGTCCACCACGACATCCCTTTAACCCTCTAGGCACAGGAAAGGCTTGCTGCATCCACGCCCTTGAACGTACTGAGGTTGGCCTTTGTGATATGTTCAGATAAATTACTTTGCTGCAGTTTCAAGGGAGAGTTAGGCATTGCCTGGCCAAATGAATCTGGGGTGAGTGTTCCTTGTGCAGGGTTGCCCACTATGCCAGGATTTTGCTGGTGCAGGAGCATAGGGCAGGGTGTCTTGCCGACAGGTCCCCCCTCCCTTGGTGTTTAGCAGCAGACATGCAAACAGTCCCCACTCCCCCCTGGCAGACACCCAGGTGTCCCCACCCTGTATGTGTGTTTGCATCCATCCCACCTTCCCTGTGAATAGATGTGCTGGTCCTGCTGGGCCTTGACTCTGGGCCAGGATGCTGTCATTTGACCTGGCTTCAGACCTTGAGTTCCCTGGGCCAGCGAGCACTGGCAAGCGAGGCGCTGCCACAGACATTCCCCATCCCAATCCCTTGTGTGCCAGGCACAGCTGCTCACACCTTTGCCCTGGGGCTGCTTCCAGGACCCTCTAGAGATGCTTTTGACCGGGAGGCTGCACAGCATGGAGGAGGAACTCAAACAGGGACTCAGTTTATACCTTGTAAGACGTAAGTTTGCTGAGCAAATTAACTTCACCAGCCTGTCCAAGCCTCCAAACACAGCAGCTGCAGGCACAGAGCTTTGTCCCTCTAACAATCCCTGAAAGCCTTGCTGGAGGTCCTGCAAATCTGAGCCATAGAAGTGACATGGAGCCTTCTGTCTCACTGTGACCCTGTCCCCATGTCCTGTACTCCAATCAGTGCATGAGGCAGCATCAGAGGTACCCAAGTGTCCTATCCCCTTCCTGTCTCCCCCCTGCACATGCTGCTGCGGAGTACCCGCACCCACCCTGGGCGCTGTTTCCATGACTCAGAAAGGGCTGGAGAGGGATGCGGGGGAATTACAGGGCTGTTTGCTTGTCTTCAAGGGCCTTGCAGAGGAATTTCATCCTAGGTCAGCTGGCGCAGGAAGAGCAGCAGCTGGGAAGTTTGTCCTTTAAAGGCAGGACTCAGTGTAAACCATGGAGCTCCTTGGATGCAGGAGGCGCGGCCAGAGCTATCAACGTGGTACGGAGCTAGTGAGGATAGCTGTGCTCCTCTAGCCAAGAAAGCCAGGCAGAGAAGCAGCCCCTCTGCTACAACTGCTGTTAAATCTAGTACACTTTATGAGCAGCAGCGTGTCTTTGCACTACTGCAGCTGGACAGGAGCAGCAGGGGCCTGGCAGCCAGTGCCTCAGCTGGAGGTATCTGGAAGACAGAGATGAACTGTCATCTGCTGCTTTAAGACTTGCGGCAGAGTTGGTTTATGTTGGCTGGTTAACGGGTTAATGTCTTTAGGCTCTCTAAGCAGAGTTAGATTGATTCATCTGTGGGAAACTCAAACCTCCAGTTGTGCAACACCGAGGTCTGAAAACATCGCTCTGCAAACACAATGTCCCAGGCCCTGGCGTCCACTCCAGGTCACAGGGCAGCTCTCCAGAGGCATGCCTGGCGCCTCGCTCCGGTGGCTCCTTGCTCACAAACCCTCTCCATGTTGATGTTAGCTGGGCCCCCCACGAGCAGCACGGCAGGCTGGCTCTGCCGGGGAGAGACAGACATCCTTGTGGGATCTTTGCGTGACTGAGAGAGGAAGGAGTGTACTCTGCATCTCGCCATCTCTAGTGCCTTGGGGGTAGTTTGTATCCCCGCTCTGCAGGTAGCTGCATCATGTGCACTCCCAGTTAAAGCCAAAAAAGTGCGTGCATGTGTGGAGAGAGGAGTGGAGAGCAATGAAAGCCCACTGGCATCAGCCTTTGCCGAACAGGAGTGAGTTACATGGGCTTGGATCTGCCTTCCCGCAGCACTTAAGAGTGACGTCTAGCACAGTCACCTCCAGGCTGCTTGCAGAGCTCAGATCACCCACCATGACCCATAAGTGATGCCCAACTCTTGAAACCTTCAGCCTTAGTCCTTGTTTGAGATATCTTATGCCTAGGGTTGGATTAGTTACTCGAGATAAGCAACAAACAGCAGCTTGTTATGAACACATTCTGCCATTCTGCTCCTTAATTCAAGGGCATACTATCACTACACAGATATCTGTTTAAACATTATTTAGTCTCACTTCCATCACTACCATGTGTAGTCATAGGCAACGAGGTGGCTAAAACCCCTGCCCAGTGCTGCCTGTGGCATTAGTGTCAGGCCACGACAGGCTGAGGACCACCATCCTGTGGTGAGAGAGGTGAACCCTAGGCAGAGCTGGGCTGACCAAGAAGGAAGGGTGCAGCCCATGAAGGTTTCCAGCTCCAGCATGTCTCCTGCTCTGCCCAGCCAGGAGCTGGTGGTACCCTCTAGGCAAGACAGCAAGGAGCCATTTGCAATCCTCCCTCTTGGAAAAGTTTCCTAGGGGTCTTCTGTGGAGGAGATATGTAATCCCTCCCTGCAGCCTAAAGCTATTCCCACCTCTTTCCATCCCTCCCCTTCTCTGTTATCAGCATGTTTCCCACCACACTCTCCTCCCCTGGCCCTGACGTTCCCCATGCTGCCTGTCCATCCTGTACCCTGCCCATCTTCTGCTGCAGCTCCTGTTTTTCACTCTGTCTCCTTGCTCAGGCATCACCTCCAATGCCAAACACTCTGGCAGGTCTTGTGGCCAATTGAGTCTGATTAGTTTTCAGTTTCTTTTTTCATTAGCACCCAAAAGATTCCTTTCTGCTGTCTGTCCCTGGGACTAGGGATCTCCTCTGTCACATCCACACCCATCCAGCAGGGCCCTTGATCTTGCTTGATTTTCTGCCCTTGGCTCAGGACATCAGCTCTCTTTTCTCTCACCCATTGCTCAACTGGCTTATTCATCTTCTCAGAGCCCCACAGAGCCTTGCCCTGCTCCATGGGGCCAAGGAGCTTTGGCTTGCATTGCCCACTCTTTAAAATTTTAGATGAGCACCTTGGTGTTTTCTCTCTGTGGTGCCTCAGCTCTGGGAGGAGTTGCTTATGGAGAATTATGCTGCCTCCCACCTCATCCCCGGGCAACACCGCATCCTTTATGTGGTGATATCAGATCTTTATGATTAGATATCAGGAAGAAATCTTTTACTCTGAGGGTGATGAGGCACTGGGACAGGTTGCCCATGGAAGCTGTGGCTGTCGCATCCCTGGAGGTGTTCAAGGCCAGGCTGGATGGGGCTTTGAGCAACATGGTCTAGTGGGAGGTGCCCCTGCCCATGGCAGGGGGGTTGGAACTTGGAGGTCCCTTCCAACCCGAACCGTTCTATGATTCTATGATTCTTGGTTGCCTGAGCTGTATTATTCTTATCCCATGGCCCATAAGAACCTGAGGGAGGGGGCAAAGAGGGTGGGTGCAAGGTGGGCTGTGGTTCTCTGCAGGGCGCGACCAGCCCCTATACCTTGCCCAGTGCCAGCTCTGATTTCTCAGGAGGCTGGGGTGGGCTGGTACCCTGGGTGGGTGGTGAGTACCTGGTGTGAGAAACCACAGCCGTACGGGGCAGTGGCAGGGTGAGGGGTTTTCCCTGTAACTGGCTTCCCCAAAGAATGGCTGAGTCCTATCCCCCTTGCTGTGCCCAGGCAAGGCATGTCCTTGTCCCTGGTGCAGGACAAGCTGCTCTTCTAAGCAACCAAACCTGGGGTCTTGCAACTCCCTGCCCTCATCTTTCCTGTCCTTCCTCCAGCACCATCTCTCCCACAGGTATCTGATCCTGGCCACTAACCTCTCCCTGGGGAGAGTCCAGCCAATCCAGGCAGCTACTTGTTGTTGTAAATCATCTGTCATCCTCACCTTCTCTGCCCTGCTGAGACCAAAGCCCTTCCTGGCAACGGGACCTGTAGCTGGGTTATTTGTGTGGTGCTGCCTTGAAACAGCTGGCTTGTATTAAAGCTTCAGCCCAGAGATATAAAAGAACGTGAGCATCTCTCTGAGGCAGAGAGCATTAATGCAGTAGACAGGAGGGGAGAAGCACAGCTCTAGCCCAGGCTCGGCTGGAAGCCGAGCACCTCACTGGCATGGGCTGAGCTCTGCCACCATCCTGGAGCTGCAGCTGGGGAGGACAAGGCAGAAGGGACAGGAGGGAGGGGACAGCAGCCCCACTGCAGTGAGCTTTCACCCCTTTGGTGTTACTCGACAGAGCCAGCACAAGAGCTGCTCGGGAAGCTGCCGGTGCCCTGGAGCTGTGGGCTGGGCACAGTGGGGTAAGGCTGGGGTTGGCTTGCATGGTGTTTGCCGGGTGCACTTGCTATTAGCTTTCCACTGATAGGGTATTTATTGGGCGTAATAATTGGGTGGCAAGTGGTTAATTAATTATCAGAGCAACCAGTGTGCTGGAAGGTTAATTATAGAGTGACTTTTACCCACCCAAACCCACTTTCTTGCCAATTTGCTTCTTGCCTGGTAATGGTGGGTGGCCCCTTAGGAGCTGCATGTGATACAGGGCACGTTAGGGATACAGACAAGTAACGGGGGTGAAGGGGCAGTTTGGACAGAGGGTGCAACCGTGCCAGCTGTGGGACGCTGATGAGTGGTGGGTGGCTTGTAAGACATGGCTCTGACCTGCAAGCACCTCTCGCAGCTGGGTGCAGGCTGCCTTGGACAGGATGCCTCGGTTTTGCTTTGAAACCCAGTGACAATCACCTAGTTACAAGCAGCACCAGAAGCATGGGAGGCTCCTGGCTTGCTTGGTGGGATTGCTCAGGTTAGGTGATTGCAATGCTCCCTTCTGACCCCAGAGACTGGAATTTTTCAGAACGTGATGCACGAACATGTGCCAAGCACGGGGAGGGTTCTCCAGGCCACTCACTTCCCCCTAAAAGCTGGCAGCTCCTGTGCTGCCGAGCTTACTGCTTCTCTGGTGGCTCCAGGAAAAGCCATCAGAGACTCCCAGCTTGTGAGAATGGAGGAATTTACTTTGCCTCATCAGAACCAGTTGAATAACAGAAGTAAAAAAGGAATAAATTATTCAAAGGAAAAATAAAATGCCCTGATCAACCCCATACATTACTGGTGACATTTCTGTGTGTCACTGGTAAGGAGCAATTCCTCTGTCATGATGTCTCCTCTGGAGCAGGATGGGGACTTCAGGGGCTCACTGACCCTTGCCATACTGGAGGGGTGCCATCTTAACACAGCAAATCCCACTGCCCCCCTCATCTCCTTTCTGTTTTCCTGGTGGGACTTTTGCTTTCATTGCTGCCAATGCAGAGGTATGGGAGCAGCCTGGCACCAGCCTGGCAGAGGCCTCCCTGACCAGGCAAACCCAGGCTAATCCCCCCACCAGGCACCACCCTTGATGCCCTCCCCATATATTGTATTTCTAAGGTGCCTGTTCCTGGTATCTGGGAGCTGTATTTTCACACTCTTTGAGGGGTGTGAATCTGTCAACCAGAACAAACCCTCGATAGATGTAATCTGGTGCCATAAATCAGGAACTAATTAGATAACACAATTAGCACCACAAACTGTCAGCCCTAAGCAGAGTGTCACCCCTTCCCTTTATGTCACAGACACGCAGGAGCCATAAACACAGGTATCCATTCAGCATCTTCTGTCCCCTCTTTTTTCTCCCTCTCTCTCCTTGCTCTCCCCAGGCCATTTGTGGCTGGGCTAACTGCCCAGCCCCACATCACATCCACAGTTTGATATGATGGAACTAATCCCATTAAGATTTTCACCCTCTCAAGCTTTTAGGAAGGCCAAGACAAGCAAAGGGCTGGCTGTAGGGCTGGCGATGTTGGAGCTCATGTGCCCCGGCCACAGACGGAGCAGGGGGTGATGTATGCCTTCCCCCCAGGCTGTCCCTGCAGTGGAGGGAGCCAGCTTCCCTCCCTCCTGGAGTCAGGCAGTCTCCAGAGCCCAGCACAGTGCACTCAGCCAGGAGCTGGCAGCCATGGCCAACCCATCCCTGCAGAGGCAGAAGCCCCCCAGGGTCCGGGCCTCTTCAGCTTTGCTGTTCCTCCAGAAGGCTGATTGTACTCATGCAGAACAAAATCCTATGTCCTCTGGGAGCAACTAACACTTGGAAGCCTCTGGGAAAGTAATGGTTTCTCTAATTCCTGTTCTTCCCCTATGAACCTCTTCTTCCCCTGACAGGCATGGGGCTTGGTTTCTGGTGGCAATGCTTGCTGAGGGTGTTGGGTGCATTCAGCAACCCCACTTATTCCTAGAGACCTCTCTTCAAGTAACATTTGGACCAGACGTGACTCTGTCCCCAACCTGCCCCTACTCCCCCAGCTCCGAGGATGGGGTTGGGACAGAAGCAGTGACAGAGTAGTGAGGGGACAGCTCATGGTGGCATGAGGGACAGGGGATGTGGAAGGGCAGGGGGAGGCTGTGCACAACAGGGAGTAGAGTCAGAAGACACTGGAGCAGTAGGTTTCCTCCCTCTAGGAGCTTGAGGTGTCACCACCACATAGACAAGTGTAAATACCAGCGTTTCCTGCTCCCTTTGCTGTGCCAGTGGGAGGGTGGCCAGCTCCTGCCACGCAGGGAGTGACAAGGAGGACAGGAGGGAGCAAGACCCTCTTTCACACACAGGGTGAGTGCTCCATCACTAACTGCAGCCCATCGAGCACCTGCCTCTAGCCAGTACAGGCTTTTTGGGTATGGGATGACCATCTGCAGCCCATGACAGAGCTTACTCCTTTACTACCTGGCAATGGGCTGCAGGGCACTTTGTAGCAGCTGACCTTCCCAGCCTCGCCAGTGGTGCACAAGGTGTGCCTCAAGGAAGCAGCAGGAGCTTTCTCCCATGCCCTTGGATGTCACCCTTGTGACCAAGGAAGGGTGGGCAAGGACTGGCTTTGCTCTCATGTTCTGGGACTGCCTCCTTGCCCAGCAGTGGTGCCACTTGTGATCTGAGGCAGCAATGGGGACCCTGCTTTGCCAAGTGCTTCCCGAAAAAGGTGGCCCTCATACAAATTACAGCCTTCTCTGTTTGCATCTGCGTCTGCCTGTGCCTCATCTCTTTGTCCGTAACTTGCAAGATGCTGGCTGGGAAGGGAGAGGCATTTCCCTGCCTTGAGGTCACACTTACTGAGTGCTGCAGGGGCTACAGAAACTCTTAGACCAAAAAATGCTGTCAGTGAGGAATTGGAGGTTCCTAATGGCTTCAATGGAGAGGAGAAAATCAGACATAAATCACCACCAGAAAGCTTAGGGAGGGAAGATGCTGGTGATGGAGTTTGCTGTAGCTGACTGGGAGACAGGGAGAGTATCCACTATGAGCCACAGACAACGCAAGGCATGTGCAGGGAGAAAAGCCAACTGGTGTCACAGGTAGGGACCTCAGCCCCAGGAGCCCTTCTGAAGTGGCCTCTGGGCTTTGTCCCTGGCTGTGGTGCCAGCATGGAGGCAGGGGGGCACAGCGGAGTGGAGACAGGGAGGGTGATGTGGGGACAGGGGGTGTGAAGGGAAGAAATGCATTCCTGGTGGTGCAAGAGGAGAGAGAGGGACACTGGGAGGCATAGGGGAAGCATTTAGTGGGGAGACCATAGGGTCTGGAGACGTCCCTTGGTGTCTGGGAGTTTCACAGCATTGTGGGCAGTGATGCAGCTGGTGTGAGAGTGGAGCTGGAGTCATGCCATGAGTCCGTCATGGCACCGCAGCTCTCCCACATGCTCCTTCTGTCCTCAGGCACATCCTGGGGGTGTAGGCAGAGCTGGGGCTGCCCGAGGGCTGTGACACCATTCAGACCCTCTGCACACAGCCCAGATGATAGGCTCCATCCCAAAGGCAAGTGGCAGAATCTATCCCCAATGCCTATGCAGGCATGATACAGCTTGGTCAGTCACTCTGAGACCTGATGAATTCATAGCATCCTTGGCCTGCTCCCAGCTCTGAAATGAGCTGTCTGCCCTGCTCAGGGAGGCAAAGGCAGCACAATGCTGTTCCAGCAAGTTCAGAGAGGGTGCCCATTGCAGAAGAGAGAGACAGCAAGATGGAGAAAGCAGAAGATGGGGAAAGAAGGGATGTCCGATAGGATGGGGCATGGTAGAAAATTGCTAGGGTGCCTGAGGCGAGGGTGAGCGGTGTACACATCTTCTGGCTTGGGCATGTTGTACGTCTATGTTGTAGGTATCTTCACACCCTTGATCATTTTCCTTCCCCCTCCTACCCTCAAAGGAGAGGTTGCTTTATGTTTGCCTTCAGTGAAGGCTCATTTTCAAAACACCCATCCTTCACCCCGAGGCTGCAGCTGCCTCCGTCTCAGCACACCAGTTTCCAGCATGACCTCTGGGTGGCATCCAAAGACATGCGAGTGGGGCTGCACCAGCCTTTTCCTCCTTCATTTCTTGTGACCCGTACAAGCTGTTTTATGGAGTGGAACAAGCTGGAGTCTTTTTGCCTTGGGTGGGCACCTGACAACACAAGCCTCTGTCAAGACTGATAGTTAATTAAACGCGCTTAGAAGAACCTGCTGGTTTATCAACTAAAGTGAAAAAAGTCCTCATTTTAGTGGACACAAAGGAAAGGTTTGTTTTCAAGATTTTCAGTTTCTTCCTAGAAGAGCTGGGGTAGATGTCTGCTTGATGCTAGCTTGTCTGATCCGTTTGATTAGCTGTTACAAGAATGACAGCTAAATCTCCCCATCTTAACAAAGTGAGGAATTTTAAACTCATTTCAATTGTGCTGAAACCAACTCCCAAACTGCCACGATCATATATTTCTAAGTCATTTTATACACTTGTCACCTCTTCTCACATCCCTGGCTGGGTGCCCAGGAGGGATGGCAGCAGAAATCACTTTTCCTCTCCTGTGATGCATCTCTTGTGTATGGAGCTCAGTGCAAAGCTGGGCAGTGCCGATGGGCTCCCTATCCGTATTTAGTACCACCAAAGCAAAGGTGTTGCTTTCTTTTCAAAGCACTTTGTCTTCGTGGGTCATGTCTAACAGGCTCAGAGGTACTTATCTGGCCCTCCCCCATTTCTTTCCCCTGTGGGTGTAACAATCCCAGCCACTATTGCAGATGTAGCCTTGCTAATGCTACATAGCTCTTAATGGCTATGTTGGTACCCTGCCTTTAAGATCTATGCAGCCATAGCTCCATTTGATCACACATGCCTCTTTAAAAAGTGGTTATATTAAAACCTTGGCTGTTTGCTGATGGTTGAAATCTCCTACCCTCACTACAAACAAATGACAAGAGCATTTTTTTTAAACTTCAAAAAATGGGAACTGATCCTGCCAAACATTGTTTTGGAGAGGAATGCATTAATGGTGTGCTTATCCACTTTGCAAAAGCATCTTCAGCAGTCTCAGGCATTTGGGGCCAGTGCTGTTTCTCAAGGCAGCTTGCAGAGACACGCTGTGCCAAGTGCTCTGGCTATGCACACTGGCATGGGCACCCGGCTGCTCCACTGCTCCACTGGCTCCTGCTGGGCTACCAGCAGCAGCTCCCATGGAGCTGGGTGGGCAGCCCAGCAGAACCCCCCCACCAGGTGGAGGTGGTGGGAAGGCTACCCTTGTTGGGCTGGTGGGGTTGGGTCTCTCCCAGCACCCAGGAGGAGGCTGGTGGAGGCCCAGCTAGTTTTAGGGACTCGGGTGATGGTGGAGAGGCAGGGCTGATGAGAAGCTACTCTGCCCAGCCTGCCTCATCCAGCACCTTTGCTTCTTCTTCCTCTTCCAGGAAATTCTCCTTCATCCCAACACATAAATTTTGGTTAATTGATTTTTATTTTTTTTTTAAGGTCCATTCTCCTCATACATTGGGTGGTTAACCACAGGCATCTTGGTTTCGATGAAGACAGTCTTTCTGTCCATAATTTCTGCTGCCTTTCATAAATAATTCCATGTAGCAGGCTGAGATGGCTGGGTTCATCCTGTACATCTCCACAGCTGGTGTGTCTGCAGCTGCAGTGTGATGTGGGACTGGGGGAAGGGGCCTGCCTTCCCAGCATTGCTGGCTAATGGCACTCATAAGGTCCCTTCTCTCTCCCATGCCTGTTGGGGCTGGGCTGTGAACCAGGCCAAGACAAATTACCAAGTTTCATCCTTATTTGGATTGCCTACGTCCACCTCTGAGCATGTCACCCCTTTGTCAATTGTCACCTTGGTTGGAAAGGTTGGTGCCCCTCAAGAAGATGTTGTGGGACTTGCATGAACTCCTTGGGGCTGAAGCGTAACTTTCTGTTTTTCCTGACCCAGATATCATCTTCCAGAAGGAGCTGTTTGCTGCCAGAGACGCAGGTGAGCTGTGTAAGCCATGGCACAGGGTTTGGGGAGTGCTCTGCCTTTGCGTAACCCCCTCTCCTGGGGCAGTGCTTTGGGGAGACCAGCAGGACATGCCTGGGGCACACCATACACCCGCTCTCATCCCTGGGGCAGGTCACTGGCTCCGTGCCACGCCGCCCTTGCAGCAAGCACTGTGCACCACCACTCAGTTCCACAGCCCACCCCCTTCCTCCTGCAGGCCCTTGGCCTCTCTGAGTGCCTCCTCGGGGCATGCCAAGGTTCTGCTCCTGCTGGGAGATGGTCACTGGCCTTGCAGAGAAAGGACCATCTTACCCTGGCCAAAGGGCTGTCCCCAGCTCTGTCCCTGTCCCTCTCCCTGCAGTCCCCTGTCTCTCCTCCATTGCTAAATGGGAACACAAAGAGTGCCATTATAATTAATAATGGTGAAGGGTCCTGGGGTGAAGGCTGCAATGGCAGGAGAATTTTGAGCACTAGACAAGAGCAGCACTGGCCTGGGAAACTGAGAAGGCAGGAAATGTTGCCTACAGTGGGTCCGGGCAGCCCTCAGTCAGTGCCTGCTCCTCTTCCTCAGGGCTGTACCATGGGGTGTTGCAGGGCTCAGCCTGCACATGGGGACATGCCACTTCTGCAGCTCGTTAGTGTGGGAGTTACAAGAGAAAAGCTAAAGTGTGCTCCCCACCTTCCACCCTCCATGCTCCCCTGCTGCACAGGGGTCCTCCGCACATTTTGGGAAAGGGCCGGGCGGCAGCAGTGCAGCAGGAGTAAGAGGTGGGAAGGGAGGGAGAGAAAGCAGGAGAAGAGATGCAATGAAACCACAGCAGCTCATGGCTGTGGTGCTGTGGCTGGACAGCTGCAGGGGACAGCAGGCATAATATTCTCCTGTTCTGTCCCCACTCCCCTTGCAGACCCCATGCACAACCTCTCTGCTCAGCCCTGGCAGGCAAAGATGGCAAACCTGACCTACGACAACTTCACCCTGGGCAACCGCTCCGAGGTGACCATCCAGCCTCCCACCAACTACAAGACAGTGGAGCTGGTTTTCATTGCCACAGTCACCGGCTCACTCAGCCTTGTTACCGTGGTGGGGAACATCCTAGTGATGCTGTCCATCAAGGTGAACCGCCAGCTCCAAACTGTCAACAACTACTTCCTCTTCAGCCTGGCCTGTGCAGACCTCATCATCGGAGTCTTCTCCATGAACCTATACACAGTCTACATCATCAAAGGCTACTGGCCGCTGGGGGCCGTGGTGTGCGACTTGTGGCTGGCCCTGGACTATGTGGTGAGCAACGCCTCTGTCATGAACTTACTCATCATCAGCTTTGACCGGTACTTCTGTGTCACCAAGCCTCTGACGTACCCAGCCAGGAGGACCACCAAGATGGCAGGGCTAATGATCGCTGCTGCATGGATATTGTCCTTCATTCTCTGGGCCCCTGCCATCTTGTTCTGGCAGTTCATTGTGGGCAAGAGGACAGTCCCTGAGAGGGAATGCTACATCCAATTCCTCTCCAACCCAGCAGTGACCTTTGGCACGGCCATAGCTGCTTTCTACCTGCCCGTAGTCATCATGACGGTGCTGTACATCCACATCTCCCTGGCCAGCAGGAGCAGGGTGAGGAGGCACAAGCCCGAAAGCAGGAAAGAGAGGAAAGGCAAGTCCCTCAGCTTCTTCAAGGGCCCCGTGATCAAACAGAACAACAATAACTCCCCCAAAAGGGCAGTGGAGGTGAAGGAGGAAGTGAGGAATGGGAAAGTGGATGACCAGCCCTCAGCACAGACAGAGGCCACTGGCCATCAGGAGGAGAAGGAGACTTCCAATGAGTCCAGCACGGTCAGCATGACCCAGACCACAAAAGACAAGCCCACAGCAGAAATCTTGCCAGCAGGGCAAGGGCAGAGCCCATCCCACCCCCGGGTGAACCCATCTTCCAAGTGGTCCAAGATTAAGATTGTCACCAAGCAGACTGGGACCGAATGTGTCACCGCCATTGAGATTGTCCCAGCTAAGGCAGGAGCCTCTGACCACAACTCCCTGGCCAACAGTCGCCCGGCCAACGTTGCCAGGAAGTTTGCTAGCATTGCCAGGAGCCAAGTACGGAAGAAACGCCAGATGGCAGCTCGAGAGAAGAAAGTCACCCGTACCATATTTGCTATCCTGCTAGCCTTCATACTCACATGGACTCCGTACAATGTGATGGTTCTCATTAACACCTTCTGTGAGACCTGTGTGCCCGAAACAGTGTGGTCTATCGGCTACTGGCTCTGCTATGTCAACAGCACCATCAACCCAGCCTGCTATGCCCTCTGCAATGCCACTTTCAAGAAAACCTTCAAGCACCTTCTCATGTGCCAGTACAGGAATATTGGCACAGCCAGATAAGCTGGCACTCAGGGACCACTTCAGCAATGTTACAGAAGCCCTTCCCTTTGCCTCCTTTGCTGGGGGTGTGTGTGTGGGGTGTCCCCTGCTCCCCACTCACAACAGTGCAGACTGTGCAGTGATTGCAGTTTTATGCCCTTTATCCAATGGTGACAAAGGTCCAAGGCACCCCTGAGTTGCAGTTCCTTCCAGTTACCCTGGGGCCTAGGGACTAGCTTGGGGAGCCATTTGGAAAGTCGGAGGCAAGAGGAGATGTGGTCACTGGGAGGAGCCCTTCCCAGCTCCCTGCTCTCAAGAAGCTGGACAAATGGCATCACTGTTTGCCCTAAGACTGAATGCCTCTTCTCTCCCTGGCTGACTGTCTCCAGGGCATCAGAGCTTGTCTGCATGCAGGCAGCCTAATGCTGGATGCTTTTCATAGCCTTTTAAACTGTTTATTATCCAAGAAATGAAAAGAAACTGGGGCCAAACATTTGCCAGCCATCTTGGACCAGTCCGGCTTGGGCATAATCACTGGGATTCCTGCTGGTCCAGCCAACCAGACAAGATTGCACCCTAACAGATGTGACAAGTTCCTTTCTTTCCCTTGAGACACCATTGTACATCCTCATCCACAGACCAGGGAGGGGAACTTTTCCCTGGGCTTTGTCTCCACTCTCCCCTTCATGCCCTTTCTGCCCTTGGCCAGCAACTGGCAGGACAGACAGACAAACCAAGCATCTCACTCTTGGATGAGGAGGATGAAAGCCAGCCACCTCCTACAAACATGGAAACTAAAACTGCAAAGAAAAGCAGTGGTGTGGTGTAGGACTTCTCTCCATAGCCCTGGGGGAACGTGGCCCCTGAGAAGTGGGCAGCAGCAACAGTCCCTTGGGAGGGACGGGGGGAGCTGGAGGTCTCAGAGGGGGTTGGGAAGAGGATCTGCAATATGGCCAAGGTGCCCCGTGTCCCATGTGAGCCATAAGCAGATCTCTACTCTCCCCATGGCTGATGTGAGGAGGCCTGGTGCATGGCTCTGGAGGCAGGAGAGGACAGTGGTGGCCCCCAGCCCTGCTCTTGCCCAGGGTGTAGGGGGAGATATCAGGGATTGCCAAAGGAGCTGGCTGCTGAGCTTTGTAAATGGATGTAACCCTGTCGTTGGTGTTGTGGTGGAGCCCTCAGCATGCAGGCTTCAGCCAGCATCTTGAGCCCCATCTGTGCGCAGCCCAGACCATCCCAGGGCTGCCCCTCAGCTTCTCCCAAAGCCAGGTCACCACAAGACTTGTGGCCAAGGCCAGACGCAGCTGAGGGACAGGATGGGGCCATGCTGGCACTGGCAAACTCCGCATCTGTATGTCCTTCCTGTCCCCACACCACGGCAACGCTGCACAACCTGCAGAAAGGGTCCCCAGCTGGGCACCTCCTGCTGCCACTGTCTTTAGGATAATTAACATAGTGGTGCCCAAAATGTCTGGCGGGCTTTTAATTTGTTGGGTTTTTTTGTTTTTTTTTTTTTTTTAATCTGTTACGACAGCCCCAACCCACCTTGAGACAAATAAAGACCTCAGACCAGAAACCAACCCCTGCCATGGCGTGAGGAGTGAATGAGTCGTCACCCCATCGCTCCTCCCCAGCTCCCCACATTTCCTGCAGTGCTGTGGGTGGCAGCCTCACCCCTCCCTCTAAGAATGAGGGGGGCAGCCCAATGCACCGGCAAAAAGAGCCTCTGGGGTCTGACCCACATGCCTTCTCCAGGACTGCATGTGGTAGTACCGTCACCACCAGCCACAAAGTGACTTCACTGCTGGTCCCTTTGGTGTCAGCAAAGCTGAGGTTTTCTGGAGTTTCCAGCACAGCAGCACTACACAGGGACGACAGCTGGGTTTGGAGGTTTTTTTTTAAAAAAGATTTTTATTGGAAAAGAAAACAAACCCCATTTTCCAAAAGAAGTGAGAGCTCCCGCCCACCACCAGTGTTGGGGCGTTGAAGGCAGAAGGGCTGCAGCCCCAGCATGGACACATGGTTAGAAATGATGGAGGAGAGGGGATGCAATGGTTCCTGGGGACAGTGGCTTTGTTTTCCCCAGCTGCTGCAGGATGTCCCTGCCATGGAAAAAAGGATGCTGGAGAAAGTCCCCTGAGCTGAGAGCAGTCCTCACATGAGTAAGAGGCGTGTGAGTGACAAGGTTACTTGGGCATTCAACACTCAACCCTTCCCTCCTGGTGGAGGTGCAGGGAGGCTTCCAGGCTTGCCAAAGGATGTGCCAAAGGCAACTCATTTGTGCTGGAGGGTGGAAATATATATGTTCCCATCCCAGCTCTCCAAGAGCATCTCAGTGAACCCTGACACTAGCCAAGAGGAGGTGAGTGGGATGCACTGGCAGAGGTGGCGAGGAGGGCACCAGCCCCTCCTGCAGGGTGGGTGGGTTAGCTCTCTACAACACTAGCAATTAAAACAAGGCATCTCAGTGAAAGAAGAGGTCATGGAAAGGAAGAAGGAGAGGAGGAGGAAGACTGGAGTGTGGGCTGGCTGCAGCTCAGCTGCCAGCCCTGTGGGCGCCATGTCGAGGGGCCGATGTGGATGCTGGCTTCCCGCTCTAGTCCTTCCCCTTGCCCTTCTTTGCTGCATCCAAAAAGCACAGGTGATAAGAGTTAGTGCATCCACCAGCAGTTCACTGACCTCCATGGTACTGCCGTGGCAGAAATGTCACCAGCACGGCCGGCTCAGCAGCCTCCTCCCACCCATGCCACTGAAGAAGGAGGGAAATCCCTGTCCCGCTGAAGCTGGCAGACACTTGCGGGGGGACAACAGGATTTTTCCTGGAGGCACCTGCATCCCACCCAGCCAGCAACTGTATTTTGGGACTGTTGCATGCACTGACAGAGGGAAGAGCATCCTACGCTCCCACACCACAGCAAAGCCCAATCCTAAGGGGTCAAGCTAACTCCCAGAGAGCTGCTGCCTTGTGTCCCAGCAGGACCCTTTTTGGGATGCGAGCAGTGGGGACTGACCTTTGGACTTTGACTTGATCTTGGAAGAGCAGGGCTTGGTCACATAGACGATCTCCTCACACTGGGCATTGTACAGGGCTTTCTTCAGGATGCCAGAGCGAGTCTTCACACCAGTCTGAGCACTACACCCCCCCCAGCTCTCAAATTTGTACTTGCAGTCAGCTGGAAGAGAGGGGATAGGTGTCAGAGCCAGGCAAGACCCGGCATGGCCACCAGCCCCAGCCACTCAGCCTGGGGTGGCTACCCCTCTGCCACACACCCACCTCCAAACTTCTTCTTCCAGTTGCAGGGGATCTTGCACTTGAGCTTCCTAGTCTCATCTTTGCAAGTTCCCTCACGGTACCCCAGGCCACAGTCCTTGCTGTTGGGGACACAAGGTCCCCAGCGCCAGTCCTCGCATTCAGAGCCATCCTTCTTCACCTTCTCTGCAAGGGAAGGGGGTGTAGGTGCTCGCTGCAGGGGCACGGGAGCATGTGCTGTGCTGCCACCAGCACCAGGCCCCCTGCCCCAGGCTGTCCCTCACCTTTCTTGTTCTTGCCAGCCTCGGCAGTGGCAGCCAGCAGGATCAGCGCCAGGAGGAGGAGGAGGCCCCGGATCTGCATCCTTCCTAGGGAGGAGGGAGAGGGAGAGGCACACAGGGCATTGGGACACCATGCAACAGCAAGAAGGGGGCATGACGAGTGAGGCGACAGCTGCCTCCATCACACGCATGCACCTGCGTGTGTGTACATGTGTGTACACCACCATGCCTTGCTCATTGCCACCCATCAGCCCGCATGTATTAATTGCAACAGGAAGGTTAATTGTGCATCTCAGTAACTGCCTCCCATCCCTGCAGCCCCTCATTGCCCTGTGTGTGGCCAAAATGATCTCTGTGGGACCCCTGCACCCTACACAGCAGCTGGGAAAGGGTCCTTTGGTTGGGTGCACCCAGTACCAGGCTGCCCCAGGGCCTGTGCAGCTCCTGCCTGCAGAAAGCCAAGCTCCCCAGTGCTGGTTCCCAGCCCTCACCCTGCTGTATTGCTCTGTGGCTCCTTTATCCAGGACCCAGCAGGCTGCCGCTCCACACCAAAGAGTCCCAGGGCCAGGGGAGTGCAGCTGCCATGGTACCCTTCTCTGTCTCCAGAGGAATCTG
>VXBJ01001148.1:58754-104496 GCA_013400055.1 Nycticryphes semicollaris | reverse complement strand
GGCAAGTAATCATTAACCCGGCCAACTGCTGTCACCCCAGCTCGTTTAGTTGGGGCTGGGCTCGGACGGTTTTTCCCAGCCTGCACGCACGTCCCTCATATATATATACACACCCCCACCCTCCAAGGTGTGCTTCCACCCCACAGGAGGCCAGAGAGAGCTCCGGACCTCTGTCACCTGCCTGCAAGGGACAAATGGGGGATGCTGAGGCCCTTCAGAGAGATGGGCAGGGCTCTCCCCCGAAGGTGGTCTGCCCCTTTCCTAACACCCCCCATCATAGCGATTGCATTTGGGACTGCTTCTCTCCCTCGCCATAAATTTGACACCAGGGTGGCTGGAAAACTCTCATTGCCATGGTTACTGACAGCCCTCACCGCTGAGACACAGGCCAAGCGCCAATGTGCTGGGGTCTGGGCACTGAAGCAGAGCAGGCCCCCTCCTCCCAGTCGTACATTCACCTGGTCCCTGGACAGTGGCCCAGGGAAGCTGGGGCAATTTGGTGTGCCTTACACCAGCTACAGACCCCCACTGTTAACTCCAGGCAGGAGCTGAAAGGCTGAAGGGGATGAAAAGGAGGTGTGGAGGGAGGGGGGGGGGAAGGAACAATGCAGTTGGGGAAGGAGGCTGCTTCTGCAGTCGAGGAGGGGGCGGTTGAAGCGACAGGCAGGCTGCCAGGTTGCCCTCAGGAATCCAAGTTTAAGGTATGAGTATAGCTCCCCATCACCCACCATGTCCATCCCCAGCTCCCTCGCCAGAGTGTCATCTGGAGCAATGGATGGAGCAATTACCTCCCATTGGCAAAGGAAACGCTGCAGGAGGGACAGCCTTGGCTGCAGTCATCCTTATGAGACAAGGGCTGGAAGCAGAAGAGTCCCTAATCCCCTGCTTTTGTAATCGGAGAGCAGTCCTCCTGCCAGAGATAATCCCAGCACTCAGTACTCAGCACTGGAAGCAGAACCCCAGTACTCCTCTCTGGAGCTGGGAATGGACAGGAAAAGCCACCAAGCAGGCTCATCCCCCCCAGAGGGGCATGGCTGGGGACAGCTCACCACAAAAAGGGCTGACAGAAACATTTTGAGATCTGGAGGTTGAATGCTGCTGCCATACCCATCAAGAGCCATGTGGTTACAAAGGGCAGGGCAGGGCAGGCCTGACGCCAGAGCTGCCACCTCCTGCCCCAGAGAGGAACCAGAGCAGGACAGGAACAGCAGGTAGCCAGCTCCTGACTCACAGTTCCAAGCCCTTCTGCATCACTTGGGATGGCAGTGCCCTTTCTCCCTGTTCCATGTTACAGCAAATATTGGTGTATGCCACAGAGCTGGGGAGAAGGTCCCTCAGGACAACGTCACTGTATCCAGCAGCTGTCCCAGAGGGATGCTGTGCAGGGAAGCAGGCAAGAACCTGCCCAGCAGGAAACTCTCCAGAATACCCCCAGTTAGGATGGGGACAGAAGGCTTGGGGGTCAGCCTGGAGGGGTGTCACTCATGCAGTGCCTGCTGCATTCCCAAACTGAGGTCATTTACCTGATGTGTGAAATATTCCAATTTCTAAGGTACATCATTCACACAGATGCAGCTGGAGAGAGGAACTAAAACATCCATCTCTTTATTTCAGTGGCAAGAAACAACAACATCCAAACAGTCGAAGTCAAAAAGCGATGGGAACACAGGCTCAGGCCAGGTCCTTGGCCTGTTGGAGCCGGCACCCTCACAGAGTTACAAAAATACAGTCCTACAACAGCATCTAGGAAACACAGACCCAGGTATTGCACAGAACCCCTGCCCTCTGTGGGCAAGGTGACCAACACCCCCTCCGCCTTCGCCGAAATACAAGCCAGGCTTGGAATTGCACAGCAACTCAGCTCACGCACGCATGGAAGGGCCAGGCAGGAAGGGGGACAGTGTGTCTCTCAACTACCTGTACAAAAACTGTAAGGGAAGATACAAAACTGGGGAGAAAGGGGGAAGCTGGGGCTGTAAACGCTTGTGGGCCAGGCTGGGCGTCCGGCCTGGGGGGCAGAAGTTTGCACCTTTGAGAAGATGACAGTGTCTTGTCTGTTGGTGCCAGTGAGCAGTGCTGGTAGGAACCCTGGGCGCTGCTGGAGCACTCCAGCTCTGAACGTGTTTGGACGCTATTGTTATTAATGGCCAATACTGCCGCTGACTCCTGACACTCTGCACTGCCCTGTGCCTCTGCCCTCCACCACAGCATCCTCCATCTTCCAAGGGAACTCTGCCCCCTGGCCAAAAAGCCTGAAGGGTATTTTGGTTCTCTGCAGTATCCTCATACCCTGTTTTTGCCATTGGTATTAGGGGAGATTTGAATGGTGCCACTCAGCACTACCCAGTGGGGGCTGTTGGGTGTGAGTGCAGGTGGGACCACACACACCCTCCCGCGGGGCAGCAGCATCCTCCCCTGGCAGCCAAGCTGCGAGCAGCAACCCACTTTGCAACCACTGCCCACCTGAAGAGGCCAAGCAGGTCTGCAAGGCCCATAACCGTCAGCTCTCCTCCTCTGCTTTCACCTCCTGGTCCCAGAGCCTGCAAGTGCTGCAAAAGCCTTGCTGAAGGGTTGGCTTGATACCTCTGCAGATCCTCAGCACCTATAGCATCTGCAGGGAAGATGGGTCCTGGTGCTTTGTGCCCCCATGGCTGGTGTTAAGTAAAATGCCACCCCACCGCAGGCATAACTTGTGGCTGGGAGCCCTGATGCTTCCTATGCATCAGATCCCTCTTTCTGCTAAAACTGGAGAGGATGAACTGGTGGCCTGTCCAGGGAGCTTGTTTCTGGGCTGGACAAGCTCCTATGTTTTCCCTGCAAAGACCTGCACCCAGTTTGGGGGGTGGCAAGAGTTGGACTCAGAGGATGTGTGTTGACAGGTTGGGGAGCATGGGGGGAATCCCTGAGAGCAGCACTGACCCCAGCACTGCCCCTCCAGCCCAATGCAACGTCTAACACTGGGTGGGGAGCGGAAGCAGGGAGGGCAGCTGGATCCAAGTCAGCATTTGGGAAATATAAGAGGCTCCACCACAGCCATTGCACAGGCCAAGCACAGCTCTTCACCATGGCTATGTGCTGGGGCAGGCTCACAAACAGATGCCCAGCGGACACTGGGTGTGCAGGCTGCCCCACCTAGCCTTGCAGAGGGAAGGACAGTGGGAGGGCTTGGTAGCCTTCCTCCATGCTATCCCTGCCCTGGGCCAGACTGCCAACTGGCTAAGCACTAAAGGCAACTGAGAGGAGAGCTGCTGCCCTGCTTCCAGCTGCACCATCCCCAGATGCTCTGAGGAAAGGCTAGGTGCATCAGGGACTTCCCTCCTGACACAGAAGGCCCCAGACAGGCAAGGAAGAGACTCCGGGCAGCCCCAAACCAACAGATGGGAGGAGGAGGCAGGGGCAGTAAGTCACGTCACTTCCTTCAGAGCAAAGTCTGAGGCTCATGGCCTCTGCTGTCTGCCTGCACAGCCTATGCCTCCCATGGCTGTGCCAGACAGGAGAGGAGGAACAGGACATGAACCTAGCCAAGCACGGGGAGGGAGCTGCCATCAGGGACAAAGGGCAAGCAATGATATCCCTCAAGGATCACAGGTAGGAGCCTGCTTAGGCACCACTGGCATCACTGCCGTGATCATCACAAGGGTGACTGGGGACTTCAACCTGTCCTTCCCCAACAGGGCTGTGGGACGGAGCCCATCCAGAGCAGGGAATGTGGTAGATGAGGGGCAAAGGGGGGCATACACAAAGAGTCAGGCTTCAAGTCCCAGATATCCACTGTCCTCATAAACAAGAGTCCCAGCCCAGCCTGGGGCAGAGCTCTGCTGTCTCCATCTCCTCTGGGGACCAGGCTGACATCTAGGGAGGGCTGGGCCAGACTCACAGCTCTACCAGTTGCCATAGTCCTCTTCTCGTCCTGCCTGAGCTGACTTGGGCTAAGGCATGCCGAGCACTACACAGCTGTCTCCTGGTCTTCTCGTTGGATCATCTGGTAGTGCTGTCGGTTCTCGAGGTAGGCAGCTAAGTCAGGGTCGTTCGCTTTCTCAGCCCGGTGCTTGGGGGTGTCTCCCTGGATAGGGAGGCAAAAGTTGTCAGAGTGCCTAGTCTTGCCTAAAGGCTGCCTCGGCACCCAAAGGTGTCCCCATTCCCCCTCCAAAAAGGTAGCTACAGCTGGATCCAGCAGAGCCCATAACCAAGCCCCAAAGTGGGCAGTTGCCAAATGCCCATGTGCTCACCACAGAGCAAAAGCATGTTCCTGAGGAGCCTGACTTTGTGGCAGGGCTGGAAGCTGTCCCCTGAAGGGCCATTAGCCCCATGCATGGGCCAGGAGAGAAACAGACCTTGACTGTCACCAGTACCCCGAGAGGAGACAAAAATTGGTCCCTATGACCTGCTCTTCCCTGCTGGGGAGGTAGGGGAGAGGGGTGAGGAATGAGGGCTATGCCTGGGGAGTGCCTGGGAATACCAACCCCCCCTTCCCCCTCCACAGCCTGGCTAGAGCTCTGGCTCCCGGAGGAGGATCACATTTCACCAGCTTATTGCAGCCATCTGGACTGTGTCCACTAATGAACTCCCGCACTCCATAAAAAGCAAATCTGTTAACAGCTCCCAGCTCTGTCTCCTCTCCCCCTTCCCTCCCCCTGCTCCTTGCTCCTCCTCGCCAAGTGCCTGGGCTCTGCCATGCTGCTGGGAAAGGCCGTGGATGCCTGGCGCTCTGCCGCAGCCATTGAAAACTGGCCCCGGAAGGGATGCCGAGCCCGCCTGGCTTGTCCCCTGGTGCACAGCGGGGCATGGGTGGCTGCAGTGGGGTGCCGGGGTCTCCAGTGTGTTTCTCCAGCAGGAACAATGGTCAGACACACAGAGCCTCCACTGGGCCTAGATGCGTCTGTGGACAAAAGCCCATCCATGTGTGGCTGCAGAGAAGTGCAATGCACCAAGAACCCCCCTCTTTTGTACATGCACCCCAAGACTCAGGCACACCCCGTGGTCCTGTACACATCTCCCCCTGCACACACGCAGGCAGGGATAGGGGGACCACTCTGTGCTTCGGTGTCGGCTCTCCTCAGGGTGGTGGGGCCTCTTCTCTGCAGCCCCTGAATGCAAGTGCTCATTTACAAAGTAGGGGAAAGACCAGAAGAGGAATTGAGTTTCTTTCCCGTCCCCCCTGCAGAAGCCCCCGCTGCCTGCCCGCAGCCTGAAACCGGAGCTGCCAGGGCCCCCCTGCCCAGCCAGGCTGAGGCACGACAACCGATAAGGTAACCCACCACTGCGGGGTGTGGGATCAGCCTGCTCTGAACCCCTGCCACAGGCATGATGCTGGGGATTCTGCTGAGCTGGGTTCGTGCCTGTGCAGGCAGGCTGTGACCTGAGGCCCAGGTGAGGTCAGTGCAGTGGTGTCCCCAGGCAGCTACAAACTTGGACACATGTTTGCACAGGTACCTGCAAGCCCCCTTCCCTGAGGCAGCCTGTCATGCCTGAGTGGGGCTCCCTTTTTCACTGGCAGGTTGGGGGCTGCTCCCTTCCTTCAGGCAGATGAGGGGGCTGGAGGCAGAGAGGGGCCATGCCCCCAGAGCTGCCCTCACCGCCTGCCTCTCCCCGGTCACCACCTCACCTGGGCATCCCTGTCTCATCCTGCAGCTGCTGTCTCATCCTGCAGCTGCTGGCTGAGTCTCCACACAGGCCAGCCCCGCTCTGGGCACTCTGCAAGGTCCAAGTCTTAGCCAGGACCAAGGAGGAGCAATGTGAGAGATTATCTGTACAGCATCTCCCTGGCAGCTGGCAAGGGGGCTGCGTGTTGTCTGAGGTAGCCCCCAAGTTTCACTGGCCCCAGCAAGTTGGTACCCCATGGCTGGGGTCCTGTGTCCCTGACCCACAGACTGCACCTTCTTAGCTTGTTCCAACATCTCCTCCACTACAGCCCATTGCTAGAAGCCTCTGCCAGATGGACACAACCATGTCTCCTCTGCCACAGGGCGAACCCGGGAATCTTCTGTACCAAAACATGGCTTCAAGTCCCTCTTCTGCAACTCATCTGCCGGGGCTGGCACAACTCCTCAGCACCACGGCACGTCTCAATTAACTCAGCATATGTGGGAAAGGGCTGCTACCGCCTGCTCCTGCTCTGCATGGGCTGGCTGCACCCGCTGAGAGGAGCTCCCAGCACTCCCATCACAGTCGCCTGCGGGGGAGAGCCAGGGGAGCCCGGCAGCTGGGAGGGAGCTCATAGCGAGACTGTCCTTGCTCTGACCCCAGAGGGCGGGAAGGGGGAGATGGGGATGAGACATTCCAAGCCCCTCGCTTCTAATTTAATAAAACAACAGGGAGAGAAGCACAAGGACGAGAGAGATTTAACCCCTCTGCAGCTGGGCTTCGCTTGGCAAGCATGGGTGCTTCATGTCAGTTTTTCTCTGGCTGGCAAAGATGCCAGCCAAAGCACCCTTGCCCTGCTCTCAGGCTGGCCATGCTCCTGCCAGCCCCCTGATCCCCTCAAAAAGCCCCACTGTCAGCCCTCCTGCCATCACCTGCAGGTCCGTCTTCATGAGCGAAGCCCCGGCCTCCACGATGTAGTGGCAGATAGTGCGCTGGCGTAAGGCTGCAGCCTGGTGTAAGCTGGTTTCGCCACTGGGGAGGAGAAAGCAGGACATGTGATATGCCTCCCCCAAACAGGGACATGCGGCATGTGTGGGTGGCAGCAAGGGACAGCAATTGGGTGGCAGCAGAAGCTTGTGGCAGGCTGCACCTCATCCAGGCAGGCCTGGCAGAGGAGGGGGTGCTGCTTGGGGATGGTCAGTCCAGAGTGGACTGGGAATCATGGCTGGGAATTAGAACGAGGGCAGCTGATAAGTGCCCAGACAACTGGTCACCTCACAGAGGGTCTGGCCAACAGGTAACGCAAGTCAGTCAGCAACTTACTTCTCCTCCTCTGTGGCATCGAGGATTTCTGAAGGGGCTGTGAAGAGAAAGTGCAGGGCAAGTGAGACCCAGCTGTGGGGCAGGCAGAGATGGACCCACCTATTCCCCAGTCACACTCGTCATCTTTCCATAGAGGCTGCTGTTTCCACACTGCCTGCAAAGTCCTGGCTTCAAAGTACTAAGGCCAGCAATGGCATCCAAGCCCAGGGAAAAAGAATTGTTGTGGACTCATTACAGAGAAGTATCAAAATAAAAACAAAGCAGCCTGTATTTCAGTGGGTGCTGCCAGAAACATCAACAGGTCAGCTGTCCTGAAGGCAGAAGCAGGACACTGAGAAATGTTTCCAAGAAACATGCTGGTCCCCGCCAAGATGCAGCAACAGCCACGGCGGCACCCCAGTACTGGAAGACAGATGCCAGGGAAAGCCCATATGCCAGAAGGATGTAGAAAACCCAGAGGGAAGGGACCTAGGATCACCCCCTCTGAGCTGAGGGTTGGGCTTTTTGGCTGATGGACTCCTTTGCTAAAGGTGGCGCTCTGGCCCCAGCTCACCGTTCTCAATGATGTATTTGACGATGTCCTTGCTCCCTGATTTGACGGCATGGTGAAGGACAGTCTGGCCCGAGGAGTCTCGCACCATCAGGTCTCTTCCAGCCTGGTGCAGCTCTTGGAACTACAAGATTGCCAGATTGCTTGGAATGAGTTGCCTTTCCCAGTTCCAAGCCCCAAGCCCCAGCATCACATCCCCAGAGTGCCCAGCAGGTTGTGTGGATGTTCAGGACCTGGAGAGCTTTGTCCAGCTCAGCCACGCCACCAAGTCCCTTCCCTCCATGTCCCCCAGGGGAGGAACAAGGCTTCTTGCCAGGAGCCTGCCTGGTTTCCAGCCACTGGTCCTGGAGGAAGGCGCCCAAGAGGACCTGCTCCAGGGCAATAATGGAGTGTGGCTGGCAGAGCTTCCCACATCCCGAGGGGAATGTGAGCCAAGCAGGCTGCCAGGCCAGAACCCAGAGGCAGCCCTGGCTGTACATCACAGCAGGGAGCAGCAGTGCCTACCTTGCTGAAGTTGCCGCTCTTGGCAGCTTCTATCAGAAGATCATCTGAAAGGAAGGGAGATGGGTAGGAGTCAGAAAAGCCAAGCTGTAATGTCATTTATCTAACCAGGGAGCCAAGGGTTGGGCATCTGAGGCTCAGCAGTCAGCTGGAGCTCCTCCAGGTGCTAACCCCTTGGTCAGACTGGTTTTACACGGCTCCTTCACCTTCAGGCATGTAAGGGACAAGCCACAAGGAGGGAAACACCATGTAGCTGGTGATGCAGCCAGACTCCAGCCCCAGGGAGATGCACATGCAGGGAAACCAGTCTCTGCCCGTGGGCAGGTTGACCTGTGATGGCAGCAGGGAGCAGGTCTCCTGGGTGTCAGCCAGCAGCTGAGACACCTCTTACCCATGACTCACTCACACTTCCAGGCACTGGGCTCTGCTCAGGCTCCAGAAAACTCTTTCCATTTGCTCAGCTCAGTGAGGCCCCTGACCTTGCTTGTGCTCCCATCTCTTGAGCTCTCAGTCAGCCGCCAGAGACAGCCCCTCAACCCAGCCCACAACATTTGGCTCTGCAGGTGGGGGATTAACCCCTCACTCACACCATTTCCCGCATGTTGGAGTCAGGAAGGCGCCTGGCCAGCCCACTCCACAAATCACTGTCAGGTCTCTCCTGCCCACCTCTGGCAGGGGCTCTGTGCTCCCACCTAGTACATAGACAGCAGGAATCCTGCCTGCTTGTCAAGGGAAGGAACAGGCCAAAAAAGACCATGACAGGGTCCCAAAACACTGCAAAAGGGTGCAACGGGGTGGGATAGGACTCACCTTTCTGTGGGAGGCAGCGTTCAGGCTCAGCGCTGGAAGGGAAGAAGAAAAAGCGTGACTAACCCTGCCGGTCCTGGTAGCAGATTGCCTGAAAGGGCACACAGCAGGTGGAGGGATAGCTGTGGAGAAGCCTGGTCATGGCATTCCTCCAGCAGGCAGCAGCACAGGAAGACCAAGGGACTTTTCTGCTCTTTGGCCATGCCATCTGCTTCTTCTTTGATCTGGGTTCTTCCCCTTTCTTACTCCCATTTCTACTGCTCCCAGCTCCACTGCTCACCCATATCTGAGGCTGGCCTCATTTGGGCCAAAAGACACCCATGCCATTTGCCCCATGGGCCAGGCACTGGAGCTTGACTCCATGGCTGAGCCACCTGGTGATGTCCCACTGCTTCTGGCAGTGCTGGCAGAAGACTAGGGAAGACAGGATGGCATCTCACCTCTTGATCTAACTCAGTACTGAATTCTTGCTTACTTGCAGAGAGCTGCCCTGTAACCTGGGCCAGGGATCAATGCTGTGAAGTAACCCTGGCTCTTCCCCATCACTGCCATCCTTCCTGAGGTCCAGCACTTCCATTCCAGACTCACCTGGGGGCAGGAGAGGAGGGTGGAGAGGAGGAAGAGGAGGGGAATGCAAAATGGTCCCCAGTGGGTGTGGCAGACGAGTCCACGAGGTCAGGCATGGCAGGAGAAGTGCCCACGGTCTGGGTGATCACCAGCTCTGGGTCCAGCACATAGAGCTCATCCTGAGAGATCTCTGTCACATAGTTGAGGTGCTCCTGAAAGACACAAGTCACCCATTCTCAGAAGCAAGACCTATTTCTGTATAGCTTCATCCCCTCATATCCCATGTCTTGTAGCCCACTTGCTCCTCAGCAGAGCAACAGTGGCTTGAAGAACCCTGGGATCTCTGCCTGGGAAGCCTCTGCATCTCCTTGTCCTCTTCAGGCTTCCCATCTCCTGTTAACTCAGCAGATGACCCATATATCTCATCTCTACATCCCCCTCATTAAGATGACCCCAGTTGGTGGGTGTCTGGCCAGCCTTGCTACGTTGCTATTCCTTACTCTCTTTACTGTTGGGTCCTGTGAGCAGCTTCCAACCCAAGTCTCTGTGCTCTCACCCATTCTTTCTCCCTTTCTGTGGGAACCTAGGAGTGCTGGGGCTGCTCCTGGGCCAGTCCTGTCACAGGGGATGCCACAGGGCAAGTGGTGCGAGACTGTCAGTCCACGTGAATGCAGGACACCCAAGCATCTTCTCCGTAGATGTTGTGGGGGGACAATACTCACCTGTGCACGGTCTATCCTGTAGAACCGATCAGCCGTGGTTGCTGTAAGACAGGGAGAGAGAGACAGGGTAATTCTTGGCATGAGATGAGGGAGATGGCCACTTTCCACCACCAAGTGACAGTGAACTATCCAGCTACTTTGTGGCTTGTACAGAGGGCATAGCAAAGTGAAGAGCATCCCCTGACCAGGAGCAGCCCCCTTCCCTTTGGAACCTTGCTGTTCTCTACACACTAGGTGGGCTTGCAGACCACCATGCTCCTGTGCTACATGTTTTTGCTTGCTATCTCCTCCTCAATGACTGCTGACTGGGAAGGCAAGAACACAGCTAGCTGATGCTGTGGCCTTTCTGGGGGCTTTTGAGTGCTCCAGCCCTGCAGCTGCAATGCAAGATTAGACCAAGCAGATGAAGCTCAGGGCTGTGCAGTGCATGTCTCAGCACTCACTTGCAACAGCTGAGGAACTGTCCCCATTTAACATGATGTACCTTGTTGCAGAGCACTAAGAAATGGAGGGGCACTAAGTACAGCTGGGAGAAGAGGGAGTTTGGCCTCCTGCTGACTTGACTGAGTAACAACCCACAGACCACCACAAGCCCTTGTCAAAGCTTGCGATTGCCAGGTACAATGAAGCATGCCACCACCAGTTGTAGATCCTAGCATCTTGTCTCCTAGGACAGCAGGAGAGTTTCAAACCAGCAGCCAGCCTGTTGCTGGCAGCAGCCTGCCTGAGCGCATCCCTCTGTTCATCCACTTCCTTAGAGAGGAGCTCTTTCAACACCAATGGAGCAAGTGGCACTCCTGGAGCCAGACCCACACAGCCACCATTCCTCGGGGGCGGAGGGAGGGCCTGGGGACTTATGGATGGCATCACTGGGGGAAAGCAGGACAGGCAAGAGCACAGTGCTGGGAAAACTGGGTCCTCATGCAGGGTGGCACTTTCTCCATGTCCTGCAAGGCAATGTTGCTGTGGGTGAGACCCTTGGGAACCTGGGGAATTCTCTCTGCAAACAGAACAGGGAGAGGGCGGAGCAGATCAGAGGAGTGAAAGAGTTTATCCTGTCCTGGTTGGAGATTGTCCACTTGAATGAGCCTGCGCTGTCTTGAATGAGTCTTTGGCATCTTCCTTGACACATTTTCCTGAGCCCAGAATGTGCTGCTGGGATACTGGCAGGAGGAGGGAAAGTGGTCCTGGTAGTAACACCTGGGAGCAGCAGCGCCAGCAGCCCCACATGCAGGGCTGGAGGCCTGAAGGGAGAGGCTGCATCCCTTCTGCCTAGCACGAGGCTTCCCAGGCCCACTTTTAAACCCACGTCTGTGCTGTTATGCTCTACACCCTGCTACTGGAAAGTCAGGGAGATGAAGGGCCACCAGCAGCCATTTCTCTTGGCCAGCTTCCAGACAGAACAAGAGCTCTGGAGCCTCTTGGTCAGTGAAGGCAAAAGGGAGGAGAAACCTACTTTCAGGCAGGGGAGAAGAATCAGCTGGAGCTCAGCAGGAAGCCTGCTCCCATACCACTGGGATACTCATGGAGAGCCTCGCTCCTGGTGAGCTGGAGCAGTGGGGCCCTCTGCCTGCATGACACAGGAGAGCAATCCCAGCAGTCCTGAAGTGACGGGACACATGCTGCCAAGGTAACTTCTGCTCTGGGGGCAGGAGACCAACAGACACCCTTTGTTCCACTTGTGGTCAGCAGCCAGAGGTACAGCCTGGGACAAAGTACTGCTGCACTTTGCCACAAAGACCTCAACATCCCTGAGTCTCAAGTCCCACGCGCCTCTCACTGGCTTGTCACTAAGGATCTGTCACCTCACCTTCCCAAATTCAGACACAGCCAGTACACCCAGGGGAAGATAATACTCACAGTCCAGGAAGCACCACTTGGGCGACAGCTTCTGGGATGACAGCATCTTTGGTTTGGCCCCGTCTCCTTCCTGTATAAAAAAAAAAAAAGAAGAGGATAAAGTCATGTCTCTTGTCCTTCTCATCTCTTCCCAGAGTGTCCCTCCTGGTTTGGGAGGTTCCTGAAGACATGGAGGACCACAGGCACTTAGATGGAAAAGGGAACTTGAACATGGACACAGCACACAGCAACGGGGAGTGGCATGGGACAAACTGGAGCCAGCACACACCAGCTCACTGGAGATATCACACGATGAGCCCACAAGACTGGCCTGATGGACATGACAGATGGGTCTGGGAGGATGGAGTGAGGCCATACACACCTGAAAAAGCAGGTGCTCTAAAGCAGAGGGTTGTGGAGGGAAGTCCTGCAGAAAGGCAAGGTGTGCAGTTACAGCCTCTGTTTGTGTGGCCCCCCAGCCCCTCTCATCCCATAAGGGTTTGCTTAATGTGCTGTCATATCTGGCTTTACACATTGCCTGGCCAAGGTCCCTGGTCCCTGCCCTGCTTTGAGGCCAGAGCACAGTGGCTGCCCAAGGAGAGAGGAGAGGTAAACCATGTGGTGACCAAGGAATACCAGCCTGAATGCACAGCTTTAGAGGTGCAAGAGGTTGCAGAGGCATCAGTTTACCAGGCTGACACCATAGGAAAGTGTCAACAGTAGCCTGGGAGCTGCTAGCTATATGCCTGTCTGCATGCCCTCATCAATGTCTGGGCACAACGTGGGCAGGGAACACGCATACAGAGCAGGCAGAGCAACAAGCAGATGTCAGTGTGCCAGCCTGGGCAAGCAGCTCTGCAACTCAACCCTGCAGGACACTATGCACAAGCGGGTGGGATTCCCTCAGGCACAAGAGCCACCTAACTGGGGACTGAGCAAGGTCACTTCAATCTTCTGGGAGAAAATCAGACTGAGCAGTATGGCACCAGCAGGCACAATGTGGGCTCAAAAGGCATTGCTCACCAGGAACAAAGGTTACATAGCCCATGCCCAGGTCACCGACATGTGTGAGCACATTAGCAGGAGCACAAAAGCTGGTACTTTTGAGAAGAGTTGGAGGGGGAACAACCCTAATCCAGGCACTTGGTGGGGGCAGAGCTATGTCAGGAAACACGGAGCCCACAGATGGCTGAAGAAACACAGCACAGCAAACAAAGGGACAGAGGAAAAACCTCCCCAAACACCCAGGAGGTGATATCACACCCCTACATGATGTGTGCTGGCTTTTTCTACTGCCCCATTTTTCTGAGCCACTGACAGTTTGGGCTTGCAGAACAAGTAATGTTGAGAAAGAAGCTGCCAGCGAACATGGAGCAACAGGCCATCCAGCCTGGGGTCCTGCCTCCACCAAGTGGTGAAGGCAAACCATGACTTGCTACCAGAAGCATGAGCCTGTGTGTTGTGTATGCAGGTCAAGGAGGCTTAGAAATCCCTGCCTTGAGCCCCTCCATCCTTGGCATCCAGCCATGACTACTTCCCACGCAGTCTCACCTCTTGCAGCCTCTCAATTTGGGTCCGGCACAACTCCAAGTCGCTGTCTCCTGGAACCACAATGATCCCCAGCGGCACAGCTGCACGACAGGACATAGACACAACTCAGGGAACAGCCCATGCCTCGTCCCCAATACCTCACACAGCTTAGCTGAGACTTGGGGACTGCAGCTCCTACCCCCTGGTCACTCAGCTGGTCACTCACAGGCTTCCTTGAGCTTTTCCTTGTCGTAGTGCAGTGCTTCATAGTCGCGCATGCTAATTCGGCTCACCCGGATTCGCAGCCGCTCGGGTACTGGCTGCTGGCTGGGTGCAGGGGAGAAGGAAAAGGGAAGGGGTCAGAAAGTGGCAGTCTGCATTCTCCTTATCCCACTCACCCCTCCAAAATGGACAAGAGTGTAATCTTGTGCACAGATTGGGGTGGGGACCTTGGCACCAGCAGCTTCTCCAGTCTGGCCATACTTCTGTGACCTGACCCCTTCCCAGGCCCTCCCTGAGAGAGGATGGAAATGCCTCTGTGAGTGATGGATCAGTCCCATAACCCTTCCCCATCCATCCCTTCTGCTTTGGAGAGGAGGTTGGCAGATTGATTTGAGGAACCTACTCATTGAGCAGAGGCATGGAGTTGCGCCGCTTGGTCTTCTGCACCATGTTGGCTTGGTTGCGCAGGGAGATGTGGATGCAGGAAGCTGCTAGCTTGCAGGGTTCTCCATCTACCTGCATGGGGATGGCCTTGGATGTGGTGAGAACCACCTGCCGGCACTGGCACAGACGCTCCCCATGGCCACCGACCTGCAAGGCAGCCTGTGAAAATGTCCAGAGTGAGAACAGAGCATGGACTGAGAGGTGGATGAGGGGAGCACTTTTTGTCAGACAGATGTTGCAAGTAAACCAAGTTCTGAGGGTCTCAGGCCTGATTTCAATGGGAAGGGATTCACAGAGACCAGGGCATGACAGCACCTCGCCTAAATCTCAGAGAGCAGACACTGTCACACAGGCCAGCACCACAAGTCCACAGGAGAGAAGCTGTGGGGTCAGCTGACACCCAGTCAATGGGACCAGTCACAACTGGCAGAAGCACCAACTCACCAGGGACGTCATGGTGAAGCCGATAACTTCAATGCAGCCATCATCATGGCGCTGTGGCTCAAAGTCATGGTGCTCCCCAGGATTGCCCCAGGGCATGGTGCCTGCACAGTACCTGTGAAGGGATGGTGACCCATGCATGGACAGGCCCCCTCAAACCCATGCCCATCTGTGGCATGAGGGTGAGGAGCCTAGCACATGAGGGCAGGTCCTGGGGTTGCTTACCTGGGGATGTTTAGGAAGACCAGGCACTGAGGCTTCAGGTCCTGGATCTTGGAGGTCAAGTCTATCCCATCACACTGGAGACAATACAGGGGCATTCAGGCTGCTGTAAGGGAGGACCTGGCCCACCATACGCACTTGGAAAGAAATGGCCTCCCCCTCTGCTCCCCACAGCAACTGTCCTCCAAACCAGGGGAAGCTGATAACCCCACGAATATGTCCTCTTCCCAACCCTGAGATATTTAGTGTGCCAAGGGACTGCTCCACACACCTCCACAGCTTACCCCCCTCCCTGGCCCAGCACACCCCTGCACACTCACAACCAACTTGACGTGCTTTGCCAAGTCTTTGGAGCTCCCAGTGAGGAAGTCGGAGAAAGCCGTCTGCCAAGGAAAAAGACAGCATTAGTGCCCAGAGGTTCACCAAAATGAGCAGCCAGGAAGCCTGCCACCAACCTTCAGACCTCAGCTGCTGAGAGGAGCAAATCCCTTCCTTGTCCACTAGTAGAAGCCCTCTTCTCTCCCCCCTCCCAAAACAACCTGATCCATTCCTCTGGCCATTTTGCCTATCTCAGGGCAGCTCACAGCTTTAATAACACCCTCCAGTATTCCCTTGTCAGCCCAATCCCGCTTTAGGGAAGAGCTGGCAACATGGATCTCCTTCAGTGAGAGACTCAAGCCACGAGAGACAAATTCAGTCTCAAGCTGCAACGAGGTACCATTAAACAGAGCTGATGTGGCCCCATCCTAGAGACGTGACCCCATCTAGAGATATCAGGAGAGACAGTATGGCTTCTGGTACACAGACCCTAGGGTCCCCTTTGGGTTTAACTGTACAGAGAGGAGGGGAGACACAAACAGGAGCACTTGGCCTTTAGTAGTGCTCAAATACTGGTCACCCAGCCACATGGGTAGGGAGACATAGTGAGGATGGGGGAATGGACAAAGATGACACGGAGACAAAAAGCTCTAGAGGTGAGATACAGAATGGTGGCACAATAATCCAGGGAGCTGTAACTGGCCCAAGGTATAAAATAAAAGACCAAAGTAGCGTGGGGGCTCTATGGAAAGGCTTCCCATTCCTCTACAGGGTGGACAGCCTGCCTCCTCACAGCTTTGGGGAGGTCCTGCCTGGGTGACTGTCCATGAGCTGGAGAACAAGAACAATAGTGGCAGAAGATCAAGACAGCAATTGTACTGCAGTCCAGAGAGCAAGCTGTACTGCCAGCAGCACTCGCAGCCAAAGAGGAGTTGTGACTCCCAGGGCTGCAGCCTTTCTCCAGCACCTCTCCAGCTTCAGGGAGGGTTCAGCTCGGGTGCACACGAAGGCCCGTGTAACTTGGATGAGTGAGCTGAGGGTGCGGATAGGAGCTGGGGCCATGTCTGTTCTCCAGCTGATGCTAAGGCTGCTATGAAGGCATGTCCAGATACCCTCCACGCACTCACCCCAGCATAGAACATTTTATTCCGAAACCTGCTGTTGAACTTCTCTGGGTTGGCCTCTTGGGAAAGAAGAAAAAAGTCCAGGTCACTGGTCTGCACATGGAAATACTTCACTTGCCAGCTCTCCCCAGACACGGCTCTCCAGCCAGCCTTGGCCAGGAGGCAGCCCCCAGCCCTCTTTCCATGTAGGCACCCCTCTTCCCCCTCTGCAGCCTCCACTCGCTCCTCAGGTTTCACCTCCAGTCCTGTCCCTGGGGCAATTCTCTTGTTTGATTTCCCAAGGAGTGTTTTACAGGCCCACCTCCGGGGCACCACCTGACCACAGACCTTCCACAGACCCTGCCCCAGCCCCCATACCTCGGGATTCATGGAACTCCAATGTCACGCGCGCGTCAAAACCAAGGCTGAAATAGTTATTAAAGACATCCAAGGGGAGCTGAAATGGAGAGAGGAATAAAGATGAGGCTGCTAGCATGTGGCCATGGCAAAGACAAGGCCAGGCTATAGCAGAGCCATGCACTGTGCTCATGAGACTGAGGGAGTAGAGGCTTGCCTTCCCCCCAGGAAAATATAGGAGTCGCCAGCATGAGATGATGGATTGGCCCCTGGATCCTAGGGGTAGGCTACATGGCCCCAGGGGACATGCTCTGCTTTAGGTACCTTCAATCACCCATGTTTCTGGCTAAAGAAACAGTCTCAGAGGGAACTGGGATTAGACCTATTGCAAGCTATAGTTAAAAATGTCCAGTGGACACTTATTTCCGATCTCTCCATGCCTCACCATGAGTGCCATCGTCAGAGACATGAGGAGATGGGTGGAATTGGAGCAGGAAAATGCCAGCCCAACACCACAGACCCAGATACTGGGACTGCGCCTGAGCCAGTGGGAGGAGAATGCAGACTCCCAATGCAGGGAACAAACACAGAGAGGAGGTGTCCCACCTTCTCAGTGGCTGCCTCATCTTTTTCCTCAGGGTTTGCATCAGGATTTGGCTCCACATGGAGGTTCCAGCGATCAAGCTGCACAATGTTCCCATCTTCCACGTGCGACAGAATCTTGGACAGAGGCTCATCTGTGTAACCCTGGTGAAGAGCAGGACTTATGAGACTCCTACCCACCTCCCGCAGAGATGCTTTCTTCTTTGGGATGACATTCCAGAGCAAAGAATGTGGAAAAGGATGCGCATTTGAATGCACAACGAAGTGGGACTTTAAATTTAAAATAATATCTCTTCCTTCTAAAAATCTTCCAAAATTTGCAATGATTACTTTGTTAATGTTTTAATATATTATAACCTAAATCAGAATAAATCAATGTCAGAAGAACAGTAACATCCTAATGGGCACTTATTTATTGGTCTGTATTTAGGAAAAGTTAAAACACACAGCCTCTGCACACATCTGTGTGTCTGGAATGACAGAGTTGGAGCACTCAGCCTCCCTCTGTCAGCAGTGGGCTCGTGCCCATCACTTACCCCACCCCAGTTTAGCGTCCTGGCCAAGTCATTCCCTGTCCCCAAAGGCAGGATAGCCACAGGAGGAGGTGGGTTGAGGCGTAGCTGGTCCAGAATGGAGAGTATCCAGCCCACCTGTTTAAGCAAGAAAGGGCAAAGAAATGGTTATCTCAGGGACTGGCAGGCAGGTAGAAGTGACTCAGAGCACTAGCAATGGTAGAGGGGGAGATATGAGGTTCCTTTAGCCACAACTGAGACTATTCACAGTCTTTAATGCTCCTAATGGGTGCTGTGGGAGATATCAGTAACCCCCGTGAGGACACTGGCCCCCAAAAGGGGTACAAATCCAGACACGGCACAGACTAGCACTCCCTGGAGCAGTGCGCACATTTTGCTCCCGTTCTGTACTACAGTGAAGATGGCTGCTGCTGGCACTGGAAAGGCATGGGCCGAAGGGGCCAGGGGACTCACCGTGCCATCTCCCCCACACGCCAGGATCCGAAGATTGTGGACCTTGCGGTACAGCTCCAGCCTGTAGGGAACAGCAGGGTGAGAAGGGGAGGGGAAAGGCACCGGAGGTGTTACGCAGCGGCTGCAGGACTGCCTGTCTTCACAGAGCTGTTGGTATTCACAAAGCCACCCGCGTGTCTCCCTCCCCATCGCTGCAGCAGTTCACTGCAGTAGGCGAAGCCACAGTAACTTTGGCTTCACCAGCTCTTGTGAATGAAGAGCAGGGTGTCCACAGTCCATATAAATGTAGATAAACAGACAAGACTCACGTGACATTAACTGAACATAATGAACTAGGTCTGGGAACCTCACTCCACAGCTGGTCTCTTCACCACTAGCCTTAAGATTAGACCAGCCTTCTGGCAGGAAGCACTGACCACAAGGTATCCTAGAGAGGCCTCCAACTCATTGGAGTTTCTTTGTACAAGGAAGCTATAAAGCATCAGGCCTCTGGGGCAGAGATGGGAGAGAGAAGGGTGCTGCCCCCTTCCAGTACTCACGCCTCCTTGGGTCCACCCTGGCTGAGGTCAAAAACTTGCCGTGGGTTGAGATACCACATGAAGGATTGGATGATCTTGGCTCCCTGTGAGGACAAGCAAGATTTCAGCAGGGCACATGGAGTTCCCAGTGCACAGAGGGAAGAAGGCACTTGGTCTCGAGGACAGGCCAAGACAATGGCATTCGGGGGCACTCAGGCAAAGCCTGGTCTAGGTAGGAATTGACAGGCAGCAAACTGGCATTGCAGAGGTTGCCTTGCTTCTTCTGCAGCTGAGACTTCACCAAAACTATATTGAATCCTCAGCAGCCAAAAGGCAATGACCCCATAGAGTTACCTTCTCAGGGAGATGCAGGACAAGGCCATACCTGATTCCCACCGCTCTTGGGATTCACAAACACCAGCAAGGGCTTCATGAGAGGAGCTGGCATGGGCTTGATGACAAAGGGTTTCCACCTTCCTTCCTGCAAGAGACACTGCAGGTCCTTCAACAAACCCAGGGAAATGCAAATTCTTACCTCCTTCTGAGCCTTAATATCACACATGGTCAAGAGCAGGTAGAAGAGAACATCCTGGAAGCCTTATAGCTGGGATAGCCCTGCTAGCAGGCACCCTCTCTCCCTCCCTCCACTTCATCCTCCTTAAATCTCAGCACACACCCAGCAAAGCCCCCTTATTTCCCAGACCTCACTGCCCAGTCCCTCCACCCTTTCAAGACACAGTCATCGCCTGTCCCATCATCTTCTACCTCAGCCCCCTTTTTGCTGGATTTCCTCTTAAATGATGTCCTCTTCTTCTTCTTACTAGATTTCAGTGGATTCTAGAGAGAAAAGACACAGACACAAAAACTCAGTGAGAAGCTGCTGGGCAAGCAGGAGTTGTGCAAGAGCCACAAGAGCTGAGGCGAGTTACCTGGGGTCGTCGGACCCGCAGAATCCAGGTGGGAGGAACAACGACAGCTGCGTGAGCCCCCAGTGAGCAGGGCTCTTCAATGTGTTGCAGCATGAAACAAGACACTTTGCTGTGATACTGGGGAAGGAGGAGAGAAGATAGAAAACTCAGATCTTCAGTTCGCTGAGAACAGCTGCCTTCTCCTCCCAGCTCCCCCATGCCAGTGCAAGGAATCCTGGAGGAAACCATGCAGGAATTTTGTAATGGGAAGGCAATGAGAAAGTTTCTTGTAGAAGCTTTCAGATACCACTATACAGCCTCTCCCAGTAAGAGAAGCTGATAAGGGCAGGCTGCAGAGAAGCAGCTCGGGGAGTGCCAACAGAAAGCACTAGATGCAGACCAGGCTGGTAAGATGTTCAATGGGGGCTGTGCTCACCGCTTGCTTGCACCAGGAACAGCTGATGGCTACAATCTCTTTACTGTGGAAGGCAAACTTCTGCTGGAAACCCTGTGAAGGAAAGGAAAAGAGGCTTATGGAACTCCCTTGCAGCTTTCTACCATCCAACAGGACTTCTCTACCACCAGGACAGATGTTACAAAGAGTGGAGCCCTCCAGATCCTTGTCAGACAGACTCATCCACCACTATGGCACCAGAGAGGCTGCTGTGCTCTGGAAGGATGTTCCTATTGCCCAAGGAAAGCATGTCAGGAAGACAGTTCCTTCCAGGATTGATTGGGCCCAAGGTAAAAAAAATTCTGTGGGAAGCACTTATGGAATGCTTCTCTGTGCAAAACAGGGCACACGTCTTGGTGTTGCTGTAGGCTGCTGCTGCCAAACAGGAATGGTAGGGTGTCTATGGCCCCAAGCCATTTTATTGCCTCTGGTTTGACCTTAGCTTTCCTTCAGGCTGAGAAAAAAAACAAGATACCTTCTCACCTTGCCACACTGACGGCATTTCCCTTCCTGCCGTCTCCGGTGTACCCAGTGATGTCGGACAACGATGGGCTAAAGGGAAAATAAAAAGAAACAAGAAGGGAGTGAAAGGCCCAGTGTGTGAGGGAATGCAGGAACAGGTAGAGGAATAGACCCAGGCCAGCCAGAACCTCTGCTCTTGCAGCAACCCACTGATCACACGCACCAGCGCCAACCCTCTGGGAGAAGGCAAAGCCAAAGAATCAAGGGGGCAAGAGGCCAAATTAAGGTGCTCAGAGAAGAGGGAATTAAAATCAGAAAAAAACAGGAAGGAGAGGAGGGAAACTATAGGTTGAGAATCACACAAAGCAAACCTAGCTGCGAGTGGGCTAACAGTAGTGTGAAGCGCTACTTTTGCCATAAATCACATCTCCATCCCTAAATGTCTCTGCTCAGATGTCCCCAGTGCCAGGTGAAAAATGTGCTGGTGGAAGGTGTGAAAATTCCCCAGGGAGACACAGTTTGCACCCACAGCAGGGAGACAGAAATGCTTGCAGCTAAGCAGAGAACTGCCTATAGCTACATTCATTGAGGAGAGCAGCAGCCCCATAGCCCCCCACACCCAATTCCCCCTGCTCTTCACCCCACAGCAAGCTCTGACAGCCTGCCTCAGCTCCTGCCTGCCCGTGGGGAAGGGAGCAAGGCTGCTCACAGGCACTTTCTCCCCGCCTGCCGGCTCATGGTAGGTGAGGGCTGGGACTTGCAGATTGTGAGGCGGTCGTGAAGTACCACATTTCCTAAATCCCACCTTCCTCTTCCTGGATTGGGAATGGCATTGCAGGGAGTGCAGCAAAGACAGAAGAGGGAGCGCGAGTTCACAGCCCGGCCGCGGTAGGGCCCAACACCCTGCTCTTGAGAGCTTATTGGATCATGATGATGAGAGAGGCATAAACTGGCAGGAGATTTGGGTCATCTGCAGTGATGCTTACCCTGTATGCAGCACAGGGGAGAGGATGAAGAGTCCTGTTGGTTTTAGTGGACATTAATCCAGTGGAAGCAGAAGGGGGGTCTATGACCTGAGCTCAGCTCTGGGTCCCACCAGGCACATGTAGGGAAATAATTGACCCTGAAGGGTCTCTGGCAGTACAAAGGCCAGGAAAGCACTTTTCCAGGGAAAAAGGCAGGAAGAATCCTTGGGGGAACTGAGGAGTATTAGAAAGACAGGATGGAGAGCAGAGTTTGTGAGTAAAAGGAGAAAAAACAGGAAAGGGGAGGGAGAGACAATTTGTAGAGGTTGGAGAGGAGGAAAATAGCCTGAGCAGAGGCTGAGAGGGACTGACAGAAGTTGTCAGCAGAGCCCCAAAAGTAAGTGAAGAACAAAAAAAGGAGCTGAGCTAAGAGTGACATGGAAAGGAGGGTGGTATGGCAGGAGAGGCAAAGGAAGAAAGGTTGAAAGTGATGTTGAAAGCTTCACCTTACCAGGTGACACTGGCATTTCTGAGCAGGCAGCCCTGTGTTTGAGTACCTGTCCCCTACTGCATCTGCTGTGCCATCACAAACAGGGTGGGCCATGACTGAGCCATCCATACCCACTCCAGAGCACTACACGGGCTATGCTGGCTCCACAAGGTGAAGCATGAAGGCTGACACATGCTTCCACCAGTGTAGCTGAGCAAAAAGATCCCAGGCTACTGCCTATACCCAGGACATTAAAACATGGACAAAAGAGGTCTGACAGCACTACTGTGGGCATTTTCCATGACTACCTGGAGTAGCTGGGGCACCCAGATCAGGGCTGAACACTAAAGCCAGAAGTGAGCTCGTACTCTCCCCTTCCAAATTGTGGGAGACTTGGGGACCTGCTGTTTGCCACAGCCTCCTCTAGTTGCTTGGGGACCAGCACAAGTAGGGGGGGAACCTCTCCTAGGAAATAAGTGTTTGCAGGTTCCCTCCATGCAGATGCAGGAGCTTTAGAACAGGCAAACCAGCATATGCAGAGTTCTCACACCCAGTCTGCACTACTGCCTTGCAAAGAAACATCCCTTTTACTGCGCCATCCCTTTTGAGCCAGGAGGGAGCACAATGCCTGCACTCTTAGGGGCAATGTGCTGGCAGCATCTGACACCTTTGTCACCAAACTGGGAAGGTGAGGGGGAGACAGATGTGGGCATTGTCCGAGGCACATCTCTCACCTCCCGCACATTCCGGGATCCTGACTCCCTGAAGGAAGGTTTGCAGCGGAAATTTATCTGTGGATTGAACACATGAGAGGAATCAGTAAAACTGATGGAAACCTGGAGAGTTTTTTTTCTACTATGGCAGGCCCAGAGCCTGTTTGGTACTTGCTGCACCACCGCCCACCCCCTCCAGCTCCCAGCCCCATATCTCTCTCAATGAACAAAATGGGCCTGGGATCCCAGTTATGTTGCTAGATGCTCTTTTTGGTATCACCTCCTCAGATGACCCCTCTCTGCAATGACAAATTGCAGTTCCCAGTCTTCTTCTGTTTCATTACCCAAGAGGAAGGGCTGGCTAGGAAAAGACCGTTACAGCTTTGCAAGGCACACAGGAGGCTTAACAGACTCCACTCACCTTCTCCAGCTGTTCAATGCAGGGTGTATGCACTACTATCTTACAGGCTGCACACTTACGCCTGGAGAGAGGTTTTTGCTGGAGGATGAGAAAAGGGGAAGAAAGATAGGTATATGAATCACAGTGTTCAGAGGCTGGCAAGCTCAGCCTCCCCTCGCACTTCCTTCACATTTTTCAGGATGCCAAACAAGTCCTTTGCAAGAAAAGCATGTGCCTAGACCAGATGCTCTCAGGTCCGTGACAGAGCAGGCAGGTGCTCTCTTTCTGCTTAATCAGTCCTTAACCTCTTCTGACACTGACTGAGAGCACCATGGAAGCTGGTCTAGGTGCCACTTGCAGGGATCCCATGGTAAGCCCCGTAGGAAGGCACAGGATGGCATCAGTGCTCTACATCCACACTAGGAGCAGGATTGAATCTGCAAGCCAGGAGGGAGAACTGCGGCAGCCCTATAAGGTCAGTGCTGCCTGCAGGGTCAGGAGGCAGCAGGCCTGGGTCACCAGTGCTCGCTTTTTTCCTCTACTGCAAGGTTTTCCCAGAGAAGGTAGATTCTCCCTCTAAGGGCATGAAATCCCAACAGCCTCTCTGAATATCATCACATCACCTCCAGATGAGTGGAAACCCCGTGCTGGGTTCCTACCTCAAATTGAGCACCAGCAGAAACTGGGGACGTAACCCTCCAGCATGCAGAGGACGGAGGAACAAACACTCCCCCTTTTTGGTAGCCTCCCAAGCCTCCACGTTTTCCCCAGCAGCAGCACCAGGACTTTGTGGTGTCCCCACCGGGTGGCAGCACAGCCCGCATCGTCGGATCGTCGGCCCCTGACAGGGAGGCGGGGGACCATAGGAGACTCACCAGCAGCTTCGCCATACAGTTCTGCTCCCCAACGTAGCAGAAGTCCCCAGAGACATTGGTCTCAAACCAGATGTGCTCCCCATAGACCGCAGTCTCCTGAAAGGTACAAGACAATGTGTTTCTCTGAGATGGGCATCCCCACTCCTAAAATGCTTTGTGTGAGGGAGAAGATACTCAGAGAAGACTTGGGGGTTGGAGCTAGGTGTAGGCTGGGAGACAAGATGGAGAGAAAAACCCAGGCCAACATTTGGACAGAACGCACCTCACAAAGCTGCTGCCACAGCCCACCCGTTGGAAATGAGAGGGGCCCAGGAAACCAGCTGCAAGACCCACAGCCCAGCTGCAGCGTCCTGCCCAGAGGTGCTGTTTCCATCACCCTCTGAGAGAAGGCATTAGGACAAATTCAACACAGGGAACTATCCTGAAACAAATTCTCTTCTAGGACCTGAGGATGAGGCTTAAAATCTGTCAGGCTTTGCCTTTGAAGGAGAAGTGGCTTGCTCCTGCTGCTTTGTCCCGGCCACCAGAAGATGTCAGCTGCCAGGAGCAGAAGACCTGGCAGTGGAGTAGCTATGCCATCCTCCCAGGAACCACCTGTGCCTGCACAGCCTCTCCTTGCAGCATCAAGGGTTGCTGCCAGCAGCACAGATGCTGTCACCAGGTGGTGGCAACAGTGGAGGCCATAAATGTGTCAAAGCTGAAGTCACCTGGGAAGCCTCACCCTGGGAAGAGCCTGCTGCTTCTTGGCCAGGAGCCCATTCCATGCAACACACAGCAAAAGTTGCTGTAACTTACACTCCAGTCCACAGTGTTGCGTATCTGCCTCTCTGAGTCGCTCCTCAGGGCTAATGCAGGGTTTGGCTGGGCTACCATGTGCTGGAGGCTGGACTTGGCAATAGCTTTCCTGGAAGACACAGGAGGGCTGACTATTAGATCAGAGTAGGAGGAATATGTGCAAATCACAGCATACTTCTAGGATGGACAGTGAGGCTGGGCAGAAAAGCATCTTCAGAAACAAATGGCTGGAAATGAGGTAAAACCCCAGCATGGCTGGCTGAGGAGTGCTCACTCCTGCGAGGCAGGCCTGTGGGATAAAGAGGTGCTGGCCACATTGCTGGGCTGAGCCAAAGACACTTTGCACTGGGCAAAAGATATAGGCTGGGCCTGCTGGCTCAAAGACCTTGGGGACGACAGGTCCATTGCAAAACAGCCTGGGATGCTCCACCAACCTGTGGTGGTGAGCCTGCCTTTGCAGGGACAACCTGGAGCCCTTGTCCCACAGAGGCTTCCCCCAGCTCTCCCATACCAAGGCACCTCAGGGCATTTTTGGTGACCAGTACAATTGGCTGGGGAAAAAAAAAAAAAAGCACCTGTTTTGTTTAGGGCAAGCGAGCTTCTCCCAGGTGTGTTAGGGTGAAGGAAAGGAGCAGGAGAGCCAGCCAGCTGGAGACAGTGTGTATCTCCAGTCCACAATCAGGCCTGCCACCTCCCTCCAGGCCTGGGTTGGCAGGAGGGGATGCCTGCAAGCCCTGTGGGACTGGATTGAGAGCATCAGACAAAATGCTGGCGCTGGGTGGGAGATGCTCAAGGGACGTGAGCAGCACTGCAAGACACAGATGCCAGCCAAGGCCAATGGCACTGAGCCCCTTCCCTCCTCCCCTGCTAAGCCTGGGTCTGCATCCAGCCTCCCTGCCCTAAACCATCGCCATACATACAGCAGCCGGGGGCTCCAGCCATCCGGTGCAGCGTGGCGGGTGAGCTCTGGTCCCAGGCACTCGGGGAGGGTGGCAGAGGGATGGCCAGCCGCAACCGCCCCCACGCAGCGCTGGGCCAGCAGCCGCAGGTGGCCAGAGGGGAGCAGCCCGGGTCGGGGGCTATCACTGGAGCGGCGGCGCTGGCTGAGGCGACGGTAGCAGCCTGGTAAGCCGTAGGTGGCCCGGCCGTACATGAACTCGGTGGGCAGGTGGTGGGAGGAGGCACGTCGCAGGCAGCGGGGTCCCCGTGACAGCAGCCCAGCTTGGAGTGGCCGCAGCCGGGGCAGCATGGCTAGCCACCTCTCCTCGGCCCGCCACTTGCCCCGGCCCCGCTCGGCTCCCGCCACTGCACTGCCACCACCACCGCTATCCTCCGGAGACTCGGATCTGGAGCTGTCGGTGTGGGGTGCCCCGTCCCTTTGCTCTCCGGTGGGAATGAGGCTGGCCAGGAGGACAGAGGGACCCAGCAGGTGGGCATCAATGGCTCGCCCCCGGCCTCCATGCTTTGTCTGGACGGCAAACCTGGGGCTGAGGCAGGGCGGTGTAGTGCTGGAGCGGCGGCGGCTGGGGCGCCGGGGCAGGCCCAGGCAGGAGAAGGCTGGCAGCGGGGCACTCGAGCCCCGGCGGCGCTGGGCCAGCGATACAGAGGGTAGCCCAGCCTGGGAGCGCCGCCTGGCCTTGCCTGTGGGCACGGCCACCACGCTGGCACGCCGCAGCCCCTTCCTCCCAAAGTGCCGCCTAAAAAAGGTTTCCATTGCACCCAGACGGTGGCTGTTAACACAGAGACCAGGAATTAAATAGGCTTCACCATGAGTCCCCGGGCTAGGCAGTAGGGGTCAGAGGCAGGGGGATGAGGGGACAGCAGGGGACACAGGGTAGAGCATATGGTGATGCCACCTGGGGCACATGGCAAGGCTGGGACCCGCTTGCTGGGTTTATGAACTGCTAGGGCTCCTGCTCCTCACAGCTCCCCTGTTCCTTGAGTTTCACAACTCAGCCCAGGGTGCTATGATGGCAGGGCAAGTGTCACTGCCTGTCTGTGACTGTCTGCAGTCCCTGCTCACTGCTGTGGGATCAGCAGAGCCCCTGCCCTGCACTCCAAGGTGCTGACCAGCTCTGGTGACCACCCCCACCACTCTCCTGGAGCTGGTCTACCTAGTTTCCCCATGGGAACCACTCTGGCTAAGCACCAACCCCACCGAATTGGCAGCAAATTGAAACTAAGCCCTTGCAAATCCTAAAGAAGAATCCTGAACAGGTAAATAGAAGCAGGGCAGGCAGATTTGGTAGGAGCTGGCTGGGAAAGCAGGAGGCAAGGAGAGCTGGAGTAGAGCAGAGGAGAGCTAGGAAAATCATCCCATCTGTCCTGCCCAAAACTTCCCTCTCCTAGTGGAAAGAGCTTTATCGGGGCCCTCAAGCTTTCCCTGCCTGGCCCTCAAAGCTTGATAGGCTGCCTGGACCTTGCAGCAGTCAGTGGAAAGCCCTGAGCCACAGGTAGAAGGTGCTGCAGCAGTTTCAGTGCTGGTGGGTTGACATGCAAAAGCTGGAGTGGAAGGGGCTGAATCTGGCTAGCCCCAGCACTCCCCTCCTCCAGAGCTAGTGCTTTGCTTCCCACCCTCCAGCTATTGCCTGGCTCTTCAGCTGCTAAATAGATAGGATTTCTTAAGGGCAACTCAAAAAAACCACCAAGACCCACAGTTTGGTAGAAGCAAAATTCTGGCTCTTCAATTGCTCCCAAGGCAGAGGATCATGGCAGCCTGCAGGCACACACAAACCACCACCATCACTCAATAATTTCCATGCTCTACCCATCCCAAGAGTATGGGCACACCACTCACCACTTCACTAAGGTTAGCACTATGGAAGCACTTGCTTCTACCTTCCTCCTTCTGATGTTCTTTTATGCACTTGCTCGTAGGTCAGCAACACCAGAGGACTTTCAGAAGAACACCTTGGTGCAAACCTTCACTGCCCTGAAGTCCATGCAAACAGGGAAACTTGTCAGAAGCTTCCCTTTTTGTTTGGGATATGCATGTATGATGTGACACGGGCGTTATTTTCTGAACTGTGAACTGGAGCTTTTGCTTAGTGCTTGTACCACAAGCAACCCATCAGGCTACACCTCCATTTCTTTTGGAGAAGTACAAAGTTGAATTTGTACTTGGTCAGGCTTGGTTCGGTCTCCTCCAGCCTGGTATGCAAGAGAGGTGGCTCTTTAGTTTCTACAGTCTTGTTGCCATGTCTGTATTCAGTAATGTAGCACAAGGAGGAAAGGAAGGATAGCGATGCCCTCCAGAGGAATCTGCAGTTCAGAGAGCAGAGGGCAGCTAAAGCCTGGTTGAACTGAAAGCAAATAAAAGTGCCACCTCCTCAGAGGGATTTCAAGTCCTACCACAGTGAGCAATGCAGGTACATCCAGCACTCCCTGGTCACCGTCAGATAAACTATCACACCACTGAGGCCCATGCAGCTCTGCAGAGGACAAAAGCAGTTTTTGCTGATCATGCTGCTTCCAGCCCATCCTAACTCTGCAGTGCTCCATTCCTGTTCCTTCTCCCCATCATACGCAGAATCATGCACAGTAAATGATGATGCCTAGTAAACTGTATCATCATCAACAGGTGTTAAAAAATGTCTGAACAAATAAAACCTTAAAATAAAAAAGCCCAAGAGAGAATACTGCCTGGGTGTTACACGCTGCAGCAGACCCTTCTTGGCCAGCTTTAACTGCTGAGGAGACATACTGTCCAACTACATCCCGGATGAGCTGAATGGATGCTCCCTCCTGCCCCAGATATTCTACTAGTGTGAAGCTGCTGTACTGCTTGCTGAGCTGCTCTCGGCAGGAAGATCTCTCAACACAGCTTCCTTCCTTTTTGCACCACAGTCTCGTGAGGAAATCTGCTAGAAAAACCTTGGCTTGACATTTATGTTTGGGTAGTGGCTGATTATGGTCCTTTTTATCTTCAGGGATGTCTGCAGTGGCACTTGGACTCACGCTCAGGCCACCAGTGGTGAAGGTTATTACCGGGCAACCATCTGACAGCCCACAACAGCAACATGTGGCAGCTCAGATATGATGGTGAAGATATCCCCATCTCTCGCAACTTACTTCCAATCTCAGCTCCAAATGGTGTATCGCAGGTGTTGAGAACTGCCACTGGCAGAGCAGATGGACAGACTGCCAGGGGTGCCCAGGGTTGATGTACGCAAGCAGAGTTGCGTGCAGAGCACCTGGAGAACTATGCAATGGGCAGAGAGGGTCTAAGCCCTGGAAGCCTCTGGCCGAACACCAGCACATTTCTGGTATCTCCACCATTTGTTGCTGAGACAAGATGGAGGAGAAGGGGTACCTGTTGCTGCTCTGCAGACTACATTGCTCAGCTCAGTTAGGTGAGGAGGCTGCCTGGCATTTGCAGGGTGGGAGGGAAAGGAAGTTCTGCTGCACGCACTAGGATATCAACTCTGCTTACAAGCGGCTTTGCACTATCATTTCAATCTCCTTCTGTGAATGAGGAAGGAGTCAGCAGCTCTGGTCTGCTCATGATCTGTAGTCAGAGATCTTGGGAATTTTTTTTTTTTTTTCTGGTCAGACCCATCGGAGCTCCTCAGCCTCCTATGCTCCCTGCTTGGCATTGGTGGGCAAAGATGCTGCTGAAGCAGGAACATGTCCTGGAGCATGAACAGCTGCAGTGCTGCCCTCAAGAGCCAGGAGAGGAGGGGGCTGCTGCAGGAAGCTCTCCAGGTACTCAGTGTCTAAGGACAGAGCTAACCTTGGTGGCAGGATCTAAATGGCCTACAAAAGTCAAGCAGGGATCAAAGAGGAAAAACTTGTATCTTGTAATTGCAGTGGCCACAGAGCTTGTGGATCAGCTGATATGGAGGACCCTGCTGTCTGGAGAGCCAGCAGCCATCTCTCCTACAGTGGTAATACCTCCAAAGCCAGACAAGCTGACTCCTAGGGCTAAACCGCAGTGTCGCCTCAGACTCTGCCCATGTCAGGAGGAACTTCAGGATATTGAGCTCCATTATTCTGCTTTGCTTCACCAGCTTCAACCAAACCCCCATGTACCATACTGAACAGGCCCTCTGTGCCCTTAAACGTGGACAAGGATGCTGTGTTATATGCCTGGTTGACTGTTCCTCTACATTATGATTCCCTCTGTCCCTCCAGCAGCCTGGTCTATTCCTGCCAGCACCCAGAAGAGAGAACCCAGGTTACCTTTGTACTGTGCCAAACTTGGCACCCCTATCCTGGCACCAAGTATGGCAAGAGGATCCTTCCACAGGACACTGCTGCCAGCACAAGGCACAAGCTTTGAGCCCTAGAGAAGTCTGTACTTGAAAAACACCATCTCCTCCCAACCTTTCAGCAAACCTCCAGTTAGTCGACTGGAAAGCATTTTTTCCAACCACGGGGCTACAGCAAGGGAAACAAGCCTGAGAGTTTTGCCCTGCTCCATGACGAGTGCTCTTCCTGACGGCAGCTGGCTGCGTACCTGCATTCCAGCTTGTTGTGGGTGCTGGGGAGCCGCTGTGGCACCAGAGCTGGCAGTGTGCAAGCAGCAGCCTGTTTCAGTTTACAAGCTGTCTTCCCCTGCCAAGGACACTTGACTTGCACAGCTCAACCACGGGGAAAGTGTGTTATTAATAGCCACCCCTGCGTGACACCAACATCTCCTGGGCTTCTGCCTCTCTGTCTCCTCTCTGCCAAGACACCAGAGGGACTGAGGGACAAGAGCCTGGGAGCCCATCCAGGGAGCTGCAGCTCATCCCTGCCCTGCTGACGTACCACCACTTGCCTTCAGCCTTGGTTTCCATCACAAGCTCACACCCCGCCATCCCTTCAGTGCTCTGATACTCACTTTTCCCATGTACACTGCCATCCCTGATGAGATCCTGTCCCTGCTCTCCCTATCTGCTTGCAGGCACTGATCTCTCCTCTCTCTCGGGCTCCCTGGCTAGCCCCCTCTGATGTGCCACAAAGAGCAACTGGCACAGATGAGGTCTGCTGAGGAAGGTGCCCCCACCAGATGTGGAAGGGAGCATGCTGGTCAAGAGGTGGTGCAACCCTCAGGACTTTGGTTGCAGTGAGGTAAGCAAGTTCCCAAACTCTACGCAGTTTGTTTCTCCACAAAATCTCTCCTACATCACACAAATAAAAGAGAGTCAGGAGCTCCCTGTGCTGGGGACACACAGCACCGTCTGGCATGATCAAGGAGGTGCAGCTTCACCCTCACTCTAGCACAGGGCTAAGGAGGCTCCATCCAAACCACGAGTCTTTCAAAGTATGGCAAGGGGTGAGCTATGGGCCATGCTCACCTTCTATTTTAGGATTCATTCATTTGATCTACTGCAACAAGTGCCACTGCCTACATGAGCCACAGCACCTTGCTCTCAGGCTCCCAAGCTGCAAGATCACAGCATTCCCAGGGCAAACTGTGGCTAAGGACATTCCCAGTTCTACTGTCACCCTCATACTGCAGAGGAGGAAAGTACTGCTACAACCTTAAGGTTGCTCCTCTGGGCTGCCAAAGGTTTCTGGTCCTTGCAGGGCACTCAGAGGGGAACAGGTCCCCACCTATCTCTCAGTGGGCTCCAGGGTTGATCCACAGGATTTCAGACCTCCCTCCTAGTAAGAAAGCAAGGCAAGGGCTTAGAAACTGGCTGGTGGTCACACACACAGCTGCAGAGAACCTCTTCCCAGCCCTGAGGTCTCTGCACATGCAGCCCCAGCACCCCTCTCTGCAGAAAGCTGTGTAGAGGCCCCTGCCAGGGCTACTGGCCTTGAGCAGCGAGAGCAAGGCACCCCTGGAAACATCTAAAAGGCTTTCCCACCTTGCTCAGAAGCTTGTCAGTGCTACTGGGCACTTTAGTTGACCAACCTGAAGGCCCTAGGACTGCATTGCTTCACAAGGGACAGGCAGCAACATCAGTTTGGCCTCTGCACCCATCTTTCACATGGCCAATCAAAAGAAGCAAAACTCACCCATGGGGTTTATTTCAGGGGACAGGAACCTCAGGGCACACCCCAGGCTGGCAGCAACAGCTCACCATCACCAGTTCAGCATCACTTCTGACTGTGGGTGCCCTGGGCAGATCACCACGCCAGGGATGAGACATGGCAACTAACTTTAACCTCACACCATGTTCAGGGGATTCACACTTCATTGGGAGGTGGGGATGCCACACAGAAGAGGGGGATGGAAGCAGGGACAGGCACCAGCGTCTCTTTGCAGGGGGTTGTAGGCAAGGCAAAGAAACAAAACACTGTGGCTTTGCAGCTTGTCATGGGAAGCTTCTCCAAGGGGCAAAGCCAAGTGGAAGGAACTGCCCAAGGTCATGCAGTGTCCTGAGCATGGGCCCTACTGACTGGCCCTACCTTGACCAAGGCAAGGCAAAGGGATCAGCCATCCCACCCTCCTGCCTGGCCCTTCACAACAAAATGCTCTCAGGTTTGGCTTGCTGGGAGAGCAGGGGCTGGGAACAGAATGGCCTGAGATTTTTTTTTTGGTTTTTTTTTTTTTTACAGTTTCTATCAGAACACCACATCTTTCTTGTGGCAGTTCCAACCCACCTCTGCCCAAGCTCTACGTGACGCCTTGGTGCCTCCTCCCCTTCACCACATTCTCAGGGCAATCCTGAGATGTGCTTTAAGGCGCATCTGCCAGGCTAGCTCAGACCCTCCTCTTACACTACATAAAGCTAATAGTTTGCCAGCCCCGAGGCTCTGAGTAATGTTCCCATTACAACAATGTGATTTCCTTCACAAAATCCATGGAAGACAGTGTTTTGTCTTAATTTAAACCAAAGGCGTCTCCTTGGAGGCTCCTGGGCTGACTCTGGGCTTTCATATCCCTTGACAACTTTCCACCATCATAACATTATGAAGTTTATTTGCCACTACAGTAAATAACTTGCCTCCTGGTTATCAAGAAACCTGACAGCCCTGATTTAAACAATCTGTCTCTGTGTTTGGCCGGGGAGCCAAACAGCAAGACTGAAGGCCTCAGGCACTGAATTAATCTGGGATGAAACGACAAAGGGTGAGCAAGCACTAACAGCATGCTAGGGCCGAGACAGAGCAGGGGTCGGGGAAGAGGCTGGACACGCAGTTTCTATTTCGGTCCCATCAACAGGACCAGCGATGCAGGCTGGGAAGGTCTTTGAGAGTTTCTTCTCTCTCTCTGAGCTCCCTTTGCAGAGTGACATGCACGAAGCAAAGCGGCGGGGGGCTCGGCAGATTCTTCAGCAGATTCCCACTGTCCTCCCCAGGACTGGTCCTCTCTTTTGGTACACACAGCTCTGCACCTCCCATAGAGGAGGGACTCGACTCGATACGCTGTTTAAAGAGAAGTCGGTCCCACAGCCCAGCTGTCTGACCCAAACTGCCTGAGCAGCCCTGGATTTTTCCCACTGGAGCCCCAGGGAGAAGGCAACAAACCCAGTGTAAAGATAAAGCTGCAGCGTGACAGATGCAGAGCAGAAGCAGTGATTCTCATGGCTGGGATGTCTTTGGACCTTCCAAAGGCATGCAAAAACCTTTGCACCTCCCAGAGCAAAGCCAAGAGAGCCTCAAGCACTCAGCTACAGGCACTGATAACAGAAAGATGGGCGCCACATGCCCCCCTCCAGCCCACGGCAGGGGTCGGGAAGGGCATCCCACTGTTCCCAGCAGAAGTATGGTGCCTCACTGCCACCAGCACAAGAGGAGATGCCTGGAGTCCACAAGTCTGTCCTGCTTCCCTAAACTACCCCAGGGCAAAGCGGCCGAGGCCCAGGGGTTCCCGTACAGGGTGGCTCCCCGTGCCACTGTCCTCTGCCACCTGCAGCTTCCTGCTGCCATCTGCATGCCACACAGGCTGGCAGGACACAGCCAGTGCCGTAACAGGCAGCAGACTGGGTGGCTGGAATCACATCTCTGGCAGGGAAACCCTCTACCCTTCTTCCAGAGGGGAAACAACAGCTAGCTGTCACCAAGTGCCACAGCAGCCATGTTTCACGGAGCCTCCCACCTCAGCCCCAAGAATGGCTCGTAGCCCTGTGGACCCACTCCAGCCTCTGGCAGCAAACACAGCTCAGCAGGAGCAAGGCCGAGGGTCTTGGGGATGACTCCAGGGTCTGCTTCCCCCTGCCTTAACCCAACAGGATAAGACCCAGTACCTGCTCAGACCATACCCTCAAACTAAGGGCTGGCTCCCCCGGCTCCCTCCCATCCCCCACCCAGCACAAACAAAAGCAGAGAAACGCGGGGGAAGAGGAAGAAGAGGAGGGGAGAAGGGGAGAGCGTGGGGAAAAGCCCCCGTGACCTGATCTGGAGCGGCGCAGGGGTCCCTGCAGGTGCCGAGTGGGTGGCGGCGGCCGGGCAGCAGCGGCGGCAGGCCAGCCCTCTGCTGCTAAGTCCTAGTTTGGAGAGTGAGCGCTCAGCTTCTCCCTCCGCCTCCTCCCCGCACTGCAAACCCTGACAGCGCTCGTTAAAATAACCGACTGCACTTCCTCTCTGAGCAGCCCCTGCCCGGAGGCGCATGCCCCAGAGGGGGCCCAGAAAGAGAGGTGTCCCCCGCCCCCGGCACTCCGCTGCCCTCCGAGCACCCAGCTGTGGCTAGGGGATGCCACCACTTCCCTCGGAGCGGCAACAGGAGGATAAGGGGAGGAACCTGCTGACAAAGCGATTCTCTCCTGCCTCCTTGGGACCTCCATAAAGATACGCGGGTTTGCATGGCTGATGAGAGCCGGGCCACTGGCCATGGAGAGCCCGAGTTTGTGCACAGGAGGTAACTTGCTCCTCAGTTACAGACAGTGTGTGGTCCGGGCAGGTTCCATACACGTCTCAGGAGCTTTTTACCTCCCCTTGTTGCTGCAAAGCCCCCATGGGACCTCTGGCAGCCAGACTGGGGACCTCCCCATCATGCTTCATTGCCATCTGGGTCCCACAGCCGCCCCCAGGGACCTGCTCCTGGCCAAACTCAACCCAACCCTCTTTTGGGGCCACAAAACCTGCTTTGGCCTTTGCAGAGAAAGGTCTCGGTGAAGGTCAGCTCACACCACGATGCCTGCAAGGGGTGAGTCACCAGCTATTGTTATTTTGGTCATTTACCCGGTGATGGGAGCCGATAGCCTTGCATGCGGCCGTAGTGAGTCAGCACGGGTGGCTGCAGCTGGGACCTTGTCCTTTCACACCCTGCCTCCTCCTGCCTGCCCCTTCCCCATGCCTACATGTCATGGCTAAAATTAGATAGGGAGATCTTCTCTGTGTGTAAGAGCGTGCCTGCCTTTGGACCGTGCCCAGTGTTCCTTGGGGCCTGGAGAGAGACTACAGTAAAATGATCATAACAAAACGTCAGGGGAGGTTGCTGCCAGCAAGGCGAAAGCAACGGCGGCCAGCTGCCTTCCCTGATGGGTATCGTGAAAACAGTTCACAGGAAACCATTAAACCAGAGGGGAGCCAGGCCCAAAGGCTGAGCTACCGCCATCACTGCAGTCTGTGTCACGGCAGAAGGAGCAAGTGGCCTTTGCAAAGCAGCAGGAGCTGGGGGTGGGTGAGGACATGTGAGCAAACCTCTTCAACACCAAAGCCGCTGCAGGGCTTGCCTTCAGCCCTTTTCTCACAGTGCCAGAGGGGAAGGGAAGCTGGAGCTGCCCAGGGCAGGCAGGAGACGTTCATCCTCACTCAGCCCTCTCTCCCCGCAAACCTGGCAGCTGCTGAAGTATGGAGGGATATATCCCTTTCCCTCCACAAGATACACGTCCTTCCAACTTCTCTTCACAGCACCAGAAAACGGCCAGTTGCCACTAGCAGCTGAGCAGGTCCCAGCATCCTCACAGTCCCAGAGCAGCCATGGTGCTGGCTGCAACCACAGGAGGAGGAGAGGCTGCAGAAAGGCCCCTAGGAACAGTCCCCAGTCCATCACTGCTAGCACCCACTTTCTGGATCTGGCAGGATGTTTTACCAGAGAAGAAATTAAAATTGCGCTATGTGTGGTTCCTCCCCAGTCCCACCTCCAGCCAAGGCAGCTTCTCTCCAACTGCCCCGTGCCTACCCTGCTCTCCCTGTGCCCCATGGTCAATGCACAGCAGGGACCCCCACTGACACCACTTCCTGCTCCTTACCCCCACCATAGTCCCACCGCCCCCCTAGTCCAGCAGGACCCAGACTTGCAAATAGAAAGAGCCTGGAGGGATGCCCAGGGTGGATTCTAGCTGGCCCCAAAATCCCTTCCACGTCAAGCAGACCAGCAAGAGATCAGGGCACTGGTTCTCCAAGTCCCTCTCCCTGGAGGCAGTGGGAGCAGGAAGCTCAAGAGCCCACTCTTCAAACCAGCCAGGCAAACCTTCCTGCTGCCGTTCTCTTCCTTTTCAGCGTGACGTACCAAGCCCTCACCCTACAAACACACAGGTGAAGGGGCAGTGAGGGAGACCTTTGCCTACTCAGGCTGCTGTCACAGTTTTCAGTCTGCTGCGTTCAAGCAGAAACCACCGTTCAGAGCCGAGAGGCTCCCCAGCCCCACGCAGCCCAGAGCAAAGCTTTCCAAGCAAGGGGAGCCTGGTCCCACGCACCTGAAACCACAAGTGGCATCCCCCGCAGATGTCTGCAAGGGGAGAACTGCTCAGCATCCCTGAGAAACCCAGTCTTCAGTGACACCCCCTGCCCCCCAAAGCCTGAGGCTAAGTGCTTCACACATTTCTGTGTCAAGGAAAGTCACATTTCTGTGTCCCAAGCCTTCAGCGTGACCCCGTGACTAAGCAAAGCACATGTCGACTTGCCACCCGAAAGGCATTTGTTGGTTTAACTGTGACCCTGTTACTGATATTGACTCTAATCTTTGGTTTCACTTTTTCACCTCGTGGCAGTGAGCTGCTGAATCTTTCTTCTCCCCCACCTCAGGTCAAAATTAAAGTAACTCCTTTATAGCACTATCTGTCACTTCTTGGTTTTGCTAAATGTCAGTTTGTCCCTCTGCTACAAATGGGAGGGGAGGAGAAGTTGATTTTTTTTCCTCCTCCACTGTTTTTGTTTTAACTGCCCTCAGCATATCTGCTCTTATGTGCTTCCTTTTCTTCTCTCACCCTAACATCCCCAGCTTTTGCAGCCTCATCAATGGGCTCTTTTCTCCCACCATCCTTCAGAGAGGAGATCCCAGGGTAAGAGACACTGTCAATCAGAGATTAGACCACTGTCCCTCTTCCCAGCACAGGCTAGCACTTCACCGCAGACTAGTAGTGCAGGGCTACCCTACTCTGCGCCTCGAGTTTCTCTGCTCCCACTGCCACAGGGTGACACCAGATGCTCTGGAGACCACCACAGTCAGGGGAACAGCCCAGGCTCCAGGTGCAGAAGTTGGGTGGGTGCTGATGAGCGGCTCCAAGTGCTACCAGGACACACAAACCCATGCAGCAGCAAGCTGGCTGACAGATGCCTTGGCTGGAGGTTTGCCTCTGAGCATCAGCCAGCCTGTGGCAGCAGCTGACGCATCTAAGCCAGCAAGCTCACTGTCCACTTCACTCATGGCAGCACAAAAAAAGGCTTCTCACAAATGCTTTGCAAAAGGCCTCCCTTGCAGAAGAAAGGAAAGCAAAATCAGGAGCAAGGAGACAAAGCCAGTGACCCCACAGAGAGGACATGCCACAACACACAGAGGAAGCAAGCCCCAGGGAAAGGGCCAGAGCTGCACAGCAGAGCGTCGAAGAGCAACCGTGCCCTCTGGTGTTCAACCCACAGCATTCTGGGTCTCTCCAAAACCCACTCGCCTCCCCTCTGCAGAGCACTAACTGGCCACACTGGCTTTTGCCCCTAACACCTCCAACCACGGGACTGCCAATCAGTACTGGGGCACAAGATGTTTGTGTCTACAAGGTTGGGCAAGCTGGAGACGGAGTGGGAAACTCAGAAAGTCCCGGGATGCCCTACCTCCACGTTTCCTCAGGTGCACTCATGAGGCCCCAACACCACAGCTAGCCAAGCATCATGGTTTTGGCTGGGATAGAGTTGACTTTCTTACTAGCAGCTGGTATAGTGTTACGCTTTAGATTTGGAATGGGGAATACTATTGATAGCACACTAATGTGTTTGGTTGTTGCTAAGCAGTCAAAGTCTTTTCTGCTCCTCACACTGTCCCACCAGCAAGTAGGCTGGGAGAGCATCAATGCTAAGAGGGGACACAGCTGGGACAGGTGACCCCAGCTGACCAAAGGGATATTCCATGCCATGTCATGTCATGCTCTGTATATAAAGCTGGTGAAAGAAGGAGGAAGTAGGGGACATTTGGAGTTATGGTGTTTTGTCTTCCCAAGTAACTGTTGTATGTGATGGAGCCCTGCTTCCCTGGAGATGGCTGAACCAGCCTGCCGATGGGAAGTAGTGAATGAATTCCATGTTTTGCTTTGCTTGTGTGTGCAGCTCTTGCTTTACCTATTAAACTGTCTTTATCTCAATCCATGAGTTCTCTGGCTTTTACTCTCTGGATTCTCTTCCCTATCCTGCTGTAGAGGGAGTGAGTGAGCTGCTGTGTGGTCCTAGTTGCCGGCTGGGGTTAAGTCATGACACCTAGGTATCAGCTCCCACACAGCAACTACATCCCAGCAATCGTGACTGCCTCCCAGGCCCTGGTATTCCATCATGTCTGGCAACCCCAGCCCTACTGAACTTCAGGCTGCTTTGGCCATTTGGCTAAACCATCCTCTCGGCGTTGTCGTCTTAGCTCTTCAAAGCGCTCAGCATGCACAGGGTCTAGGTACTACAGCCCTCATGCCCACAATGGCTAGGACATGGAGGAGGAAGACCTCAACTGAACTTCACCACAAACACCAGCAAAACGGATGCTACCTTGTTAGCCGATGAGAGTCTGGCAGTGATCTGCCTTCTAGAACAAGGTTAGTAACACAGGCAGCAGGCTGACAGCCTGGCTTTTGGCAGCCTTAGTTAGTGCAGACAAAAGAGGGTGATGTGGGGCAAAATGTGGGTGGGAGGGAGGAGAGCTCTTGAGCAGAAACGTTGTGGCAGCTGCTGTAACTGCACAGCCTGTGCAAGCCAACAAAAATACCACGTACTTATACACCGCCGGCCGGTGCTTTATCTTCCTGGATCCCCATCGGTGGGGCTGGCTGCCCTGAAGACAAGGAAAGACACCTTTGTGGGGCAGGTACAGTCTAGGGACACAAAAAGAGTGGTCAGCAAGCCCTCCCCATAAACACTCCTGGCTGCTCAGCACATGCTGCTGTTCTCACCCTCCACAGTTTTCCTTCCCCAGTGCCACCCTTTCACCTTACACTCTCCCCCCAGCCTTGTCATTTTTGCAGACACCAGGGCCCCCAATGGCACCTGTACCACCACCCCTGGTGCAGTGCTATCAGCCACGGAGGTCAATGCAGGCAACATGCCCACGGAGCTGGGGTCAGCAAGGCCATTTCTCCCTTCAGAGCCACTTAAGGAACATCAAGTACCACACTCCAGCTTCTGGGATACTAACCCACACCCATCCGGAGCAACCTCCAACCCTGCACCTCTACAGCTCAGGAACCATGGCCAGGTTGGCACAGAGAGGGAGCCCTGCTTTACTCCATCCTCCCCTGCGCCAGCCTAGCTCCTGGCAGCCCTCACCTTGGCTGTTGGGTCTGGGCATGGATTTGAATTTCAAATCAATCATGAAGGCACTCACCAAGCCTTGCATGGAGGAGCATTGTTTGGGCAGGGCAGCTGCCTGTTCCCAAAACCTCCGGCTCCTGCACATGGGCACCGAGCCCTCGCAGCCCTGAGCCACTGCCAGCCAGTGGCTGGGGACCAAAGCTCTTGGTGACCCAGCGCAGAGGGGGAGCACCTTTCTTGGGACCCTTCTGACACCCACGCTCACCACATCTGCTTCCTCCATAGTTCAAACAACAAGAAAACTTGTGGGCAGGTGAGGCTGTTTTTTGAGTCCAGGTCAGGGTTCCTCACTGGCAGCCTCCGATGGAGCATTCCCTGGCCCCAGCCAGAAGCCAGATGCCTCTGATCATGCACCCAGCAGCTCTCACAGGACAGGAGCCCCGCTGCCTCTTAATCTCACCATCTGCCAGCCTCTGATGGGTGCAAAATCCCTGTAGAAAACATCTCTCTCCCCCCCACCCCGCTCCCCCTCCCCGGGNCCTCAGGCTTGGGCAGTAAGAGGCTTAGCACTGGATCCGAGTGGCTCCTGGCCAGGGCTGGGGCAGCACGGCAGGACGAGATACAAATAATCTGATTGAGAGGGAACTTTCCCACAGAGGGCCAGCACGTGGCCGGGGGCACGGCCCCCTGCTCCCTCTCCAGGCTGGCTACGGACCTTGTCTGGAGGCTGGGAGCTTAGGAAGAGGCTCCAAGATCTGTTAGGTACTTCTGCCTCATGATTCTCCATTCTCATCCCACCAGCAAGTCCTGTGTATGATCCCGCTCAGCCTGGGGGAGCAGGCAGGAAGGAGTCCCCCCTGCTCTCCGGCTCCACACCTGGGCTGCCAACGGTAAGCGAGGGACGGGCTGTTCTGGCACCCACGTTTCCTGTGGGAGCCAAGCTGCGCCAAAACGAGGGGAAAACCCTCTTCAACGAACCTCTTCGTTAGCTCCCCTGACTTCCTGGGACAGCCAGCCAGCAGGGACATGTGACTTTCTGCAAAGCCACAGCGTGGTTCAGAGCGAGGACTGCTCCCACCCCGCAGAGAGCTGAGCTGCAGCTGGCGAGCAGGGGAAGAAAGATGGGGTGAGCAGAGCCAGGGAAGGGGTAAACACCCAGCTTTTTTTCCCTGACAGTCCTGGGTGGGATTTTCATGCCTCTCTGGCTGGGAGCCATTGCCATGAGGCTGGGACCAGGTGGATAGAGGTTACCACGAGCCAGCATCCTGCTGTAATGCCCATGAGAGGGACTGAAGGCATCTCCAATGACTTGGGGCATGTGGGGTTGGGGTGGCAGCTGAAGGTTGGAGGACCTATGGCCAAACCTCTGCCCCCAGAGAGGAGCTTCCCACACCAGTGCCATGTACCTATTGCCCAGCACCTGCATCTTGGGCAGCATCCCCCCAGTCCTGGATGGAGGTCACCAGCTTCCGTTGGTCGCTGCCAGCTCTCCTCTGAGACGGGGGATGCTTAGCTCATTTCCCCAAGCCCTGAACTACTGGGAAAGGCTGACAGCCATGAGAAGGGCAAAGCTCAGGCAGGCACTTCCCAGGTGCCAGAGCAACGGCCGCAGGTAGAAACTGGAATTGGCAGCCTAACCCAGACAGCACAACCTGCCCAGCAGGCAGGGCTTGGGCAGGAGGCCCATTAACTCCTGCTGGGACGGTAGGGACTGGGAGAGGTCCTCTCAGTTAACTCCTGGTGTGATGAGGAAGAGTTTACCCTGGGGGTAGTGCTCACAGTTAACTACAAAGTTAACACCCCCAAGCATGAACCCCTAAACCACAGGCAGAAGAAGAGGGCTGAGACTAACATGTCAGGCACAGACTGGAGGACTCCATTCTCTCCGGGCCCTGGCCTGGCCAGCACAGTCTCATCGTTTGCCTTGGCAGAGCTGTACCCACCATGTGACATCCTGATGGGGAGGAGAAGAAACTCTCCCAGCTCCCAAAAAGAGATTGCAGCTACTGCCAGGCCTGCAAGTGGCAACAGAAACAGGGTATGACTTTTGTGACACTGGAGAGCTGGCCCAGTGAAAGCTCCCAGACTCAGGATTTCAAAGACAGAGGCACTGATTCCCTCAGAGTCTGGAACTAGCAGGACAGGTTTCCTCTATTTCCACACCTTGTCACTGTCCCCAAGTAGGTCTTGCACCAGAGTCTCTACCTCTAAAAGTCTCTGGCAGAAGCAGTTCACCTCCTGCTAGTCCCTGCCTCTTCTAAAAATGATGGTTTATACTCCAAAGGGTCAAGGAGCCTAAGCCTCAGCCTGCAGCCCTAGCTCTGCTCCTGAGCTCAGCATCTCAAAAGCCAGCAAGCAAGCACGTGGCTGAAAGCTAACTCAGGAGCTTCAGCTCACCAAGGTACCTGGGAGAAAGAAACCAGAGCTCCACTGAGACTGGAGCTGGAAGTTATATTTAGAGGCTTTGCCAAGTCTCTGGGGAGACTGCCTGCTCCCCAGGCATGACACCACGATGAGAGAAGGAAATCCTACACTGCATCCCCCACTGCCTGCTGGAGCTCAGGTTGCCTTCCATGAGAGCATTCCCCCCATCCCAGAGGGCTGGCCTCACGCTACAAGCAGCTGCTTTTACTCCCCAAGAGGATTCATGCAATCGAACAGCCTCCAAACTCTCCCACCTTGCAATATCCATGCCTCTGCAGCTTGCCTCTCAACACTGTCTCCTTGTAAAGACCCGTGCCTGCTACCAGTGCCCACCCCCATCCCTCTGCTGCCCTTCTTTCTTCCCATTGCTTTTGTTCAAAGAGGGGAAGAGGTCACTTGTCCTCTTTCCTCTCAGCCCCTTGAGGAGATTACAGAGTTTCTTGGAAGGGATGCTCCAGCTCCTAAGCAGATTAGAGGTCCTGCCACCTTCTCCAGTGCAGCTACAGGGCACTGCTCTGATGTCAGGAGGGCAGCAGAGCCACCAGTGGATGCCCAGGGCTGGAGAGACAAGGCAGATGGCAAGCAGGGACCATACTAGGGAAGGTCCTAGCTTCTGGGGGCTGCTGGGACCATGCCCCCCTCTCATCGTTCCCTGCCCCATCCCAACAGCCCCACCAATGCTTTTCTTTTCCCTGCTCTCCCCAGCAAGATCAAAAGTCCCTGAGCTGCCCCAGGGAGGTCAGGCCCAGAGCAGAGAGCACAGAGCAAACACAGCAGCAGGAAGAGCTCTCCCCACACATCTCACCTGCCCTGAAAACAAGCCTGGGTGTCACTGCAAAGGACAGCTGGGGACTCCCACAGGTGTTGCTGGCCTGGGGCCCAGCTAATGCCACCCATCACCCGTGATCTGGATGGGGAGCAGACAGTGGAAGGTTTCAGAGCCAGAGGCATGCAAAAGCTGCATTCGTGGAGGAGGAGGAAGATTGCTCAACTTTGCTGGCAGCAAGGTGCTTTGTGAAAAAGCCTGTCCCAAGGTAAGCGCTTCTCTCGGCCTGCCAGCACACAGATTGCAAACTTCAGGCTCCTCATCTGCCTGCCATCACTATCTGCCTGCCAGGGGCTCATCCCACCACACAGCCCCTCTACTGCACCATGCTTGGGGAAAGCAAACACCAAGTCCTGCACCCTGGCTGGACCTGCTCACCAGCAGGTTGGAGGGGACACAGCAGTGCCCCCCTGCACAGCAGGGATGAGGAAGTCTGGGAACCATTCCACCAGCACATCTCCCCCAGCTTTCGTATGGGCATGAGCGTCACGCTGAAAGAAAGACAGTGACAAGCAACGTCCCAGAAAGACGTAGGCGGGTGCTCGGCTCAGTTTCTCAAATGCCGTTTACCCACATGCTGTGCCACCCACAGACCTTCCCCAGGGCAATGGCAAGCGACCCTGGGCTCGCGTGCAGGCTCCAGCACTGGGCCTGCCAAAGGACCACAGCCAAAAACTTCATCCCACATTCTCTGCAGGGCAACTGCCCACCGGCTGCCCTGATGGCAGCTACACTCCCTGCTTAGTCTACCACAGCAGACCTAGCCATCACACATATCTCCTCTGAAGGGAGATGTCTTAAAGACCCTAAAGACCATGAGGAAGAACCGTTTCACCATCCTACCTCTCCAGCGCTGGGAAGAACAAGAAAGGGGCTTTGTCCCTAGCACTAGCACTCCCTCCCTAAGTCCCCCATGGAAAGGGTAAACCGTTTACTCAGTGCAAAAAAATGGAGCACCTAGGAAGGAAATTTAATCCTAACCACCTATTATCTGATCCGCCCCAATCTCTTTATCAGCCCAATTAAAAGAATTACCCATCTGTGGCCCGGATGCACGTATTGTGCACTTGTCTCCGTCAGCTCTGGAGCCAATTACTCCACCCTCCTTTAAGGCAATTACAAGGTACAGAAATAAGGCCGCTTGTAAAACACCGGGGACTAATATACTGCTGGAGGCCAGAGCTTGGGAGCTCACCCCTCTCTTGCTTCAAATCCCCTCGGTGCTCACCTCCCCTGGGGACAGTGCAAGCTCTTTTGCCATTTTGTGGTCCTGTCCCTCTCACCTGGCCACAGCTGTGCCTCCCAGTGGCAGAGCCCAGCAGCACGTGTCCATCTTTGGAGACCTCTCTACTTGAAGACAGGGCTTTCCAGAGACCCACCACCGCTAGTGGGCAAGCTCCTGTCCATTGCCTAAGTTTTCCATTGCTTCCCAGCCACATATGCTCTGGCTGAAGTCCAGAATCAAGTGGGGGTACAAGTTTCCTCACTGATGGTTGTTGGAAAGCATTTGTGGAGTAGGAGATGGCTGTACTTCTCGCCAAAGGAAAAAGCCTTCCCCCACAATTCCCTTGAAGGAGGTGGAACTTCACGTCACCCTCAGCTCCAACACTCAGGTGGGCACAAATTCAGCAGCATGCAGCCAATTATCCTGCACAGCTTCCCACCAAGCTCACCTCCCATGGGCACGTGTGGGAGCCCCTTCCTCCTCAGAGGCCCATGGGAATCTCTCCTTACTCTCCCCCCCCACAGCTCTGAGCGCTGCACTCATCACTCTGAGGTAGAGGAAACCAGGTCCACCATCAGCGGAAGAAAAGCAAGAGAAGCAAGAGAACCCAACAGGCATTTCCAGTCATCCCAGGGGGTGTGCTGCCCCCCTGCTGCCCCCCTCCAGCTCAGTGCCTCCTGCTCAATCCACTTTACCTCCCCGCTACGTGTCTGTGCTGCAGAAGGTTGTTCACATGTGGAGAACACTCCCTTAGTGTAGGCTTTCTCTTACTCTGTAGGAACGGCAGATTACCCCTGATACCCTGATAGCCAGAGAGAGATGCCACGTAGTATTGACTAGAGGCCAAAGACTGCCAGGAGCTCCAGGCAGCCACTGCACCAGCTCCGAAATCAGAGTAGAGGAGAGCACCATTCCATTGTGAGGTGACCTTGCAAGCCCTCCGCTCCCAGCTATAGCTTGGCTGTAGAGGTTGAAAACGGTGCCTTCGCTCTCCATCCAACACCTGCAGCACCATCTGGGCACACTGCATTCTGCTTTGCCCCCATCCCATACACCAAAAATGCTGATAAGCTGTAGGAAGTTCAGCAGAGGGCCACCAAGTTCGTTGGGGACTGGAGCTATCACATACAGGAGAGGTTGAGATAACAGGGGTCAAACAGCCTGAAGAAGACATGGTTAAGGGGGAATATTATTGTCATCTTCAGCTATCAGATGGGAAGGTACAGAGAAGATTGAGCCAGATGCTGCCTAGAGGTGCACAGTGACAACCTAACAGACAAGAGGCAGAGGTTGCAACAAGGGAAATTCTGAATGTATATCAGGGAAAATAACCACCAAACAGGAGCTGAAGCATGAGAGCATGTGGCTGGGAAAGCTGTACTGTCTCCACCCTGGTGACACTCAAAACTCAACATCAAATTTGATCAAATTTGGCCCCGCTTCAAGGCAGCATGGGTGGACCATGTGACCTCCAGAGGTCCCTTCAGACCTCAGTTATTCAATGTTTTTCACAGCTCCAGATGGCAAGGGCACCCCTTTGCTTACGCAGGCCAAGAATGCCCCAAATCCCAGGAGGCCAACAGCAAGGCTGCGGGATGCGCAAGGAGCCTGGCTGACTGGAGGGGAAACAAGAGAAGCTGGGATCCCAGCAAGCAGCACAGGACCAGCACAGCCATTGCCCCAGTGCTGCAGGACTGCCGGTCTCGCAGCTGAAGCGCGGAACGGAACGGGTGTGCGGGGATGGACACGGGCGGTTCTGAGCGGGTGGAAACAAATTCTCCAGAGACGAGGCTCTGCCTTCTCCGGGGAGGAGAGCGGGCGCAGCGCGGACGGTGCTTCCCAACTTCCCACCGCTTGTGTCCAGAGCTCGAAGGGAGGAAAATGCAAACTCACCCCCTGACGCCCACCCCCGTCCATCCCCAACACCGCGTCCCGCATCCCTCAGCGGTGGCGCTCAGCCGGTTGCCGACTTTATAACAGGGTTCACCCCCCTTTGTGGGGCCTGGCATGGCGGGACGCGGCGGCTGC